>JAJGOT010001297.1:0-32294 GCA_022457155.1 Cladopsammia gracilis
CCTGGCATATCTCTTGTAGTGATAGAATTATGTGATTTGTAAAACAGTATGCAACGCGTTCATGTGTGCAAGCAAGTGACCCTACTGGTGTTTCTATTGGATTGAAATGGTCGGAAACGTCTGAAATTGGCAAGTGATTAATATCATTTTGCTACCCATACTTGCTGGTCATTCAAAAGATTCTTCGTGTCCCTTTGTGCCTCTGTTAAGACGGTTATTGGATTGAGCAACAGTAGGTCGCGTACATGTGTTTACTGCAAGAGAAAATCCAACTACTTACGTTTTCTTCACAGGCGATTTGAGGAAATGCGTTCTCCGGTTGAAGGACATTCAAGTGGGAGCTATCTGGTACACAGGACTCGCCCAAGACAATTCGAGGTTCAACGCAGTAGGAACATTGACGTCTAACCTCTGTGGTCTCGCATGGCACCTCATGTGTGTTTGCACAGTGCAGAATGGCTGGTGCAAAAAATTGCTCAATCTCTCTACAGCACTGACTTGAACTGCCCATTAAACCTTCCCAGGAGGGCTGACGCGGCCCAATCCAACCTGGTGGATGTATTCCTTCTGCTGTACTTATGACTTGAACCTTTTGCATGATGGACATATCTTCGTACCACAGTGTTATTCTGGCCTTTACTGGATCGACGACTGTTAGAACAATACATTGATGTTGTACCCTCAGCGAAGAAATTGTTCCCCATTTATACTGCTGAAAAAGCCGTAGAGTAATTCTGCCGAAGATGAGACAGCTTGTCCACTCATCTGAAAAGGTCATGCGTGTGGTCTTCTCGCACAAACCAGGGAAGATCACAGAAATACTACTCCCTCCGTCATGTACCTCTTCTGCACCGACTTCTTCAGATAAACAAAGAGGCAACAGTTCAATGCGACTGCCATTTTGCAAGATGTGTTGCTCGCTGAAGGACGTGGCAGTCAAGTCAACAACAATTTGAGTCGCAACATCGCATTGATTGTCAAGATATTTTGTCTGAAGATAATCCTGGAATGAACGCAATAGCGTCTTTTCTAACTGCTTCACATCATCGACGTCTAGAAAGACAGGTGCACTGGAAATGGCCAGGAAACTGTCAGTTGGGACGTTGTTCCGGTAGGATAAGCTTCTGAACAAAGGCTCTCCAGAAAGGTGGCACTCCGAATCAGTTTTGTTTTCACCAATGGCTGAGGCAAAAAGGACATCTTGCACGGCAGTTTTTCCGTTGCAGACAACTGACGTTCTTGACGCGTAAACCTGAAGCTCATCATTGACAGTTACAAAGAACCGGTCGTCGTTTGGAGAAAGGTTAGTATAAAGATCATACGCTGCAAAAGTGGTTTCATGCATTTGTAGCTGTATAGAAAGCAAGATTAGGAATATGAGCACTAGCTTTAAAGTCAACTGGCTGTCCAATGTAAACTTCTCTGTGTCTTCAGAGCTCCACTCGGATCCATCTTCAATACCATTATTTGCTATGTCTTCTTTAAGTTCTTCCAGATAACATTTCAGGGCATGGTTCTTCTCTAATTTGACTTGGTCTTTCAAGCTTGTCTGACTGATGACGCTATATAGCCTTACAAGGGATGCGCTACATTGACCTCGAGGGAGATGGTATGCCTGGCAATGTTTGCTCGCTTGTTGAAAGAAGGCGACGGCTTCCTTTTTCATTCCGTGACGAAGCAACGTTTGGCCGCTTAGTAAGAGATCGCGCACAACTTTTTGAGAAATTATCAAAACAGATTCTGTGTGTCGAACGTTCAACATTTTCCCCAGTAGTGGCTGCTTTCTCTTGTCTCTTGTTCCTCGAAAAGGTTGCTTTCCCTTGAAGTCTTGCCGCGACAAAAGCACCGCTAATGCTTCTCCATGCTCGGCAACAAGCCCCTCGATCATTTGTTCCTGTGTGTTTCTTCCTTGCAGTCCCCAAAATGGAGTGTGCTTGGATTTTTTTGTCATTTTGATGAACTTCATGGACAACTGATTTGGAAATGAAACTTGGTGAATGACTTCTACGTTTTCCATCGCTCGCTGGAAGTAAATGTATGATTCATTTGTACGTCCAAGTCGAAAGGACACAGCACCAAGTGACATGTAACACTTTATAAGAAGTGGATGCTTCTCATCAAAAATGTCTCTCAGAATCTCAGCTGACAATTTAAATTTCTTCAGTGAGCCAGATATGTCTCCCATTAGTTTCAAAATCGATCCTTCCTTGTATAACAATGAAGCGACATTGAAATGATCAGAACCAAAACTCTTTTTGACCAATTCTATTCCCTTTTGCAAACGTTCACGAGCAAATTTGAGTTTTCCTCTTTGAACAAGGACGTCAATCTTCTTTTCAAATTCTTCAATCCTGACGTTGAAATTAATAAACGTTGGCATCAATTCTTGCACATTTTCTGATGTTAGTAATTCAAATTCGTATACTTTATCGGCTTCGTCTGGTTTTCCACGGAGAAGCAATACTTCACAGAGCTGCAGCGAAACGAAGTTCAATAAAACATCACATTTTTCTCTTCTCATCCCGTTGCAGTACATAATCAACCACTTTAACTCTTTCTCTGCTTTAGCCATGTTGCCGAGAGTGAGATGTAACACTGCCTGGTTGTAAAAAATCATACACATTGTTTGTAGAGGCAACTCGTGAGTCTCAGTTTTGCAGACTTCTACAAGTTGTTCCTGCTGTTCAAGACCCTGGGCGAAATTCCTGGACATCAAATTTAAACGACTGATATTACTGTTTACTCCGATAATCATGGCCTCCGTTGTTGAACCAGGTGGTTGTGCTTGCCGTTCCCATTTCAAATGTGTCAAGGAATTCTTGAAATCGCTTTCTGCCTGGTCAAATTCTCCCATTATCAGCGAAAGGCAGCCTCTGTTATTGTAAGCAGCTGCTAGGTCGCGCAACCGACTTGTTGCGTTTGATTTGCCGGCATGCAAAGAAATGAGAATGGAAAATGTTTCTTTAGCAATCTTGAATTCTGATACTTGCGTAGAAAATGCTCCAAGAATGTCAAGCAAGCTTACGTAAAACTGGGCGCCGGCATTACTCGAGTCTAGAATTATAGTCCCGTGTTTAAGGGAACAATTCACGTTGTTCTCAAAAAATAGTTCTTTTCCACGATCGGACACTTGCCAGCCATACCTGGTTGGAATCCTGACATTTCTAGCGCCAACTTTTTTCATTTCTTTAAAAACATCCTGCAGCTTAGCTCGGGCTGGCACGATGTAGTCGCTTTGGTAAAAGTTAATTGCCTCGTCGAGGTTTCTCACAATAATCTCTGAGAATTCATGATTAGCTGACCTTTGAAAAATTTCCAGAGCTTTGCGATTGACTCGGTTTTCGGTGTGAACCAATTGTAGAGTTTCTTCGTGATTTGCGTGCGCAGCACCAATTACTGTTGTTTTATCCTGTTCTAAAATAAAACAGAAAATATTCATTAAGGCCAATTGTGATAATAATCAGGCGATAAATAACAGTACTTTTGCCAGTTATCGAAAACTTCATAATCCTTTCAGTTCAGTTTAGTTTTGCGGAATTATTGACTCCTAAAGACAAACCTTAATTTAAAGCAGTATCACCAGTTGAGATTGAAAGTTGAGATTTGTTGGACATCAAACTAAGAAATGCCGCTAAATATATCTTTAATTCCTAAAGGAAAAACAATATATAATTTAGGCATGCTATTGTTTCGGCTTTATCGAATTGTGCAGCGAAATTTCTGCATTTCTATCAACCTCTTTCTCACACCAATACACAACACATCTCGACCCTGGCATTTTTTACCTCGATGATTCAGAAAAACAGTCAAAACGAACAGGTTGTAGCTCTGGCAAATTCTCCTGCAAACAACGCATTTGAATTTTTCTTCAGGAAAATTCAAATTTAATGGCAGCCATGAAAATGTGAAAAGTCCGGTAAGGCCGGAAAAAGTGGCCTTCACGTGCTCTGATTACAAAACGGTTTGGAGAGGTAAGCAAATACGCGATTTCCTTTCGAAATATTCCAAAAAAAGGCCTTTTTAGACCACACGATGTCTCTATCTTTAAAGATTGCAGAATTGTAGTCTATTATGAAAACATTATTTATTATTAACAATAAACTACTCACCTTCTTTAGAAGATGAGACATTTACTTGGTTTTTTCTTTGCTGTAAATATTCTAGTGACGTTTTCAGACGTCTCCCGATGGTAGCGACAGCGGTCCATACAAACGATTTGTTTTGCGTAAGTGACGATTCCATTGTTTCTGCAATCAAACAGTCCAAACCGTCTTCATAAAGACACGAATAAAAGTTATTTAATGATAACTCTAAAACGGCACATCAGGTATAAAATGATAAATCACGGACCGCCGGAGTAGGCTAAGTAAGATAACCGGTAAGCCTAAATAGCTGTTCTTTTAACCCTAGTCAGCCTGGGGCGGGGTGGGCACAAAGCCCGCGCTAACTTTCAACATGCATACCTTTTTTAATATGAAATCAAACGCCATCAAACTTCGCGACTTCTCCTAAAATTTATCTGGCAACCATTTGGTATGACATTTTATTGTTCACGTGTTTTGATGTTTCCATAACAACAATATATTGACAGCCATGTTTTTTGATATTTGCAATTTGTTTACCTTAAAATGAAAAAAAAAAATACCACGCTTGTCGTTATAACTTTTACATATTTGATACCATTTAGGTTTAGCGTTTTTTATTGGTTTTGATTAATTTTGATTCAATTTGGACGGTTTTATGAGATTTTGGAGAAATTCAAGATGGTGGATCCAATATGGCGGCTGTGTAGAACTAATTACGTAATAACTACGCCAAATAACGTCGTCGTCCCCCTTTGCAGATCGCAAAGGAAACGATTTTACCCTATATACTCTATAAGATTCATTGCCATAGCTTTCATGATATTCAAGTTTTCATAGAAAGTCATGGCTTTAACGCTTTTGAAGTTATGTTTTCCATGTTTTTCAAAATCTTCTATTTTTTTACCTTGTAATAAAAAACCTACGTTTGTCGTCATAGCTTTTTCATTTTTGTGTCATCGATTTAGCATTTTTCATTGGTTTTGATTATTTTGTGTAAATTTGGACGGTTTAATTTAAGAAGTTTTGAAAAAACTCAGAAATCCAAGATGGCGGATCCAAAATGGCGGCTGGGCAGAACTAATTTCGTCATCGTCATCGTTCCATTGTGCAGACAGCAAAAGAAACAGTTTTGGACGTACCATGTGCCATGTAGGTTTTATTGTCATATCCTTAATGCTCTTGAAGTTACGAAGCGGGGTGGGGGCACCATGTGCCCCTCCCCAGGCTCCGGAACTAAAAAAAGCTCAGGCAAAATAGGATTAAAGAACCAAATTAAGAATTAAAAGAAAATCAAGGAAATGAATTTAAGTGAAAACAAGGAAAACATATTAATCATACAATCCAACGAACAATGCACCAAAATGTTGGGCGTGTTGCACTGTTCGTTGGCAAAGATAAATGTGAAATGGTACAAAGTTCAAACATCTCGATCTCGAGAGAACGAAGGTGCTGTCATAAGATTCGAGTCTCAAAAGCCACGAGCATGCGAGCGATTCCAAAGTTCAATGTATAAAGTTCTAATGAGCATGCGTGTCACGCGTCACACATAACATCCTAACGTGACATCTCCTCTTCTAAGACAGTTCGAAAATAAACGAGGTTCTAACAATTAAACAAGGTTCTAACAGTCCAAAGGTTTTGGGCGTGTAACTACAAAATCACCCAAAGGTTCTTTTAGTTTAAACTTGTAGTCAGCTTGACGGTATCACTATACAGTTTCAATAAGACGCTGTGGTGGTCTTCGGACCCGTAGACTTCTTCTGTCGGGTTGATTCGTTTGCGGGATATCAGGCTGTGATTCCATCTCTGGCGTTTCGATACCAGCATCAGTGCTTGGTTGCATACAAGGATTTGACTCATCACTGGCTATTGCTTCCCATGCTGGGCTTGGGGCTGGCAATGCCTCTTCCTTGGTCGGCTGAAGATGGAAGCGGTTTCGACGCATCTGCGTTCCATCTGGGGTCACCACAATGTACGAACGAGGAGTCTGGTGTTGTTGGACAACCACCGCAGGTGTCCAATCCCGTCCCCGCTTCATTCGCACAGGTTCGCCTTCGTGTAGTTTGGAAAGTGGCCGAGTGCCACGGTCATAGAACGCTTTCTGACGTTGTTGACGTGTCAGCAGATTGTGACGAATCTGAGAAGTAGACCTAGGCTGTGGTTCAAGGAGGCTCTTGGAAGTTGGCAGTCGTGTTCTAAGCTTTCTACTCATAAGTAGTTCTGCTGGGGATTCATCCATTCCGCTGATAGGGGAATTACGGAACTCTAATAACGCGAGGAATGCATCCTGTTTGGACTCATCAGCTTTCCTTAGTAACTGCTTAACGGTCTGCACGTTTCTTTCCACGAGACCATTAGACTTTGGGTAGTGTGGACTTGAGGTTACCACTTCTATCTCCCACTTGCTGGCAAAGTCCTTAAAATTCGCACTGTTGAAAGGCATGTTGTCTGCGATTAGCCTCTAAGGGATTCCATGACGCGCAAACATATCTTTCATTGCCAAGATAACTGCTTCACTATTCTTACTGGAAAGGCGAGCTACTTCAGGATACTTTGAGAAATAGTCAACTACAAGCAGGTAGTCTCTCCCTTTATAGTAGAAAATGTCTGCTGCAACTGTCGCCCAAGGTCTCTCAGGGACCTCTTGAGGAATCAAAGGCTCTCTCTGGTTGCTTCGCTGGTGTTGCTGACAGGTACTACACTTGGATACCAACTCGTCAATTGCACTATTGATACCTGGCCAAAACACTGCTCCTCTGGCTCGCGCTTTGCACTTCTCTATTCCCAAGTGGGCGGCGTGTATGCGTTGTAGGATTTCTGGTCGCAGGCTGTGGGGAACAATTATGCGATCACCCTTGAACATTAAACCCTCATAGCAGCTTATTTCATCTCTGTAGTTCCAGTAAGGTCTTGTCTCAACTGGTGTCTCTACTTTGGTCTGCGGCCAGCCACTCATGACAACTTTCTGCAACTGTTGAAGTTCAGGGTCACTCTTAGTCTCGTCCCTCAACTTGTAAAACATCATCTCAGACAACTGTCCAGAGTCCAGGACATGAATTTCAAACTCATCAGGTTGGTCTGTAGCTTTGCTGGGTAAGTATGCTCTGGAGAGCGTATCAGCTAAAATCAGTTGGCTGCCAGGTAGGTACTTAACATAAACTGCATAAGGCTTGATCCTGAGAATCATCCTTTGAAGACGGAGGGGTGCTTGATGAATGGGCTTCTTCAGGATTGCTTCCAACGGTTTGTGATCACTTTCAACTGTAATCTCTCGTTGCCCGTACAAATAATCATGAAAGCGTTCACAGCCAAAGACAATGGCCAGCATTTCTTTTTCTATCTGCGCATAATTTTCCTGGCTTGGAGTCAGGGCTTTGGATGCGTAAGCAACTGGGCGGTCATTTTGCAGAAGGACTGCACCAACACCTTTTGAGCTTGCATCAACAGACAGGGTCACTGGTTCTTCGCGTCAAAGAACTTGAGGACTGGAGCTGACGAGATTGCAGTTTTCAGGCTCGTAAATGCGTCATCTTCTACTTGTCCCCAGGACCATTCAACATCTTTCTGGAGTAGCTGGCGGAGTGGAGCGCTCTTCTGAGACATGTTTGGGATGAACTTAGATAAATAGGTGACCACACTCAGGAATCTCTGTAAGCCTTCTCGATTGGCTGGGGTTGGCATAGCAAGGATTGCTTCAACTTTCTTAGGGTCTGGTTTGACACCATCTGCACTCAACACGTGGCCTACATAATGAACTTCGGATACTCGAAAATGGCATTTCTCCCTGTTAAGCTTGAGGTTACGCTCACGACAGCGGTCCAACACCTGTCTCAGCCTCTCATCATGCTGCTCCACATCTTCCCCCCACACAACAAGATCATCCACAATTACCTGAACACCTTCAATGTCCTGAAACAAATGGGACATAACATTCTGGAACACCTCTGGGGCCGATGCTATCCCAAAGGGCAAACGTGTGTAACTATACCGGCCAAATGGGGTGTTAAAGGTAGCTAGCTTGCTACTGTCCTTGGCTAGTTTAACCTGCCAAAAGCCATGGTTAGCATCAAGGACACTGAACACTTTTGCACTGGGCATCCTGCTAATCACATCTTCCACGGTTTGCATGGGAAAGTGTTCCCGCCTGACGGCACGATTGAGGTCGCTAGGATCCATGCACACTCTGAGCTTGTTATTCTTCTTCTTGGCAACCACAAGACTGTGTACCCAGGCAGTGGGCTCTGTACATTTCTTAATGACTCCCAGCTTCTCCATTCTCTGAAGCTCCTCTTTAAGAGGCTCACGAAGGGCCACAGGAACCCGACGGGGAGGGTGCACAACAGGGGTGGCATTGGGATCAATTTGAATTTTGTGCTGGACGCCTTTTATCTCACCCAGGCCCTCAAACACGTCTGCATACTCGGATTCTAGGTTCTCTTCTTCAAGGCGGTAAATTCTCTTTATCAGGCCTAAATCAAGACAGGACTTCAGTCCAAGAATGGATGGTAGATCTTGCTCAACAAGTATGAAGTCCATCACTGTGAATTTTCCTTTGTAATCGCAAGTTAGGCTAATCTTGCCGCTGGGTGTGATTCGACGTCCGTCATACACTTTCAGCTTGGCTTTGCAATGGCGGGACTGTTTGGGATCCACTGGAAGTCGATCGAGCAGCGACTTGGAAATGACATTACAATCAGCCCCCGAATCTATTTTAAAAGTCACATTTGTATCAGCGATCTTGAGTGAGACGTGCCACTCATCTTGAGAACGGCATTCATCATTGGACTCCACTGCAAAGGTCAGTAAATCGGCTTCGTTATCACTGCCCTCCGATTCAGCGACTGTGTGCACTGTTTTCCCGCCAAAATCCCGCAGTCTCTTTCGGCAAACATTCGCAAAATGATCCTTCTTCTGGCAGTAATCACATATTTTGCCGAAAGCAGGGCAAGATCCCCACGGGTGAGAAGAACCACAAAACGTGCACTTTCCTTTTTGTGAGCCCGAACCTGGTCTCGGTCGACGCGAAGGATTTTTCTTCTGTCTGTCACCGCCGCCTGCTCGAATTTCATTCACGGTCGGATTTTCAATGTTTTGCTCCTTTGGGCCCATCGCTTTAATTTGTTCTTTGGAAGCCTCGGACGATCTTGCCATAGAAATTGCTTTTCCCAGTGTAAGCTTCTCCTCCCTCAGTAATCGTTCCTTCACTTGTAGATCTCGTATACTAAACACGAACTTGTCTCGCAGCATGTCATTAACCGGCGGCGGGTACTCGCAAGATTTTACCTTGTTTTTCAAACGTGACACGAACTGATCTACGGTTTCGGAATCTTTCTGCTGTATTTGCCAGAACTGGTGTCTCTCAAACACTAAGTTCTTTCTGGGGTTACAGTACTGTTCGAATTGCTCAAGGACTTTGTCCAGCTTTTTTTCGTCGCCTTCGGCAAACTGAAATGTGTTGAAGACCTCAATGGCGTCTTCTCCTGCAAAGTTTAACAATATAGCAATCTTGACCTCATCGCCTTTCTTTTCGCTTCCCGAAGCAGTTATGTAGATATCAAACTGTTGTTTAAATCTCCGCCAATTTTCTGATGTGTTTCCGTCGAAACTCAAAGCGCTAGGCTTGTGAAAACTATCCATGTTTACTCTCTGACACCATGTCATAAGATTCGAGTCTCAAAAGCCACGAGCATGCGAGCGATTCCAAAGTTCAATGTATAAAGTTCTAATGAGCATGCGTGTCACGCGTCACGCATAACATCCTAACGTGACAGGTGCGGTTTTCGAAAACTGTCTTGTAAAAATTGGTTTTGAAATAGCGTACATCCCCGCACTAACTATGATATGGCGATCGTTTATAAATTTGAAATCATTTAGGCAATGCCCATCAAACTTCCTGACTTTTTCTGAACTTTATCTGGGAAAATTGTGGTGTTACAGATTTTTGTTCTGACATGTGACGTATCCATGCAAATATTGACAAGCACGTTTACCCAAACTTTTTCTGCTTTATTAACTGTTTAAACGGAGTGTAAGCTTTCCTGTGGTAATTTAACAATTAAGATCATTTGGCGTCGTTTCTAACGTGTCGTTATTTCTAACATGTTGGAACTTCGAGATAGCGGCCGTTCGGAATCATGTCGTAAGTCCCACGTCATGTGACGTCATCACGTCACTGGACCTATGTTGGCATAACCTTTTTTATTTACTTTAAACCCTCCAGGCCGGGTAGCTCCCAAGCAGACTTTGAACGTTCATAACTTTAGAAGCGTTTAACCAATAATAAATACGTGACTTTTTCGGAAATTAATTTGGAAAACAAATGGCAACCGTATTTCGACAAGCATGTTTACCCAATTTTGAACTGCTTGCTGCAATTAACGTTTGAACGGAAAATTTTTCACTAAATTGTGGTGAATGTTACAATCTATGATAACTTTAGCATTTTTCTTTTAATTTGGATTAATTTTGGCTCAAATTTGGCATTTTAATCATATACGACAAAACCGTTTACCATAAGGACTGCTTTAGCGGTAATTGGGTTTCGTGATTCAAAAGTAACACTGAGCGCCAGTTCTTTGCCGGCAAAGTGATAATGCCCTTTTTGTGAAATACATTTTTAAAAACAGCTCCTTTTTCTCATATGGCATTTATAGTTTGGATATGTCATTCATTTGTTTGACCGTGTTTAGGCATTCTTTGTGGGCGTGGAACACTTTTTTAGCTGAATCTTGACTGATAAGTCAACTTTGTCTGCTCACTCTGTTGGACAAATTCAATTTCAAAGTGGGATGCATATTTACAAATCTATATTTGCCAGTAAAAGCACTGGCATTCGCGCAGATATTCATGAACTTTGAGTTTGATCAATCAACACAGTAGGAAAGGACGCTGTTCAAACAAGGATCAGTTTTGACAACTTCCTGCTAAGATGTCGTTGATTACTATTGCAGTTTGTCCGGATTACCTCTGTCAGAAAACTGTTCATATTATCACATAATTTTATTGAAATCTACAATCTAATCACTACAAGAAGACAATCTAAACTGAAGTCATCAGTGCAAACATAACGCTTTAATGACAATCTATGTGGTTCAAGTACCTACATGTAGTAATACCTCGGATTTATAATCTCGCAATCGCAAGTTCTTTCAAGATGTTTTTGGAAGTGGTTTTGATTGATGATGATTTTGATGATGACTTTGAAAGACGAAAGCTTTTAGCAGCTGTCCATTAACCCTTTTGATGTATGATGGAAATCAAGTGTTGACCAACATGTTTAGTTATATTTGGCACAATTCTTGTTATTTCTAACTTTTTCTTCTTATGTTTACAGATCTAGTATTACTTAGCACCACTCCAAATTTAAAATAACAAAGGGAATTTCTTTGAAATCCAAAATGGCGGATCCAAGATGGCGACTAAACACATTGATCACATTAATCAGCGCCAGTCGACGAAGCTTTCCAACACGCACAAACTTTCAAAAGGCTTTTAAAGTGCCCCTGTGATCAAATTTTTGGTTTTCATATTTTTGCATTTTCGTGTACAATTAGACTTTCTTACTCATCTTGCCAAATTTCAATTCATTACGAACATCAGAAGTCATTTTATTTTAACATTTATTTCCGAGATTTAAAAATAAATAAATTTAAATTTAAAATTTACGGCCGCCATTAATCAACCTTGTTCCAAGGCTTGGTTGCGAATGGGAGAAAGTGACGTCAAAGACTCAAACATATCTCACGGGTTGAAATTGCAATAACAATAAGTATTGAAAATCACGCAAAAAGCAACAAAAACTTTGGACTTGTTCTTCGTGCAACTTCCTATGCTGATTGATCAGTGCCCGCGCTAACTTTCAACATTCGTAACTTCTTTAATATGTATTCAAACGCCATCAAACATTGTGACTTTTCCTAAAATTTATCTGGCAACAATTTCGCATGACAATTTATTGATCACGTGACTTGATGTTTTCATGGCAACAAGATTTTGACAGCCATGTTTTTTGAAATTTGCATATTTGTACCTTTGAATGAAGAAAAACAATGTTTATTGGTATAACTTATATTTTTAAGTCATTTAGCGTTTATTTATTGGTTTTGATTAATTTTGAGTCAATTTGGACGGTTTTTAAGAGGTTTTAAAAAATCTCAGAAATCCAAGATGGCGGATCCAAGATGGCGGCGGTATAAATAATTACCTAATAACGAATAATAACACATATGTGCCCCTCCCCCAGGCTCAGGAACTCAAAAAAAGCCCAGGCTGAATAGGGTTAAGACATTTTGTACCTTTACATATCCTTTTAAATATTTATCAGTAGCTAATTGTCCCTTATATAACTTATGGATTAACTGTCTGGGGTCAGGCCTGTAAGTCTTATCTAAATAATTTTTTAATACTTCAAAAACGCGTAATCCGTTTTATGTACTTTGCTAAATGTAGTAAGCATACCGTTCCGTTATTTATCGATGCTAATATAATGCTTTTGAACTTTTTATACTTTGAATCATTATCTAGCTTAAGGCATGACGTTAGAAATGTTTCAGCACCACTAAATATCTTAAATTTATTTACAAATACTTCCACTGTCCACTCTTATAATACACGATCCTCCACTTCTAATAACTTCTATATAAAAAAATCGAGACTTGAAATACAAAGAAAAGTCTTTTCTAGAATTGGAGCAAAATTATGGAATGAGATACCATGCTTTCTGAGAGAACTACCAAAGAATTCATTCAAAAACAAAATTCAGAATATACTTTTGACTATACTTAAAGAATCAGATTCCTATATTAATATTGAGGAGATTATCTCTAAAGTTAAATCAAGAAGTAATTAATTAATATTTTCACAATCTCTTTCTTTTATTTCGATCACTTGTTCTTTTCCTTTTTGTTTCTCTTTTCTATTGTTTGATCCTTTCTTTTTCATTTTAACAAATATAGTGTGTGTAGCGATTTCTATATAAAAATCATGTAATTAATTTGACTGGCCTGCCAAGATTAGCTTTTGCTACCTGCAGGCCAGTATTGTAAGTTGTATAATAACTAACTAGTAAAGATTTTTGTTGTTAAAAAAAGTTAAACTTGCGACAAACAGATCTGAGAAGAGAAAAAAAACTGACGCAATTTTAAAACTAGCTAGGCCGCAGTGTTCAGCAGTGTTCTTATTGACTTAAAAGTTAGTGACAGTCTGCAAAGTGCACTGGAGGCCGGCGTTGTCGAGATGACCGTCTAGGAGGTGTGGCTTCATGAGCTGGATCATCACTTGCTATAGGTTCTATCGGGGGAGTGTCACATGCGACAGGTAGGTCCTGATGAGTTAGGCAACTTGGGCTGGGATGGAAATCTCACAAGGTATGTCTGGTGGTTGAGAGGTGTTGGTGCTACTGGCACATCTTCATCCTCTGAGGTATCGTCACTTGAGTTTGCACGGTTGTCGGTACTGCTAACATCAGCGGGGACCTTGTATCATTCAGCCTTCTTAACGCGGCAGGATAAGCTTCTTAACCGAGACCCGACAAACGTTTGCATATTACACCAGGAAACTTCGACAGAAACGACCAAGTATCGATCTCTGGAGCAGGATTTGTTGCGCTCCGAGTGGATGTAGATCAAGTCTCACTGATAAGTGTTGAGTAGGGAGGGAGTGTTTAAGCGGGCACTTAGACTTTTCACTGTGGCAATGATTCTTGTCACGCAGCTCGTGTTGTTAATAGATTAACTCTTGGTCAACCAGCGGTACGTGACGTTTGGAGAATTGGTCCCGTTGCGTCCACATTTCTCGGGCGGTTAAACCTCTGGAGCGAATGCGTGAGTTCAAAGTCTCGGTGGCTATGGACAGGTCTAGGGGAGATACAGCTCCACCTAAAGGATCACGTAGAAAAATTTCCTGTAGAGGTTTTTGAATGGCTTTTGTCGCTACGGGGTTTTTGTTACGATTATTTACACGGCCAAGTTCCAAAGTTAGTCTGTGGCGGCTTAGTAACTCATCACCAACAATGGCTCTAAATCCAGGGGCAGGATCGAAACGGATGACAGCAGGTGGACCGTCTAGTGGACTTAATGGTATGCACAGGCGGATCAGTGCGTCACGAAGGGTAAGGCGGCGTTCGTCCTCCAGGAGTAGAGTGGAAGTGTACGATGTGATGCATTCACGCACAACGAGTATGAGTTCACGTGCTCGTTTGATAACATCGGCAGCGGAAGACACTCCAACAGCTTCTGTTGTAGCACAAGAAGACAGGTCAATGGTGGTATGAGGTGTCCTGCGGAGTGCAGCGCAACTTTAACAACTGCTAGTGACACGGTTGATGGCTTTGTCCATATCGAAGGCCAAAAGGTAGCGGTTGTCTGCCATCTTCAGTTGGTGGGCTGACGGGTGGCAGAACTGGATTTGTAGTGACACCAAGAGACCATCGAGGACTTGTCGTGGAACTATAATTCGCTGGCGTGTTGTAGCTTAAGGTTCAGTGCATTTTGACGACAACAAGGCCATCTTTGGAGATCGTAGCCAAATTTAAGTATCTTTTCACGTCCTTAACATTAGCTACTTTCTTGAATGGTCGGGTGCTCAGTTTCAGGTGGGCATGACTGTGGCGAAGGTCTGGACAATCGGATTGTCTGGCTAGCCAGGCTGGTCTGCTAGTGAACGGGAACCTAACGGTCGCCGTCAGCACATCTTGAATGGATGTATGGCGTGCTACCGAGTCTTCTGTGCGGGAGATGAAGCTGCATACTTGGCACTTTGGGTCGTTGCAGTCTGGGGCGTTCCGACTGGCAAAGTCTGAATGCAAAATGGCAGACCCGGACATGGGGCGGACGGTTGCTTGATAGCGACTGACAGTGAAAAGTAAGGTTGAAATACGTGGGCTAGCAGAGAACTCTCTTCTGCATAGTTTCTCATAAGCCTGAACGCATGGTTGGCTATCTGAGAGAATACATGCCTTGTGATTAGACTGTACGAGGTATGGACTGAAGTACTTTGTGGCTGTAGCAATGGCCAAGGCCTCTATCTCACAGGGGGGTCACGATAGCTGATGACTTCTCAGTTTAGCGCTAAAAACTCCCGCAAGATGAAGGCTGTCGGAACGTGTTATGTTAAGAATGGCACCAATTCCATGTTCTTTGAGGCGCCATCAGTTACAATCCAGAGCTGGTCATTAGGTCGTCGTGGTAATGTGATTGTGCGGTGTGAGGAGAGCGCGGCTTGAGCAGCGGAGAATGCAGTGCGGAGGTCAGCAGCGCAAAGGACTTCTTTTGACAAGCGGCCTGCGACCACATCATCAAGGGGGGCCAGTAGGTTTGAGCATCCTGGAAGGACTCTGGCTAACACTTTGTACGCGCCAATGAAGACTTCATACGACCCACCGTATCGGGAGTTGCACATAAAGGAAGAGTTGCGATTCGGTAAGGGCAAGCACGGAGACTGCCAGAGGACCAGATTCATCCTAAGATCATGGTGGGTTTAGGGTTGACTACTGTCTTTGATGCAGACAGACGCAGATCATAGTTGGCTAAGGCAGATAAGACTCGTTTCTAATTTTGTAGTAGATCAGCGGGGGTGTCACCACCACAGTACAAGTCATCCGCAATTTTCGCAACAATGCCTTCCTGAAGTAGATCTCCAAGGACACGGCACATGATGTTTCTGATCCGGGCATGCCCATTGCGGAGCGCGCGTTAACACGAACACCACGGAATGGAGTCGCCACACCACAATATTTCATGGATTCGCTTGCAAGTTGGATCTGATAGAAGGCGCTTGTGAAGTCTGTTGCAACGCTATGCTTCCACTGAGCAATGAGGTGCAGAGTAGAATCCACATTGGGTATGAGGGATGGGTTGGGGCTTGCTGTAACGGCCCACGTCTGCGAACGCGGTAACGAGGCGGTGGCCACCATTGCCTGTTTTTACAAGGAAAGACGGGTTGAGGTACTCGACTGATATTCCTGCCTTTGAACACACCAAGTTGTTCAAGCTCATCAAACTTCTGTTGCAGCTTTACAAGGTTGTTTGGGGCATATTGAGGAAAGCGGCCTTTGCGCTGAGGAGGCGCTGTCAAACTCACGCAGTAGTGAGTAGAATTCAGCCGACACTGCAGGAGAAAGTAGGTTTTCTGGGTCGATGCTGACCTGGGAGGAATGGCGTGAAGCGGGAGGTGAAGAGGTCTTCGGCGGGACGGGTTTGACTGTAGGGCTAATGTCTGAATTATCACCATCGGTGGGGCTTGAAGGTAGAAAGACGGGGCTGATTTGACAAAAATGCTGATTGCGTTTGAAAACGAGTGGTTCGCTTGAGTGGTTGGGAATGCGGATCCTGCCTGCGACACTGAACACAATACTGGGAGGGGGCCAAGGTTGAGATGCTTTGGACATTTGTACACGAGGGAGGTCAATGCGTGGCTCGAAGGCGGACTTGGCGTCCATTGTCTTACCAATGGGCTTACCTCCAAACATTCTCCTGGCCATACGGTGGTCATAGTAGGAGGAGCACGAAGGACGACTGCGCGACGGGCAGATATGATCTTTATCTGGAGAACAGGCTGGACGGTAGGAATACGTGGTGTTGTCGCCTAAGATGAGCTGATGCCTAGCGGGGCGCACAGCAATGTTATTTAACTCCATGAAAGCAGTACCGGCAAGTATGTCAACGTCCAGGTTTTCAACAACCTGGCCTTCAAATTGAAACTGATGGTTCCCACGAGTAAGAGACAGGCGGGTTTCCCCAATAACTTCTATAGGAGAGGTTCCGTCGTCCTGATGGGCGGATTGAGCGCTCTGGTAAACCTCAGAACCAAGTCGTTTAACAGCAGAGAGGTGGATAATATTGCCTGTAGCGTCACTGTTGATGGTAAGTTGGACGGGGGGACTGTCTAACCTGTATCCGGAGGGCAGCAGTTGGAGGATCAGGGTCAACATTCTCACACGCTTCGCTCTCACTGATTCAAATATGGCTATCGCTTGTATCGAGCAAGGAGTCGTCGTCCAGAATATCAGCCACTTGCCGGGCCTTGGCAATGTAACAGCGGTCATCTTCTGACAGGTTGGGGCATTCACTTAGAAAATGAGTGTGATCAGCACGACCTGCCTGTTTGCACAGGGGGCAGGTTTTAGCACGGTAGTTGGCTCTAGTAAGGACTTTGTTGACGGGTCGGCTGGAACGAGTAGGACTGCGCAAGTTAGAAGCAGCAGCACGCATGACCTCAGCGTCATCTGAGGCACGAATTTCATCCAGTAATGACTGTGGAGTCTGGGAAATTCTAGGCTTGATGGAAGCTAGAGTACGAGATCTCAGCCCAGTGCCGTACCTTTGTTTAACGCGCCTTGGTAGCTCGGGATGGATTAACTTAAGCCATGTGAGGACAACAAAGTTCTCTAGTGTAGGAGTCAACTCTTCGTCCTCAGTCAAGTTTTCACCGTGATGGGAGATGTTGTTGCCATGTAGCAGGCTATCCTCAACAAATGCCATAAATCTCTGGTAGAGGTCTTCAGAGCGTTCGTTAGGCTCTAATCGGATGCCAACAAAGTCAATGAGCTCACGTGACCTGGAAGCCAAAATGGAGTCAGATGGCGAGCCATATGGAGTCCGTTGAGGTGGCGTTTTTGACCATGGTACTCCTAGATATAATCGGGCAGCAATTTGGACTTTACCTAGTATGAGCTCGAGCATACTGACCTTCTGTTGGGTAGTACGGCGTCTGGTGGTCGGTACAGACTCGTCATCGTTTTCGAATCCTCGAAGTGGGTCAGTTTTGAACTTTTTGGCCCATGTTGCGCCATCCACTAAAAACGTAACGAAGTTGGGATCGAGCGAGAGTGTATAGAGGAGATTTCACGGTTTCGGTTTTGAGTAGGCACCGCTGTTTCGGCGCTCGTTGGATACTAGCCATGGCTTGTGTTGTCAGCTCGTAGCGATGACGACGTCTGTTGACTCGTTTGAGAGAGTTTAATCAAAGGCTCCTAAGAGCCAACGCGTAACGCAATATCGCGGTTAGCTATGTTTTCACACTGACACGGTTCAATATTTTTTCTAAAATTGAACGTAAGGATTTTTGACAAACGCAAAAAGAAAAATACAGTACATCACTTTCATAATGTTCAGTCCGAAGAAGTCCGGCCAACGCGATCACTGACTTGGAACGGGATAAATTTAATTATTTCAGGGTAGATACATATAAAAACGTGTGTCTCGGTTGAAAATTCCTTTTAGATCGATTTTAACGTTGCATTAAAGACTCCAAATGCGAAACATCTTTAAGCTTATTGTTGTTTAAATTCGTTTACAACAATTTAGTTATTGTTATCGCTGGATTTACGCTGTTTTTGTTACAAATGTAAACGCATTCGTAATAAAGCATTACTTCACTTAGTTTACAGCTGACGGAAGGAGTGAGTGAGCGTGTGAGTGACTAATTTGCATATCTGTCGCCGTTACCGATAACCCGTTCATTACGCATGCGCGTATTCACGGGTTGCCAGAACCTGTCACTGATTCACCACGCCAGTCGACGAAGCTTACCAACGCAGCACAAACTTTCAAAGGTTTTTAATCAGGAAAGAAGACAACAACAACGAAGACAAGAGCACGAGGCGAGGCGAAAACGCGCACGTGCGATGAAAGCGGCCTAACCGCTGACCTAGGTAACGAATACATAACTACTGGCGTTGGTTGTAAATTATATTAAGTCGACCCCCCTGGAGGAAACGAGACTCTCAAATCATAGACCTTTCCCTCAGCTAACGTTATAGGTTTGTTTGTATCGAATAAATAGTTTAAATTTTTGATCCGATCAAAAGTGCTTCATTTTTATCATAATTAACTTTCAAATCAGATATGGAAGCAAATGCAAATTTGAGGCTTACCTTGCTCCCTTCCCGACAGCAATTCTCCCTTTCTTTCTACAACGTCTGCTTTCCAATCCTTTGCTTCTGACCCGATGTTCATTTCTTCTGTGTCATATGTTGCTCTTGTTTTCACATCTCTTTCTTCTGACCAGACCATTTGGTGATAATCGATCTGGCTCGACTTGATGGCGGCTGTGTTCTCTCTCTTTAATTTGTCCTCTAACTCTTGAAGCCTGGAGGTTGAAAAGCCTTGTCCATCTAGCTTTTCAAGATCAACAATCTTAGTAACTGGATGACCAAGTGCAACAAAGGCATCTTTTGTTATGCGCATGTAATGATTAAAAGCAGCCTTGTCAATCTTTCGTGTACTGAGCTGGTGACAAATAATGTTTCGTAACAAGCGAAGCTGATCCAAGGCTAAAGCAACTGTCTCAGCTTGATTTCCAGAAGGGCTCAAAACAGAGTGGTGAAATACTCCGGATGGTAAACGACGGGGTTTCACATACAACTGATCTAAGGTAGCGAACCCTCCTTTTCCGTCTGGCATGGCAAAGCTTTGTGCATAGAGTGTTGCTTGAAACAGAGCTGTGCAGTCCCACTCCATATATGATTTACTTGTTGACACATGCTTTGCCTTTCCACCCTCTTTACTGAGGAATATCTTCCGAACAAGTGGCGAGTCGTCCCATTTTTGAAAGCCGGGCGTTGGAGCGATGTGGTTGTTCCACATGCAAACAAACACTTTTCGTAGGGCGACTGAGAACTCATCAAACACAATCGAGCTGAACTTGAAAAAGTTTAGTTGTTCAGAAGAATATGACGACATTGTTATGTATGCAGAGATTCCTTACTTCATTAAGTTGGTAGGATCACAGTAGTTCACCCAGTTAGCAATCTGAAACAATAATAATAAAAAAAAAGAATCTGTTAATAATAAGAACAATTTAAAATAACAGGAAGTGGTGTTCACAAAAACACTCAGTAGGCCTTCAAGATCCCGATTCTCGTTTCCTGTGTTCTCTTAACGACACGGGACGAAATAATTTTTGAAAGTTGTAAAAAGTTTAAACCAAGAGTATTAGAAGACTGTCGAGTGTGATGGTCTGGGTTAGTTTACGGTAGCTCTGGCGTTTGGATAACATGAGCGGAAGTCATCAACAGAGTCATGTGAATTGTAAACCGCCAGTTGATGGTATTGATGTCTGGCTGTTGTTGGGCTGTTGAGACTAAAGTTAGTAATTGGAGCTTGGTATTGTTAGTGAATTTTTCGTCGGTCGGTTGTTAGCCAAATTTGTTATTGAGTTCATTCCACTTTATTTGCCTGTTTTGTTGATGTCGTTGATAAGTCGTTTGTAGGCCTTAGGCAGCTGTTGGCATCAGTTCGGTGTCGTTTGTTCTAAGTTAAGTCTAAGTTAGTAAACCACAACTTTCTTGAGAGAGTCGTTTGTAGTAGTCCGTACTGTAGGTAACGCGTTTAGCAGAGTCCCAGTCAATTCTGTGATAGTGTGTAAATGGTGTTCAGCAATGTGATTGCTGACATTGTATTTGATTGGGAATATCAAAAAAGTTTATATTATCGTAATATACTGCAATGAATATTTACATACAAATCATGTAAATATTCATCGCAGTATATTACGATAATTATTACGAACCTTTTCGATATTTCTTTACATTTCTTCTAAATTTAAAAATATGAAACGGTCACACAGTTTGTGTGGGTACCCTGTGTTCAGACAGGTCTCAGCGATGTCATGCAATACTTTTGTCTGTCAGGTTCGTCAAGTCACGGTGAACCTTAATTCTCCTTCTTCAAAACGAATTCAATAGAAATGAAGAGTACCTATACCAGTTAAGCCATAACTTTGTTATACCATAACAGAGCATTTTAGGTAGATGCGGTTTCAGTACTTTTTTTTCAGTACCTTTTTGTGGTATTTGCATTTGATATTTTAAAACGCTGAGTAATTAAAATACCCTTACAATTGTAACCGATATCGATATTACTTCTGTCGGTTATGATTGGCCTTTCCTGTCGATTAGCAATGAGTCCTGCTGCAGTCCGAGCAGACCTAGAAGTTGCAAACATAAAATACAACTCTTCAGTTAGCCAACGAGTATTAATTGTCTCGTTTCTTCGAAAATTACTCGGGCGAAAAGCGAAACAAGTGAGCGCTAGCCCAGCGAAAAAGAAAGGGTCATGATATTAAGATATTAATTGCCACATCGAGTTTAGTTTTAGCGGTAGTCTAGATTGCTTGCTTTAGCTATTTTCAACGATGGAAACTATTAAAGTAATTTATGTAAGTAATTGAATAAATACCAGTTGTCTTAGTAGTGTTCAGGTTATGGCTCCTGTAGAGGTGCAAGTCCCGCGATATTTGCAATCATGAGACTAATTTAGTTGTTTACACAAACGAGAACTAATGTCTCGCTCAGACATGTCAAACAAAGTATTTTGCTAGCCTCATCACATAACATTGTTGCCATGTTTTTTTTTGGTATATTCTGTTCACTGGATGCTGTTAAAACAACTGCTCAAGTTCTCTGTAATGTATACCAGTACTTTTCCAAATGTCAAAACTGTATTACTTTCAAATTGCTGCGAGGATAAAAAATCATATATAGCTTGGTGTTCTTTTCAGGGAGAACAGGGGATCAAATGATAGAAACTGAAAACCACGGAATCGTTTACAAACGTGTTATGATGTTAGACTACAGGTATTTTAATTGCCATTTACACGAACCCACAAGCTGTACAGATTTGAATTTCTCAGGTAGAAATAAAACTGTTTTACTTTAATCAGTGTTTAATGATTGTTATTCAGTTTTTTAACTGCTTTTTTCAAAACCACAATTAAACTTTTAGATAAACAAAGCTAGTGATCCTTGACATGTGAATGATGTCATCGATGGCTTAAAACTGCGGTTTTTAATTGTACTACACAAACCCCTTTTTTTAAAGAAAAAGAAAAAACTCCCGAGAAACCGTGGAATAGTTAGTTCAGTTAGAACTCTTTGTATATCACCGAACCCGCCAGATTAGGGGTCGGAATTGCCCAGCTGAACGAAACTGAAGAGTGTGTTGTTTCGCTGAGCAATGGTTTTAAAACCGGTCACGCTTTATAAACAGAAATCGGTCATTATAAAAATATATACTACGGACTACGGACTACGGACTACGGACTACGGAATAATGAATTCCAGAGAATGTTGAATGTTAGAGATAACAGAGATAAAATAAAACGAAATAAAATAAAATAAAACCCAGTTAAAACGGTTGGGTGTCACCCTTACTTCTGTTATTTGTTTTAAAACATGAATACCGAAACGTATAACGAGTTCATTGTGTTTGGTTCAAGTGCAGAAAGGTATTTAGCTAAGGGGTTTCGGTCATTTATATGTACATAAGTGTTCTCTTCTAAAATGTATACGACCCTTGTATTTTTACAAGGGTCGTTTATAGTTTCGTTTTGGTTCCCCTGTGGCTGAAACTGAAATCGAAACTGAAAGGTCAACTAAAAGGTAAGTAATTAAGAAACCGAGCTTATTTTACAATCCTGTTTAATCCTGTCTTGTATGGACATAATAATAGCCGTTTTGTTTCTTTGTACTACGATAAAGGAAAAGGCACCAATCCCAATTTCTGTGGTCGTACAGTCCTTTTTGCTTTTGTAGCATGATAAAGAATAAGGCGCAAAGAAATTAAAAAAAAAATAAAAAAATAAAAACAAAACAAAAGCTCCAGATAAATAGAGATATGGTAATCAATATTAAAAAAATATACGTCGCATCCTTTGAAAACAAAAGCCCAAATTTTAACTTTCCTTTATTGTTAGCTTTCGTAAGTTATTAATGCGGGAAACGGAAAAACATTCGAATTCGTGCTTGATTCCACATAGTTGACGATTTTATGTAATGTGTTGCTTCTGACGTGTCTGCGTGTAACACTCAGCCGCATTATTTTACGTTCGTTTTAAATACGGTGCGGAAACAACACAAAGCAGGAGCATCCAAGGACGAATGTTTAGACCGGACGCTTGGAATGGCGTTGTACTGTTATTCCATATCATTTTAGTGCCTTTAAAAGAAACTGTGTGAATCGAAAGCTTATATAGTTTGAGCTGTTCGGCTCTTAAATATTTCAGCGGAAGGACATTTTAGTGTAAAGGACCGTTTACCCATGCGATTTTTGTCGCGCTCTCCAATCCAACTTTTGTCGCAAGTGTAAACTAGCGACGATTTCCTATGCGATTCAAGTGCGACATTTGCTTTGATTTGCTGTTTTAAAGTTGCTTCAGGTTTCGAACATGTTCGAAACCTCTGCGACATCGCGCGACAAATCGCGCCCAAATCGCACTGAAATCGCCGCCCGTTTACACATGCGATTTGAAGATGCAACTTGCTCGCGACAAAAATTCCAAAAAAATAAAAAAAAAAAATCGCCTGTGTAAACGGGCCTTTCCGAAAATCCTAGCCGAGCTTATTTCGTCTTTATTTTCGTTTCTCTTTTATAACAAAAGGCGTTATTAAATGTTCCGATGTTGCGAAAGTTTGAGGCGAATAAGAAAACCTTAGTCTTGGATCTAATTTATTACGAATTTTTAAGATGATCATTTTCGTCTTCCGAACACAAAAGCTTTCCGTCGAAACGTAGAGCAAGAGACGAAATATATGGACATCTCGCGTAAATGTAAAAAAGATTCAGCGTGGTTTAAATTTATAATTCTTATATAACATCTAAGGGTTCGCAAATATGATCTCCCACATCGCTTCTTTTATTTCCGTCGCATTGCTTTCTACCCATTTCTGTCACTGATTCAAACAATAAACTCTTAGTGTTAACTGAGTATTATATATAAACACGCAGTCAGTTTAGATCAGTGTTAAAAATAGAATAAAATTGGGATGCGAAGGTATAATTCAGATATTAATTTATATTGTAGCTTTGCTCGGAAAAAAACAATACTGATTTATATGCATCAATACAGTTTAGCCGATCTTACCTCTTTTTGGCAGCAAGTAGCTTTTTTGATTCAAGAACCGGAAACGTTACTTTCATTGGCATTTTTTCCTTTTAGAAATGAGACGAAAAGTTAAATGCGTCCATGCATGGTACGGATAGAAGCAGATTCTAGAACATCCTGTAAACAAAACCCTCATTTGCATATCGGTTTTAGAGGGGAATCCCCGAATTCCAAAAAAAAGAAAATCGATTTGATGGCCACATGTGATTATATTGAAGCGAAAGCCAATCCGCGACCGCATATACAGGTGTTCGATTTCATTTAAAGTGTGATTGGCATTTATTTGCGAACTCTTTCTTCCTGGTGGCCGTTACTAAGGAAAGAACTTAGCTTGGCAAGAATTTTTACCGAACTTTGTACCTAGACACTAATATCGACTCTCTGGCTTGTGATGTGTTATATGGTTGTGTTATATCTGGTGTTATTTGTGACGTCTGTACCAACGAAACAGTATTTTACACATTTCTTGGCGATCGTCTCTTCTTACTGTCTTACGGTAGTTGTGAACCTGCTATCGTGTGTACTTCATCCGAACAGTTCGATCCTTATCCAATTCCGTTTACTGTTTTCTGCCTTCTGTAATTATGAGTGAGCAGAAATGGCAAAATTGAGAGCAACTGGCAAATTAATATTACACCTTGGATATCTAAAATAAAATGCCACTCACGGTCGTCGCATTCGCTACTGAACAATCTCAAGATAGCGAAGATTTTCCTCCTTTCACATTTGACTATCGGTATGTATTGAAAATTGTTGTATCCGTATCACATTTCGTAACTCAATCGAACGAGAAGAACGTGCTCGTGGGACCACCAGTGTGGGTGTCGGTTTGGAAAAAGATCGGCACCAGGTCTTGCCTTTATTAAGAACCAGAACTAGAACCAGAACAAGAAAACAGCGAGGTTTGTGAAAGACTTTAATTGGTGATGATCAATTGTCGGTACCAATCGTCTACAGTTTGTGGTCGTCAGTTCCAGCTTGCACGACAACAAACTTGGTATACATTATTTCTTGTCGTGTCTGTCATGTATCCTACATCCCCCGGGTGAAAAAAACCTCCCGAAAGCGAAGCATTTCTCTTCCTCCGGTCACAGTTTTAACGGCATGGTGGTGTCTGTAAACTGCGCAGGATTTAGAATCACACGCACCGGATCGACGCCACGCAGAGATAAAAAAGTTAATTTTCCGTTACGAAACCGTGCATCCGAAGGGGATGAACATCGACTTTGCTTTCGTATAGCAATATAACCAGCAAGCATTTTGAACCTTTCAATTAACCCAAAATTTACCTACCCCTCCCCCCCAAATATTTGATGTTAAAAATTTTTGATGTCTTTCAAGAACTAGTCCCAAGAAAAAACTATGCTAACAAGAAAATGCACCATAAGTCAAAGAACAAGATCTTAAAATAAAAAATTCACCATATTTTAATATTTTGAAAACCTATGTGTTAAAAACCGGTTACCATGGCAACATGGTTAATCACACGGACATGTTATGGATACCAAAATGTCCCAAGATAAATTCTAGGAAAAGTCAGAAAATTTCAGCCTCATAGCTATTTCGGTGTAAGAGTTATCACAATTTTACTGGAGGGGGGGTTCGAAAAGCCCCCCCCCCCCCCCCCAGTCTGAATAGGGTTAACGCGGTCAGTGCGCTTAGCTTAATGTATGCCACGAAATAATAAAGATAAAAGATACAAAATTCAAATGAATTTGAATTTACAGCCCTGCAATAAATTCGTGTTACCTAAGGGCGTTGCCAACACTGAGTTTCTACTGATATATAGCTGCATCATTATCACATCTGGGCAAACCAATGATCGAGTTGAAGAACAAATGAGCATCGTCACAGTTATCGCGGTACCTTTTAGGTTTTTGAGTCAAAAAATATTACAGGAACTGATGCCTCTTAGAGGAGAAATGAATTTGAGCCACGCCCACAAAACGAGATTCTGGTACCTCGTAGGGGTTCTTTTTAATATCAAAAGTTACGGTGAACCTTCATTTTCCTCCGTCATTTGGATAGGAGGGAAACGAATTCAATAGAAATGTAGAATAAGTATACCAGGAACCATACCGAAGAATAGGTAGATACAATTCCAGCACATTGTTTATGAAATTGGTATCTGATAACGCTATACATTACAGCTATTAAAATACCTTTACAAATGCAGCTGAAATTGCTTGTGTTGGTTTTGATTGGCCTTTCCTGCCGATTAGCAAAGTGTCCTGCTGCGGTCCGAGCAGACCTAGAAGATGTAAAAAGAAAGTGTCTTTAAAATACCTCTCTAACTTTAGCTTACGAGTACTGTCTCGTTTCTCCCAAGGATATTTGAGAAAAACACGAAACATTGTTGAGCGAGAGCAAGAGTGATACAGTGTAATTGCCCTATCGAGTTCTATACGCGCCCAATTGTCGCTGACAGAAAAGACAGGCTGTGTGCTTTACACGCCACATTCAAGAATTAAAACTAATAAAATGATTCCTATTTTGAGAAAATAAGCAATAGCCGTTGTCTTAGTAAAAGTACAAATTCGGTGATGTTAATTTTAGTAATTCTCGGGGTCTAATACATTTGTGTATATCTAGCTGGATTTTTGAAAACAATGTCGCCCTGAGTAAGCGTCTGGAAGCGCGTTTCTCCTTTTTTGTCGTTTAAACTGGTCCACTCTAAAAAGCTAAAGACTGTTGCTAGTCTTATTTTCTATTCACAAAATAAATACCGAAGTACCGTCCTCGGGTCATACTCATAGCCTCTGTACATTTGGTGTAGAATCATTTATTTAGAGAGTTTTATATTCACAAGTTGATCTCATAAGAGCGTTTGATGTTTCCGGAGCATTTGGAAATGTGGTGGATAAATGACGTTCTGGATGAGGAGATTCAAATGTCAGTTGTCAGTTAAAATTTAGGCTATTTGTCAGAGTTAAATTTTGGGTCATTTATCTGTTGTCAGTTAAATGACTTTTAAAATAATTACTGACCTTAAATAACCGTTATTGGCCCATTTTTTATTTTAAAAAATGCATATAATTAAAAGTCAAATACTTCTCTTATTGTTATCACAAAATGTTCATCAAATACTCTTGTCGTAAATTTTTTTTGATCTCTATTTTGTCATCATGATATATAACTCCTTAATTTCATTACGAACAAAGCAAATAAACCGCTTATTTTCCAGCATGAGAAGAGCATGCCGCTTCTACTTCAAGTAGTGTTTCACGCAGAGATTTAATATTTGTGGTAATTTAAGGTGATTTAATCCTATTAAAGAATCTGACCCACCCAGTTTGCATTGCGCGTCTACGTTGGTTCATTTTCAGGGCCCCCGAAAGTCCATACTGTATTGTATATGAGA
This sequence comes from Cladopsammia gracilis, assembly GCA_022457155.1. Taxonomy (NCBI): domain Eukaryota; kingdom Metazoa; phylum Cnidaria; class Anthozoa; order Scleractinia; family Dendrophylliidae; genus Cladopsammia; species Cladopsammia gracilis. The sequence continues at coordinate 27,328 of JAJGOT010001297.1, forward strand.
AATTCACTCGTGCAAGAGGTGATATGCTTGCCCAATATGGAATAGAGCCGTATCATAACAATAATAGAAGCGCGCAATGCAAACTGGGTGGGTCAAATTCTTTAAATATGCCATACAACCAAAAGTGTACCAGTAATATTAAAGTTATGTCATTCCAAGTGTTATTTGGATCTACTTCTCTTTCGCGCCGGAATATACTTTTTGTGATCTGTAATGTTGTTAATGTCGCAGACCATTTCTCTAGTTCACTGACCCAATGCTTTTCAAGATTTCATTATTTGAATTTCTAAAATAATTATCTTGCTGCTAAATTTTAAAGAAAATACCGCAGAATTTAAAGAAAAGATTTTCAAGCAAGAACGATATACATGAAACACAAAATGGACAGTTTTAATCTTTCTCTCGTTTATCCGATCTTAACAATATAAACGTATTCATGCGCGATACGAGAATGAAACTTTTTTCAGTATAAATTCATTCACAAATGCTTGAACGAAATCCGTGAATCATTCTCATTCAATCATTTTGCGGATAAACAGGTAAGTCAAATTGGCCATCACGCCAATAGTCGATCATGACCTAATTTCCTTCGAATGGATTTAAGAGCCTTGGGATCATGGGAAATGTAGCCTTGTACAATTTTGGCAAAATTATACGCGTAAAAACTATCGAGGAGAAAAGATGAATAAAAAGATGAAATCATGCAATTGCTATCTCAACAATGAATATTTTTTTCGGTCTTCTTTTATCCTCTGAGAATATAATTAAGGTAATTATTCCCATTTGGTATTTTGTAGTATTTACCATGACAACGTTTTTGCAATTAGGTGTATATTCTGGAACTAGATAGATTCGAGCAGTGTTTGAGAAGAGAAAAAGATAGATACACTTTCAATGTTTGGACAAATTCAATGAACCGCGCGCGTTGCACCGACCCTTATTTTAATAGCCTCGCTCTGTGTTTAACGGAAGTCAGAGATACACAGCATGGTCAGACTGGCACAAAGTAGTCGGGTTCTAGTCGACAAGAGTATCCAATTAAAAATAATTCAGTCATCATTCATCCTCAGCAAAAGCTCAGTGTTGTTTACAGTCGATACACAAAGCCCAATTCTAGAAGGTATTTATTCATTGTGTATATGGTCTAGTTAACAGCCCTTGAACTAAGCCGTTTCGAACATGATCACGTTTCGATCACAACTGCATGGTAGCGGTTGCTTTGTTGTTTATAGTGTAACTCTCGTCGTGGAGCTCCGTACTCATAGAAACCTCGAATCTAGCCGTTTGGAACATTACGATCACGTTCAAATCACAACTAGTAAATAACTTACCGTAGACGGCTACTTTGTTATTTATAGGTCGTTTTCATCTACACAAGCAGTTTCTTTTTCTGGCTTTGGGAGCAACCCCAGAGATTAGATGTTGAGAGTTTGCCAATTGAAAGAAATTAAGAAATTCTTGAAATTCTTGAAATACAGCTACATTTTCTCTAACTGTTTCTGTTCAGTTAAAAGAAACTATATCTTCAAAGCAATGTGAAGAACCTGTTGAAAGATGGGCCGTGTTGAATACAAGCCGTTTAGAAAAGGCAACGGTAGAACTGTATCTTTTAATAGTATATAAAAAAATCCATATTTTGAATGGTTCGGAAAACCATTAAAGCGTTATGTAGTCGGAGGAATGGAATTAATGTCCAACCATACGAGAATCTGCGACAGTCCTACTGAATGGTGAATGGACTACGACAAAAGCTCAGCCCTAACCCTTACACAGCTTAAATAATAATCAGTAACGAAGCAACATTCAGCACTAATAAACAGTTGATAAACTAAAATACTGAAACATGCATTCAGCTGAACAGAGTAGGATCATTCTGTCGCTTTTCGTCTACTAGGTAATATGCAATCAAATTTACCTTAGTTAGTAGAGGCGTTTCCAATGGAGAAGTGTACTCAACGAAATGCACACACAATCTAATTCTATAATTAACTGAAGTCATTCTCTTGCTTAGAAAAGTTGCATTACGAAGCACTTTTATAATAATTAACTTTCTCATAACAAAAGAACACTATTTAAAAATAGCTTATCCATTATCTCTTTTGTTTCGAGTTGGAACACCATACCGTGACGTTCAAAAGAACGCTGAATTCTATAATAAGGTACTGAACTGAACGTAAACAGCTTTAGTGTCATGTATTCATGATTATTTGGTTTATATCTGTAATGTCAATTTGTAATAGACTATAAATTTATGAGACACATGGATTTGATCACAGTTGTCTCTGAGACAAATTTCGACAAATCTAATGTCACATTTGACTACCCAGCAAAGGCGAAAAATTTGCACAAATATGTTATCATATCAGTATCCAAGATAAATGTAAGGCAAATGCAATTCAGATATGTCGGTCGTCACATTTTCACTTCGACAAATTCGTTTTAAACGAGGACAAATGTGTAGACAGCAAAAAACAGTAAAAAAATTACAGAATAGTTTTATATTGACTACATTCTCATGCTTAACTTGATGGTCCGTGGAGTGGAGGGTTTGATGCCTAGCATCGATCCTGATTTAGAGTTTATCCGTGATAGTTCAGGCTGACCCTGGCTGTGTGATTACTGAATGGCGCAGGTTTTTTTTTTTTTGAAAATCAGCAGGCTGTCCCTGTTAATCATGATATCAAACCTGATTAACTAAAATCCTGAACGCCAATTAAAAACTAATTTATCAAACCGCGTCTTTCAAGGAATTTACTGTCACTTTGTCATTGAAAGACGCGGTTTGATAAATTATCTTTTTTTAAAAACAATTAAAATTGCGTTGTGGGATTTAGGTACATTTTAGGAATGAATAGACAGATAAAAAGACAGACGGCTTTATTTACAGAGGGTAACTAATTGTAGAACGAATGCGGGAATGAATAATAGAAAGGCGTAAACACTAGTCCTTCGGTCACCCAGTTCATACACTGGGAAGACATAATATATGGTTTAGAAAACTCGAGTCTGCGTTGATCTGCTGTTCTTTGGTGTAAAAAGGCATACCGTGTAGGAGTTTAATTTTTCGGGAGTTAATTTTTGTGGATTTTGCGGATTTCCTTCGATCCGCAAAAAAAAAAAAAAAAAAACTCCAGCAGAAAAAAACTCCCGCAAAATTTTCCGCCGAAGAAATATACTCCCGTAGAAAAATTAGTAGATCGTGTTTTAATGATGTATATCGGCTTAACAGGAACTTTTAAACAGTGAACATATTGCCCTCATAACTCCGAGGCGACCGGCACAACAGTCATCTGTATTCCCGATTCAACTCCAAACACGTCCTCAAAAGAACCAGAGACTGTCATCATAATCGACTAAGTTTTTACAAGAACGTACAATAATTCACTCAGGTTTTCTCGTTGTTTATGTTCATGTTGGCGCTAGAACAGCAACCATAACTATGGAAACTATAGAAACCTCCTGTCAGGAAGTAAAATTGCAATTTAGTAGCTATACTGCCTTGAATTTCATTTAAATTTGAACAGCAATCCGCAAACATTAACTCCCGGTAGAAATGTTAGCTGTCTCGATCCGCAAAAATTTCCTCCCGCAAAACAAATTCAGTAAGCAATCCGCCAAATTTTCCTCTCGCAGAAATTTCCTCGTACATGGTAGATAAATAATAATATAGGCTGAGCCTAACAGCGTCTCTCTCTGAACAGAAAGCCGATGACAAACTTTACTGAGGTGAAAGGACGGAACCACAAGAATTAAGATTGACGACCGGGCTATTTTTCAATTTTTCTCCGTCCAGAATAACTAGTACGACCAATTTCCAAATAATATACACCTGTTGCTTATCAAAAATTGTCCGAGAAACTGATTTGGAAATCAAGATTGCAAAAAATACACCCATATTTGCATAAGGCCACGCGAGTGAAGTTAGAACTATAAAATCCAAGTCTTGTTTTGTTTACATAAAATCGCTTTTCAATCTATGAAATGAATGAACAAACACATAAAAATGGGCAACACAATCTTCTTTCGAAAAAATTTATTCCAATCTCCATAAGTTTATGTTTAAAAGCAAAACGCGAACCATTTATAGCGCATCGAGGCCGAGCTGTCTTCAATGAAAGAAATCAAAACGACTGAGTTTGAGCATGTTTTATAAACAATTCTCCAAAACTAGCGAGAACACAAAGAAAAAGTCAACCACAGATTGATATCAACATAAATTCCCATCGTAAAATGTATTTTCTTTTACCTTTAAGTCCCTCGACTGCTTGGAAATCCTTTAAATCTCCGCTTCTTAAGTTCTGAAACCCGAAGTGACAAACATCTCCCCGCATTGCTCCCACATTGATAAAAACGCATGAAGTTCCGCGAAGCAAGATTTTATCCCTGAACGCTCTTCTTTTTCCACTATAGCGGCTTCTGAGTATCCCTTAATTAGTATCCCTGTCTTGAGTAGCAAACCGCGAAAAAGTACAGGAAAATAACGACTTTAATTTAAACGGATTTCTCCGCTTAGTAAACACAGCAAAACATCAAAATATTTACCGAGCTGACGTGACATTCGGCCGTGTAACCGCGCGAAAAACAAAGCCTCGCTTCGGTTTCAAAATTGCTAAGATCCCGGATGTTGTGTGACGTCATACGCGCATGTTTTTCGACGTGATATGCGCCCGCAAGCTAGCCCTGCCCAACGCGCACGGCGGGCGGTGGCGGGCGGGCACACGGACCGACGCGCCCGCGAAACATTCCGCTAGCCATGACTATGAAAAATGATGGGCATAGGTTCTATGAGTATGGGGCTCCGCAGCGGTCAGTCTTCCAAGCCTGTTGTCAGTTGTTAGTTATATAGAACGCCAAGCGTTATAGAAGTGTTCAAAAATAAAATATAAGTTGTGTCATTTAATATGTGCTGTACTGTGTGATAAATAGGTTGAAAATTGCGCGTATATGGTTTATAGTGACTGAGAGGT
>JAJGOT010001299.1:0-32023 GCA_022457155.1 Cladopsammia gracilis
AATAGCATGAACTTTGCGTTTTTTTCTATTGAGTTGTGGTTACACATACCTTGGGTTTGGGGCCTTCCCAAGGGTTAATGGCTTGGGTTCGGTTTATCTCAGGTTTCATCTTACCCTTGGGGATGCGGTTACACAGTAAAAGACTCCCCAGGGTAAAATATAATAAGATATGAGTTCACTGACACTGCAGTTTACGCGCGAAAACGTACAGATCGACATGGATGACACGAATCGAGATCTTGTAAGTTTAATTTCAGTCATTCTCCTGCTTATCATTTGATAAATATAACAATCCGGCATTTTTTTTTGCGAGAAGACACCGAAGAAGACGCCTTCAACTACGCTATCTTCAAGGTTTGTCGGCGTTTTATTTACATTTAGGAGCTCGCCACGAACTTGCTCGTCGCCAAGGAGGGCTTGGGTATTTCCACGACCACAGAATTGGTTTCAGCAACTTCTAAATAACAATGCACTCGATCACTGGTGGAAAGAAAATTTTAGAGTTACAAGTAAGCGTGCAATTAACCAAGCGTATCAGAGGTCAACTCAGCAGCAGGCAATTTCCTGTATTAGCTACGTTCTGCATTATGATTGGCCAAGCGGTTTGATTGTGCAATAGTATGGTAAACATGTCATAGTTGTGTTGATTTTCGAAAAAAGGGACAAAAGTTGTTAACAAAATTTTGTGGACTTTTGTCCGGGGGGGTTACTTCTTTCTTCTTTATAGAAGCTATATTAGGGCATTGAGGGTATGGTTGGTTAAAGCGGTTAGGATTTCAAGAAGGGCGTCACATACCGTCACTAAAATTTTTGAGGAACACCCCCGGTCCCATTGTTAATTTCCCTAGGGTATTGAAATGTCATGAACTTGTCATGTCTTACGTTACCTCACCACAAAGGTATTACAGTTCTTATTAAGTTTCGATATCTCACGTTAGGTATCAATCTTTCAAATTTGTTTTTAAGTTTATGTGTCCTAGACGTTCTACGCTGTTTGCGTTTTATGCTTTTTGTTTCCTGTGTGGATGTGTCGGAGACGTTCTACGCTCTTTGCGTCTTATGCTTTAGAAATTTCTTTGTCCGCTTTTTGAGGTTTATAGCAGAGTTGTTTTTCAACTGTTTTAGAGCTGACCTCATCGCCTGACAGATTGTACATGTTTCTTATCTAAACCACAGAAACAACAATGTTGAGGTGTCATGATTATGCAATAGTATGCAAGAGAGGTGAGATTTTGCCTATTCAGCTAACTAAAAATGTTTCGGTTTGATTACGCAAGAGTATGCATTACGGTTTGATTATGCAATAGTACGCAAAAGACGTAATAATTTTGCTGATTTTGTTAACAAAGTTTATCAAGCAAGCATTTTAAGAAGAATTTTTCGCCGTGTCTAAATGCCCGGCAGCCGGGCACGGTCTCAAATAGACTAAATGCCCGGCAGTCAGAAATTTTCACAAAATTTTCACTGAATGGCTCTTTCAAACCTTTTGAGAGTATTTGATGTTCGTTGAGAAATGTCAAGCGATTCCAAAAATTATTTTTCTTTTCCATTTGACGAAATATCCAAGCTTGACATTTCTAAACGAACATCGAATGCTCTTAAAAGGTTTGAAAGAGCCTTTCAGTGAAAATTCTATGAAAATTTCTCACTGCCGGGCATTTAGTCTATTTCAGACCGTGCCAGGTAGTCTGCAGAAATGTTCTTAGTGTCGTAATCATAGCGATCTTATAGTATACCGAAGCTTGAATATTTCGTCAACTGGAAAATCGAAATAATTTTGGGAATCGCTTGGTAATTCTAAACGAACTTTACTAAAGAGGTTTGAGTGAGACGTTCAGTCGAAATTCTGTGAAAATTTCTGACTGCGAGTCTCAGCAGAAATTTTCTAAGTGTCGAGAACATAGCGATCTTATGGTATGCCCAAGCTTGGATATTTCGTCAACTGGAAAGCAAAATAATTTTTGGAAGCGCTTGACATTTCTAAACGAACATCGAATACTCTCAAAAGGTTTGAAAGAGCCATTCATTGAAAATTTTGTGAAAATTTCTGTTTGCCGGGCATTTAGTCTATTTAAGACCGTTCCCGGCTGCCGGGTATTTAGACACGGCGCATTTTATAAGCGATTTCAGCGTGTAGATTTTTTTCAAGAGAGATTTTGTCTATAACACAACAGATCGCCCTTGTTAGTGAACCCCATCTTAGCTGAACCGCTTCCAAATATCCCTCTAGCAAAGAAAATGCAGACATCTCTTAATTTTCCATCAACCCTACCCGTCTGGCTTTAAAAGCCACTGTTAAATAATTTACAACATCACACAATATTATACAACAAAAGACAAACTGTAACCTCAACAAAATTAGCGATTTTCTAAAACCATACATTTTCTAGTAAACATCAATCTATTGAGATTCCTTAAATTCCTTCGAAACAAAACACTCCCATATTATGAAATGTTTTATCACAATCATTGTCACACAACAACTGATATATAATTATACCTTTAAAATTTTTCATAAGAAGAACCTTCCTTCTTTAATTTACGAAATAACTTTGTCACACCGATACCCCTACAACTTTACAAAATTAACACCCCATCAACGTACCGCCTTAGACACAAAATCTGCACATATTAAAAAAAAGATGCAATTTCATTCGAAACGTACTCTCCACTCCTAAAACCAAAAAATATGAACACTTTTTACAAGAATTAACTTCAAATAGCAATCAAATACAAACCAATTCATTTCTTAAACTTAAAAGGATCCATTTAATCCCTAATAGTTACATGGCAGTTAGCAAACAGATGACACCGGAAATACAAAACTCTCGACTTGAAAATAAAAAACAGACAAATAGTATATATTCGCAAATAGCCCATTCATAATTACCTTATGCAGCCATTTCTTTTTAAACTCTCCACATACCAAAAATCAATCTCCGCTTAGCTTTGCAAAAAATTCCACATCGATCTCGATACAAACACACAACAGCGTTAAATTAATCCTTCAAAAACCATTGACAAGTAGCTAATTAGTCCATCACAGACATACCGCTAATCGATACCGGAAAACGTAGATATTTCGGCCCTCCCACAACTAAACAAGTTTCAACAAAATATTGCACATCACACAACATTTAATAAAGCAATCTTAAACAATTTGTCAATGTTGCTAACCCTTACATTTAAAAGCGATTTCCGACAACCCATCTTTAATTCATCTTCATTTTCTTTCAACTTACCAATTAAACGTTATATAAAAACACAGACCTAGGGAATGTCTTATCAAACATATCAATCAAAATATAAAAGGTATCTCCGCAATGCCGCAATGTTCTTACTTAAAACGATTTACACCTTTTCAGTTCAAAAACAAAAGAGAGTAATCACTAATTTTTCCGTCTAGCTGTAAATCTAATTTTAAGACAAATTCGCCGACAACTGCACAAAAAAGTGCTTTTCAAACACTACGAACAATGTCTGTCTTGAATACCAAAAAATAAAACAATAAGGTAAAACCTTAATCTTTTAACAATATACACATTCTGCAATTTCTTACGACAAAAAATATTGCGAAAACGTTATTTTAGTAAGCCCATTGACTAACTATAACATGCCATATGTGCAAGCTGAACCTTCATCTTTCACGCAATCGGCACACCCTTTTATCGCGCAAATAGACACATGACTAAGCAACACCACAGCTATCCTTAAAATAACAAACAAGTGGCTACAAGACCTACAAGTATAAACTCGATGAAACTTTAGCACGTTTCGAAATCTTATCATAACTTAAATGACACGCACTATTTAGAGTTTCTTAATATAGTCCTCCTTATTTTAAAGAACATTGTAATTGAATTTCGATGATGCCTCAACTGAAAAAACATTCACTTACACTCATAATAATATCACGTTATTCCGTTCTACATAAAATCTTTGTCCCGTATGTACGCTTTGAAAAAATTGAATATTCAATTTTACCCTCCCCCCGTCACCCCCCACACTGAAAAAAGACAAGACGACCCAAAATAACATCGAACTGAAACATTTTTTTTCTAAAATCAAACAGGTGCCAGCAAAACAAAATCACATAAATTGCGCCTTTCGCGCTCCATCATAGTCCGTGATTTAATGTGAACGCCGAGGAGAGAGAGAGAGCGGGGGGGGGGGGGGGGGGGGGTACAATTTAAGATAAGCATGTGTGCCGCCAGGGTTCTCAAGCCCTGACCCTATTAAGAGTAGAAAATCAAAAAAATCAGAACTTGTCATGAACTTGTCATATCTCACATTACGTTACCGCAAAGGCATTAAGTTCTTCTTAAGTTTCGATATCTCACGTTACCTATCAGCTTCAATCATTTATCGTAAAGCCAAAAATAGGTCAAATGCGTTTTTTTGGCAAACGCAGTTTGAGAATTTCACGGTGTATTTTTACGAATGGCGACGTGTTAAGAAAGTTAAATGGGGCGGGAAAGTTTGTGTTTTAATATGAGCGATATGGCAGAGCAAAATTTGCGTTTGTTCTAGTACGCCGGTGGCGGCTTAGAATTTTAAACATGAACGCTTATCAGCATAAGTGGAAAAGCGTTATTTCCTGAATTATTCTAGAGCTCTCACGCAATGCAAGTATGAACGTCCCAGTATGGGAATCCCGAAACGTCAAGTTGGATATCGAGTTCGAGTTCGAGTTGGACTTCGAGTTGGATTTCGAAATATGAAAAACTATAATCGATAAAAATCGACAGTCGAACCTCTCCTTACGGACACCTCTCTAATACGGATACCTCTCTATTACGGACAGTTTCCTGTGTCCCGACAAAATTCGCACATATTTTCTTTAAAAAAGACCTCTATAATACGGACCCTCTCTAATACGGACAACGGACACTAAATTCGGTCCCAGAGAGCAAATTAATATAAACTTAACCTCTTTATCACGGACACTCCGGTGATCAGGTGATGATAGTTTGAGTAAGTAATACAATTTCCTGTTTGCGGTTACAAACATGTATCGCAAGACGTTTTCAGAATAGACCTTATCACGGTTTTTCCAAAATTTTATATGGGCCTGATGGCAATAATCCATTGACACTGCTGGGAAAAGCATCTCAAAAATAGTAAAATGGCCGAGTTTAAAAGCGATATCTTTTAAAATAATGGAGATATAGCTCCGCCAAGTCGGCAAATTTCACAGACGTTTGTATCGCGCGGTCAAATATCTTGCCTACCGGTAGGCAAGAAATTTGGCCGCGCGGATCTGGATCAGTAAAATCCTGTACAAGATAAACTAGTAGTTTCCACTGGAAAGTGAAGTGCTGCGAGTAAAGCTTATTGCAGAAGAAGACTTGTTTGGAGATATCTCGTTAATTGCATGTACTTTAGATAGTGAACAGATGAGCGACTTGATCTATTTTGCCATTGGATTAACTTGGCTAATATATATGCCGTTCGAACGGCAAAACCGCACGGCTACTGAACGGATGAACGCGAAGTATGAATAAAGCCGTTTCTGATGGCTCAAAACGGGAAAGTTTGCAGAGATTAGCGACCTTTAATTCTCTCTCAATGTAATGTGCGACTCTGATGAAGATAACGAATGGAAAGCAGAACCATCGACTATGGTCTAAGTAGAATTTCGAGGCGACTGGAGGCGTTGGAGCGATTTTACCGCCGATTTCCTTCGGTGGATCCGATCGGCTCGATGAGCGGAGTGCTGTCTCTTTCAGAGGGAGGACTGAAACAGTTGAACTAAAAATCGCTGGAATCGCGAATCGACCGCAAAACCACTCACTGAGGCACAAGTAAACACACAAAGAAGTTCAGATGAACCAGTTTTATTCAAATATCGTTCCTAATTTTACGCTCAAACTCGAAGTGAATTTTCCCAATACAAATCCTTATAATTTCGCTATTACGCCATTTACCACGACGTTTATCACTTGAGCTTAGGCTACCTGTGCTGCCAGATGGTAAGTTGTGACAAAGGCAGTATCTTCTCGTGACCTTTTTTCTTTTGTAAACAAGGCCAAACACACGACAAATTAATCTAGCACTGCTAAATGAGGGTGCTAATGGGGGTACCCAATTGTCAGTTAAGAAGAGGCTACATTGGTAGCCTATACTCATGCGCTTGTATAAAAAAAAATTATGTTTTTCTTTTTTAACTGCGTCACGCTGTCGGAAATCGGTTCATTTCAATATTTTCATTCATTGATCTTATCAAGTGATTTAGCTTGACAAGTAGGAAATTACGTATATCAGTAAGGCTTTTAAATTTGCAAAGTTAAGATAAGGTTACTTTAAAGGCCATGAGAATGACCAGAGTGAATGCGTTTTTGGGATTGGACTTAGAACAGCCGCTTTACGAAAATTATTCGACATTAGATTCTCATACAAAAACCATAATTTCTCACCTGTCAAGATAGCTTCCAAAACCGTAATAAGGATCGTCAGTTTTCAAGATGTCTGTTTGATACAGGATCGTACACAGAGAGTATGGGAAGGAAAAAAAATCGAAACTCACTGATGCTTGTGTCCAATAAAATACGGTGTGTCCACTTACTTTGGAGTCTGCTTAACACAGGTTTTAGTGTAATCAGAAATCTTACTCATTTAATCTAACACTGAAAAGGGCTCGTGTGGTTAACCCCTGGGTCAACCCGCGTTCGCGTGCTAGGACAAAATGACGAAACAAAATACACACCATACCACCATCACTTGTCGCACTTCCCATTAGAAAAGGTAGCTCCATTTCCAACTGAGCCTTTGTAACAGCTTTCCCGTCGATCTTCTCTAATCGGAACAACTTTAAATCAAACTCACCGAGTCCAAACTTTCCGCTTATTGTTTGATTATATGTCCATTGAATTGTGCTTTGTCATGTCAAACGGTATGCGACTTATGTGTCATTCGAATGCCGATCCTTTGTCATCATCTCGATAAAAACTCAGAATAACTTTGACCACGCCACTCGACGCCATCACGGAGATCAAGGTCAACGCTCTACGACCCTGGTACCTTTGGCATATAATATCGGTTAATATGTCACCTGGTCACGCAGCGAGGCAGGTAAAAGTCACAAAATAGCTTTGCTGTTAGGAAAAAACTATGTTGCTTTTATTAACAACAACAATCGTTAATTTAGTATAATTAATAGAATGTCACTTAACTGTTACCGTATTTTCTCGATTAAACGCCGGGCCCCGAATAAACGCCGGGTATAATTGAGGAAGTTGTAAGTAAGCTCCTCAAACGTTTGTTTGTGGTATAATAAACTTAAGATTTAAGGGCAAGGTACAAGGCAGCCAAGAAAAACGAATAATAACCCTTTCTTAAAAAATGGCGGGCGAGAAAAAACTGCTGATACAAAGAAACGCCGGGTCCACAAGGCCAAGTTTGAAATAAACGCCGGGGGCATTTAATAGAGAAAATACGGTAACTTTTCATTTATCAGTTAACTACTATATTTTTGGGCAATTGTCAGTTAACTGTTAACCCCATCAGCACCCTCCTAAATGCACTGGTATTCTGAATTTCACTTTTGCCGGAACGCAATTGGCATGAAAACAAAACGAAAAACCTCGCGAGATAATAACGCCTTTTGTCACAACATTTCACCCACGACTGAAAAACCTTAAACAAATACTGATGAAAAATGGAGTTTCGTTCAAAACCAACCATTCCTGAAAACTATTTACAAAACGCCGCCTAACACATCATACAAGACGTAAATCACTTAACGACACGACTCATAACAGCCAAACTTTGAAAGCTAATATAAATGCATCGCAACCGCAAAACCACATAGCGGAGTCGGTGCAGGCCTGTCATGAACCTCATTTCGATCTAAGGGAAACTAAAAAAGTGACCGCCAGGAGTGGTGCCCTGTTTATCCGCTCCAGACCCAATATTTTCTATATAAGTGCGTCCATAGCAGACGTGACCGAAAAATGACCACGTGATCACCATTTTCCCGCCATTTTTCACGTCAAAATATATAAAACAGCAGACTTGATACTTTAGCTAACTACAAAACTTTCCGTTTCATTATGCAAGAGTAGGAACAGCAAAATACCATAAATTTTGACTTTCGTTCTATTTTCGAATACTGCTGGAGAGTTGAAAAAGAAATGGCTGATGGCGCGATGTCTGCTAAACACACAGGCGGCCCAAGCTCACTATATCAGATAACCGGTACGTGACCCTTGCTTTATGAGCGGTATTGTGTTACAAAGATTCGATTTATAAAGGTTTGTATGGGAACGCAACGGTTTTGTCTCAAAACTTAAAAAGTCGAATGGTATGTGAATAAAATTGACTTACCCTGTTGCTGTGTTGTATTCTTAGTTGTTTGCCTGCTCCTCGGGACGATTTAACGCGATTTCGGCGAGTTATATATAGCAACAGGGTAAGTCAATTTTATTCACATACCATTCGACTTTTTAAGTTTTGAGACAAAACCGTTGCGTTCCCATACAAACCTTTATAAATCGAATCTTTGTAACACAATACCGCTCATAAAGCAAGGGTCACGTACCGGTTATCTGATATAGTGAGCTTGGGCCGCCTGTGCTAAACATAGCTCAAATTGTCCTGGCATGGGGAAAGGCAGCTCTAGAGAAATGACATGTTGTTACGGCCTCCTTCCATTAGATTCGGCAAATGTGAAGTTCAGTGTTTGAATCGGGCCTTACTTTAAAGAATATTAAAGATTCAGTCACCATTTGTTGTGTCAATTGATATTTTGATAATTAATATTAATATCTCATCTGATCAGATATAAAGTCATTGCACGTGACGTATTATCGATGTGGGCTTTTAATTGTTTTAAAATTGCGGCAATCTATTGTATTTGATTTAGAAAGTCTTTTCCATTGTCAAATATCCCAACAGAAAATAGACAATGAATAACTGAAAATGCACTGTGTAAATTGAACCAACAACACATTTTCATCGTCAATTAGCTAGGAAGGCGGGAAAAGTCTTTCACTTTCACTTCCCTAACATCAAAATTATTTACATTCACACTCGTGATTCTTTGTTACTCATAACTTTTTTTGACTTGCACCAACATGAATTTTCAAACCAAGTTCTCTCAATCTTCTCTATCCTGCCAAGCACCATATCCAGTTGACTACTGCGCCTCGCATTTTCTACATAATGTCTGATTCTACAACGCCATCTTTACCATATTTATTTTATATTTATTTTAGATTCTTCTTTTTTTAACCTCATGTTTCAACGCATTAACGAGATGGCTTTAAGAGCCCTTTGATTTCATATTTTGCTCTAGAAATATGTGGAATGTTTCACGTCCAAAACGGTTGGTGCAAGCAGAAATTGCATCCACAAGTCACCTGTTTTCTTTTGTCAGGGATTTATCTTCAAACAATATTGCATTACTGCCTGACGGAGTGTTTGCCAACCTAAAAGAGTTACAACTGCTGTAAGTCCAGTTCTGTACCAGGTCTACCGTCAGTCAAATGCTGGTCAAATGTTATTTAGTACAGCAAACGGTGAAGGCTGGAGCGACATCAGTAAGCGTAAGCGCAAGTATAATTTAAACCCGAGGACATCAACAACATAAGCACAAATTAAACATAAGCACATTGAACACAAATAGAACGGACAAAGTCATTCTTCTTCAACACATGTCCCATGCTTGCAATCGTGCAGGAAGAAATAATTTAGTTTAGTATTGCACCGGCATTGGAAAAGGTGTTTCTCCGCCCGGCAAGAAATACATCTGATTGTCGTGTAAAAACAGTATAAACCATGAGCCGAATGGTTTTTTGGAAAGCGGAAACAACTTCACAATCTTGTGTTCTCAGATAAATTGCACATATCATAACACAGTAGGCCCACAATTATTATAACACAGTAGGCCTATAATCATCCTCTGACGATATTTTATGAAGGAATGTTAAAAAGGCCGCATTGGCCTTGTGCCCAGAATTTCATTGTGACGTACTAGCGGTTTTTTTTTCGATAATGTTTCTGCAATTTATTACGGGGGTATACAATAACACACCAAACATTAAAATAAATACTGTAACAGTGATTCATGATGGCAAGGAACATACTGTTCGACGATTGAGCGTTAAAAAGGCCGCATTTGCCTTGTGCCCAGAATTTCATTGTGTCGTACTAGCGTTTATGTTTTTTTTTTTTTTCGATAATGTTTCTGCAATTTATTACGGGGGTATACAATAACACACCAAAATTAAATTAAATACTGTAACAGTGATTCATGATAGCAAGGAACATACTGTTCGACGATTGAACGACATATAATCATATAAAGCATGGATGGTTTTATATTTCAATTATGTGCCATCCGTATATATTTATTCATCTGTTTATTTATTTATTTTTTATTTATTCATTCATTTATTCTATTTTCTTTTCAAGTGATCTGAGTTTGAACAATATTCAATACCTTCCCGCGAATGTATTTTCAAGTCTTAAAAATTTGAACCTACTGTAAGTTTAACGTGACATTTTGCGCGAATTGTGGTGATATTTGAGGAAGAAAATAAGTCAGCTTGCTGTTCTTTTTGGTCCTACAAAACTGAGCCTACAGAGTGTAGGGCCGGTTTCACTGAGCCTTCCTTTTTCTTTCAAATAAATCCAATCATCCATGAGCTTGAAGTTGCTATATCAATTGATATGACGTCACTAACACTTCGTCTCAGGCTATAAACCACTTGACACAAGTGAACTTTTTCACTTTTTGGAGCCCATTTTATAAGTCGTGCGCTTGGTGGCATTTGGCGATATAACTTGGAAAAAGAAAAACAATTGTTATTTCTGTGGGACCGTGAGTGTACATGTTATTGTTACTTACCGTTTATGTTGTCCCTTTCTTTCATGTTATTTCGTTTTTGTTCTTTCATTTTAAGATTTTTGAGCTCAAATAGAATCCGATATCTTCACACTGGTTTATTTTCAACTCTTAATGAATTAAACATGCTGTAAGTATGAGGATTTTAGTGCTGTATCAGAATTTAATTACACCATACTTGTAAATGTTACATTAGGCTCGATTTTTCAGCTGTTTAGTGAGTCCGATTTTTCATCCTAATCTCATTAGAGTGGTTTTACTTCATCTGTGAAACACTATCTAACAATTAGTGTGTGATAGTCCAAATTAAACAAAAGGAAACAATGGAATTATAGTCTAATAGTGCGTACTATTCTACTAACTATTTCACAGATGAAGTAAAATCACTCTATCTGATTACTATGTTTACTCAGAAGTGAGCCAAGTATAATCATCATCTTCTTGAATTTTTTTAGTGATCTGAATTCAAACAATATTCAAAATCTTTCCTCGGATGTATTTGCCACTCTTACCAATTTAGAATTTCTGTAAGTTGGATGCAATCCTTGGTAGGAAAAAAGATGGCGACTGGTAAATTTACCCATAATTCTTAGCGCACAAAAACCTTAACAACGTTCATAAAAATGTAAAGAAAAGTTATAAAATCTTCAAACCTGGTCTACACATTGTCCTTAGTACTGGAACAAATATTGTAAAAATTTGGCTTTCTTTGTGCTTTATGTGCTGTGTTAGGTCCGCAAGGTATTGTGGTAAAATGAACAGCCGCCATCTTTTTTGCTACGGTGGATTGTATGCATGAGCAACGTATGCTGTGTTCACATCACTGAGGACCAAAACATGTTTAGGGTAAATACGTTTCAACGAACATGTTTCCCGTAAACATGTTTTCAATTTTATTGTTCACATTAGTTGTTCGTATCAAAACACGTTTCATGCCTTGTTCTATAATTTTTACTGTTTTACGAAGCAGGCGTATAAGCTCACATGAAATCTTTATACTTACACATGGGCCGACAAAATAGAGCTCGAACTTGCTGTTGCATTATTTTGTGTTTTAATCTCAATTCTTAAGTTCTCCGGAAGGGCAATGCAATATTTAACAAGGAGATAACGTTTGCACTAACGTGTTCCGTCTGGCTTAGATTCAAACGACATCGTGAGGTAGTTTCAATGATCACTGATGCTCAAAAATAAACATATTTTAATCATGATTCGCGCAATGCGCCGCCTGATGTGAACGACTTTCATAGTGAAACATGTTTCATCCGTGATGTGACTAAACATGTTTCGCCCTAGTGTGAACACAGCATTGATGGTTATCATTGTGAAGTAATTATTCGCACATATATAGAATCTTAATGAAGCTATAAGTATTCTTAGTATCAATGTTTTCAGTTCACCTTACAGGGGATTTGTCGCAAGGTGAGTCTGCGCAATAAGTTCCTGTCATGTGACGTCACCTGACGTCACACATGTCAAATTTCTATTGTTCCCTCCCGGATCGCGGCAAGTTTTATCGCGCTTGCACTCGTGTCGAACCACGCGAGGTAAACAAACACACGATCGATTTCGCTTTTAAATTCCTCCCCAACTTCCACCGCTACTGGAAGACATCGAATTTTTCGAAGGTACGACTAACAAATCGCAGAAATAATTTGCCAAAAATCTAGCCAAGTAAATACTCTAACTAATTTGTAAACTTGAGATCTATCCTTCCACGCAATACGACGGGATGGAACGAATTGCAGCGAATTCGACAGTAATGGCCGCCAACTCGGACGTTTTTCAAGTTGTTAGTACCCAGTACTCACCCGCCATCCTCGCGACGTAGTCCCTTTAACTGCATCATTACTCTTTTAACCTTTATATTTGTACAGTCCCGGCTGAGATATCGTGTTTTTATCATTTATGGGGCATAAGCTTGCTTTAAGCTCGCTTTATTATGTTGAAATAGGAAGAAAAAAAATCACCGAAAGTGAAAAAGAAAGAAATATGAGAACTAAACAGACAGAATAACGGCTAAAAACGCCAAAATTTCACAAGAATGGCAATTTTGATTTCTTGACCGCCTGTCACGAAATGAAATTTGATGAACTGTAATTCACTTCCTTCCTTGCAATCCTGCACTTTATCTCCACTGCGTTTCTTTTGCTCTATAGAATCTTTTTATCCAAGTAAGGTGTATATTAATTTTGGTGGCATTTGGCGATGTAACAGGGACACTATGCAAGCGAAACATTGATATTATGGCGGGACATTGTTCCTTTAAGCAACGTGATAATTATATAGGTCTTCCGTTGTTAACAATAGGCCATTTCGGAGTTGCCTTTAGCCTCTCTATTAAAGCGAGGCTTGGTGCGAAACCTTTCATATGAAAATGAGTTTTCATTCACATGTAAATAAGTTTTATTTGCATGTGAATAAAAACTCATTTTCATATGAAAGGTTTCGCACCTAGCCTTGCTTTGATAAAAAGGCAACTCCGAAATGGCCTATTGTTTTAACTAAAGGAAAATTAATGCTTGAGTCCATTAGCATCACGTTCTTGTTTGTTTTCTTCTCAGCAAACTGGTTTCAAACAAAATTAATGCTTGGGTTCCATTTATTATCACGTTCTTGTTTGTTTCCTTCTCAGCAATCTGGGTTCAAACAATATTCATACAGTTACCGCGGATATATTTAGCAATCTGGTATTTCTGGTTTATCTGTAAGTTTGACGTGCTTCAGTTAATGATGCCCTGTTAGTCATCTAACTGAAGTGAAATCCTATTTCTTACGTTAATCTGTTAACCAAGCATATCTCTGCTAAGTAAAATATGATGTCTTTTGCGTCTAATTATATCAAAATTTAAGAAAAAATTTCTAAATTCATTTTTGTAAAATATAATACTAAAAAACAAATGGCATTATTCAAAAGTTCTGTCAAAGGGCTAGAGGTTTGATTTAAAACGGTCACACCATAGGATTTCGTCAACAAACTCAAAAGTTAGAACATGCCTCTATAATTATAATTGACTCTGGGAGCGAAATGGTTTAGTCCGATGCAAACTGAAGTGGCAGTATTTTGTCAGTTAACGTTTTTCAGCATTCCTTACAAAGTCGGCAAGGGCTAATACAGTATCAGGGGAAAAGGTTTGCAGATTATATAAAAGGTTTATTTTTAATAATGTGGCATTACAGAAACTTATTTTAATAAAATTTCCTCGTTTAGTTTGAATACCGGTTTTCGATTGCCAGAAAACAAACATGGCTGCAAATCGCTGCAAACAACTTTCGAAAACGCCATTTCATCGCGCGTCACGTGACAAAATACTCCATGATATTTTTAGTATTTTGGGGGACTTGTCCAGGGTTGTGCCTAAATCATACCGTCCAAAAGGACGTCGGACACCTTATTGAGACTTATATAACGTAATTTTCAATAAAGTTTTAAGTGTAGAAAATCTAAAATCCCCACTCAGGATTGAACCTGTGACCTTAGCTAGGCTTAGGGGCTTACATGACCTACCGTACCACAGTACCACCTAGCTTCATATAAACTGCTACCCCCAACCTTAACTGAAAGCTAACCAGTTACTCCGTTATATAAGTCTCAATAAGGTGTCCGACGTCGTTCTGGACGGTATGATTTGGGCTTGACCCTTGTCCAGGGGTTTCTACGCCCGTCCGCCATTTTGAAAGAGGAGCAGGCCCTGGGAACGAGGTTAGCATTAGAGGTCCACGATTCGTGTTCTGTTCTTATCAGTTTTACCGCTTATTACTCATGCGCATGAGTATAGGCTACTTGGAGCCTCTTATTCTCATTTTTACAGTGATTTCAGCTCAAACATGATTCAGAACCTCGGTGAAGATGTATTTTACAGTCTTACAAGTTTAAACCATCTGTACGTTTAACATGTTTTTTTTTTTTATTACCAGTTGAGCCTTAACAGTATTTTAATCAGGTTTTGTTACCAGTACAACTTGTATTGTTTGGCTGTATTCGTCCAGTTGTCAACTTCCAATGAAACAGAAGGAGAAAAGATATTTGACTGTGACTGTTTCTCATGCTTGGAACAGGTTACCTCTCTTTATCTCCACGATGAGTAAAATGGACTCGCTCAATTCTTTTTTAATTTGTTTTGAAAAGTATTTTTCAATACCAGCAACTTTTAAATCATATAATAATCTTTTTATATCACTCTCACTTCTTTTTATTTTTATCATGTATTTTCTTGGATTTTATTCTGTACGTTATATCATATTTAACCATAGTTTCAATATTATTTTTTATAATATTTCATATCTTTGCATAATGCATCGGTGTAGGATGGCCACTTGTTTGTTGGTATTTGTGGAGAAAAATTTGCAAAAGTTAAGCAAAGTACTTAAAAGTTAAGGTTGTAATTTTCACTGTTTAAAGTTTAATATAGTGCCAATACACTGTCAATTTACCAAACGTTTTGAAAGTTTACTAAAAAAAGTTCTAAGCGTTTAAAAACTGTTGACTGCAGAATTGTCGGCGCCATTTGCCAACATAATTTTGATCAGGGGCAGAGAGTTTTGGTCAGTTTTTAGCGGAAAAAAAACCTCATCATTTTAAGAAAAATTAAAAGATAGTAACGTCATCTAAGTTTTTCTTATACATCCTTGCCCATATTTCCATTTAATATTAAATCCCACTAAATAAAACGAAAAATGCCTGACAGAAGTTTGACCGCGCTGGAGTGCTTTCCTCGGTAAATAGAGTCTTAACTTACTCAGTCGGCTTATTCATGTATTTATTTATTCCTAGATTTTTGTGGAGCAACAAGATAACATTTATATCAAACAAGACAATGCCTTTCTTCAAGAATCCAGACACATTCCTTAGGAATATGTACGTTCTATTCAGTCGGTGGTAATCACAGATTAAAAGAGTGCGTTTGATGCGGTGAATCTGAACACAGAGACGAAAGCGAGGCGAGTGGGTACCAGTTTTCAGCCGAGAGATGCCCCTGAAAAACGTGCGAGGCGGCTAATTTGGCTCAGTCTAACATCACAAAATTAGAAAGGTTCTGCTGCCGTCGAATGAAAAAGGATTATTCGACAATATTGTTGGACAATAATTACTAGATGGGAATGTTACACCAACATTGTTATTCAATGTTTGTTGGTCGCGTGACGAAAACATGATTGGCTGTTAAAAAAATTGATAACGTTGATGGTTAAACATCGTTGCCCAACAAATTTTTTGGTCGAACACCATCCATCATGGGACGCTAAACGTCCTAACAATGTAAAACCGACAAATGTTGTACAACATACATTGTTATAACGTTTAGCCAGGGCTTACAGGAGCTAGCTTGCCGTAAAAAAATTGTTTGCCGGGATAATAAAATACATATACACAATCAGAGAATGCGAATTCAATTGACGGGCAAGCCTCCCCACAAAGTTAAGCACGATCGCTTTGTGTTTTCAAAACTTGAAACAAAACTTGGGAAAACGTTTGTTTGGTGCTCACAGTAAGGCGCGTTACACTGTAAAATAATGTACATATTTAACTTCATTGTAATAGAAACCCATAAGTGGGTTGAAACGTGTAACGCGCATTCAAAGCTTCCGAACACTCATTTTTTGCTTAGTACCATATTTGGAAACCCCTCGGTCCCTCGAGATTGTGGAAGCACGTTGTTCTAGAGAATTGATTGGTCAATATTTTCATCTTGATCAAATATGGCTGTAACAACTTTTTAGCAAATTGAATAATCGGAAGTTTGTTTTGAAGTACAAGAGACAGCTGCACGTTTCAACCCACGTATAGGTTTCTGATTGTAATAAATGTTACAATTTGAACTATCTACAAGCCATTCCTACTCCTTTTTACAGAATAAGCCGAAGGCTTATCTCACAAAATGCCTGAAATGCTGATTTATAACGTTTAGATTTCTCAACGACAACCAGTTGAAAAAAATTCCATATCGAACATTCTATAATGTGAGGCAACCTGTTGAGGACACTTCGGACATCATAATGTAAGTAATCCAATGGGGAATTTTTACTCGTCAGTTTTCTTATTTTATTTTTTTTCATTCCGAAAGGCTCGAAAAACTAAATCTGACTCGAAAAAAATACTCGGCCGTAATACAGAAATTTTCGCTGGATAGCTTCTAACTGATATTTTAAACCATTAGTCCAATTTGTTGCTTTCCCACCCTGCATTATATAAATGAATTTTATTTACAATAAGTATGTTTTTTCCCTTTCCAAAAACAATTCGCCTTAGAAGTTAACTTCTCTGTTTGTGATTAATTGTTCAATTACCTCAACAGCAAATAGGTCCGCAATTCGAACGTGTGCGGGTTTCTATTACAATCATTGATCAAAATATCATTGTTAAGTTAACAAGTTTTTGTGAGTTACTTTGATTACTCAATGACAAACATTTTGTTATGTGATTGTAATGAACATGTTCCACATCAGGTTTACTGTCACTGACTAAGACACCTTTGATTTCACAAGGAACAATCTCTGTTTGTAAGCAAGACAACTGCAAATATGATACAAGGTTTTCAAGTCACAAACGTTAACCCACAAATCTATCGATCCCATAGTGGGCGGCAAGCCCCCACAAAAAACTGTCATATCCTTATATTTAAACAGTACATGCAAATTGTCACACATTTAATGAAAAAGTCAATGTTTTTTACTGTTTGTGTTTGTGTTTGTGTTTTTGTATTGATGTGTTGGGTCTACTGATCTCTGTTTTCTTTAAAGAATACTATCAGATAACCCTATCAAGATAATCGAACCAGAAGCATTTAGAATTGGGGCCCACAAATTAACAATGTAAGTTAAATATGCCCATATTAATAACGTCCTTTAATTAAGGCTAGCCTTTGCACACAAATTTCGAAACACAAATAAGGGTTTGGATGGGGTGCTTGGAATCTTAAGTATATCGTCTAAACCTTTTTATTATAATAATTCCTCGATCACTTTTTTAGCTAGCAGTTGAAATGGCAGCGATGTAATTTCTCATATATGAAACAGTTAAAGGAACAGTGTATCCCCGAAATATCAAAATTGAGGATGAATGAGGATGACCTCATGACTCTCTGAGAGGACACCTATCTAATACAGACACCTCTATTATAGACACCTCTATAATACAGACACCTCTATTATACAGACATCTCTATAATACAGACACCTCCATAATACAGACACCTCTATAATACAGACACCTCCATAATACAGACACCTCTATAATACAGACACCTCCATAATACAGACACCTCTCTTATACAGACACCTCTCTAATACGGCCCCTTTCTAATACGGACACCTCTATAATATACCTCTCTGAATACAGACACCTCCCTTGCGAACACTTCATTTGGTCCCGGCAAAATCTACATACATTTTCTATTAACCAGTCTATAATACGGACAACGGACACTAAAGCGATTACGGACACTACAGGGTAAAATTCAAAATTATAACTAATTGTCACATCGAGTTGAATTCTTTTTATGTGATTACATGTAGAATCCGAAATTAATCAACTGTCTCACTTTTTGCTTGATTCATAAATTAACATATTATTACGAATTGTTGAGGCTTTCTTTATCTTCGAATAATATTTCATAGACGCAATGGTTACGAATTGGGCCGTTTGGAAGTGTAACGGAGTATACCGGAGCCTTTAAAATGACGTTATATATACATACATGACCTCTATAATGCGAGCACCTCTCTAATACGGACACTTAATATTAGCTACCAGTAGTGAAGGTTTTTTTATAATCTTATTTTTAACAGATTTTTGCTGCGGACAGAGCTCAAGACTTTAAGCCTTGAACACTTCGTCGGCTTCAGTGAACTGGATTCAAAGCTGTGACTTTCCCATTTTTATTATTACACATAGCTGTAAAATGATTAAAATGGAGTTTAGATGAATTTAAAACTCGTTTGGTTAGCCCTTCATCGAATGATGATCGAATACTTACGACCAGTGGTTAACGCGATCCATCCTTTTTTTGCTTTATATATATAATTATATATTAATACCGACAATTTGACTGATTCTAAGCCATTTTGTGAAGACATTTTTTTGGGGTCGGCAAAAGTGTTACCATTTTATGCAAAGTGAAAGTGGGTTACGATCTGGGCCGTTGAACCTTTTATGGGTTTGGTTTAAGCCTAATAGGAGTTTTTGGGTCTAAAAATTTGGCTTCATTCGCACATCCCCGTCACTATTACAGCTAAGTACCTTCCTGGACCAGTTCCCCTCAATACAAGTTTAATTTATTGTGTTTATTTGAATATATATTGAGTAATATTATTATGTAATCGATGCTTATGCCACTCTTCGCCTTTCTTTTTTTATTTCCTTCTTTAAGGCTGATAAACAATAGAATTCTTAGAACAATGCAATTTTACCTTAACGGCAAGAACCGAAGCACAATATATCTGTTAGTACCTTTAACAAGAAAGCCAAAAAGATGTTGATTTTTGTTGTTGTTGTTGTTGTTTGCTTGTCTTTCAACTTAAGCCTTAATTGTCGAAGAGCTCAAACGAAACCTCGCACAAACGTACGTTCAAATATACAATTTTGCTGTAATTTATCCCAAAATGTGGGCGGCACGGTGATCTATTGGTTAGCGCGTCGGACTTTCAACCTGAAAGTCGGTGGGGGTAACCCTGCGATGGACTAGCATCCCATCCAGGGGGGAGTAGCAATATTCCTAGTTGCATCATGCTACGGAAACCGGGTTAAGCTCCGGCCGTGTGGGCCATCGTGGCCCGAGTGCGACTTTACCTTTTTTTTTTACCTTATCCCAAACTGTAACACTATTTTACAGTTTCTGTTATTACAAAAACATTTGTTAGTTTTTGAAATGACACCAAATACCCATGACACTGCCCATTAAGGGGGAGTAATCGTAGCAAGTATATTCGACGAGGACCCACATTGTACAGGAGAAGCAGGCCTACACAAAGTACCACCTATCACAAGAGTCCATTGGGCGTAACACATTGGCCTAAAAATTAAGATGAGGTTTTAAGTGGCTGTCTCCTCAACCTAAAAAGATTAGGGTTTGTTGGTATTCTATAAGGAGTAAAAACTAAGAAAATGATAAAATATTCAGTGTCAGGTCTGAAGCTTGCATTGCTAGTAAAACGACACAGGAAGGCTTAAATAATTTTCTTAGTTTTTACTCCTTATAGAATGGAGGCCATACCAACAAAACCTCATCTTTTTAGGTTCGGGAGAGGGGGTACCTAAAACGGCCACCAGTCTTAACTCCTTTTATATGATAGTGTTTGTTTAGGTTTTGCCTCATTCAAACAGATGTAATGTTTTCTTCTAGAAATCCTCTAGACTCTTACGAGGGGATTGTCAAAATGATAGGACCCGGTTGGGGCAATCTAATTAATTCAGCCCTTACTTCAGCACTCCTGGCTTCGGGATTCAGACTGCTATCTGCAGATTACATTTTCAATTACTTCCTGCCATGTTCTGTGGGAACGTTTTCAAACATCACGTCCAAAGGAACTGGTGGATGTACACCCTGTCCGCCAGGTATTTCACAGGATTTTTGACACCTAGTTTTGGGACTTCCCTTTCGCCATATAACATGAAAACAGTTGAACATAATCAGTTTGATTCAAGGTCAGGAAAGGTCAATCTTACTCTCACCGTCTTCCTCATTGTTGTTGATTTTGGTGTTGCAAGTCACTTTTGTCATTATTAGCGACAAGAAGCCCGCTGAAGGATTTTGTTGAATATATGCATAAGATATAATTTGCTGGAAAGTCGCTCGGCTCAGTGTCAGAATTCACCTACCCGGCTGCTGTGGGCGGCTCTCTCTCCTCTTTCCTGCATGTTTTGTAGTTGTTATTTTATAACAAAATTTTATATATAAATTATATATATTTTATATATTTTATATAATTTTATATGTTATTTTATACTATCAACTTTTGGGAGACATACTGAGAGATTAATTCCAAAACGTTTCGCTGGAATTGCCGTTTTTGTGGAACGTCTGGAAATGTAACATTATTGGTGGGGCGCCACAATTTCTTTCAAGTACAGTTCCTCATATTCCGTTATTTGTAATGGATTAATAAACACAATGTAGTTTCAATGGGTTGCCTTGGGAGCATTTATGAAAACGTAATTTGAAGGGGTATGCATTTCGAGAACCTT
This sequence comes from Cladopsammia gracilis, assembly GCA_022457155.1. Taxonomy (NCBI): domain Eukaryota; kingdom Metazoa; phylum Cnidaria; class Anthozoa; order Scleractinia; family Dendrophylliidae; genus Cladopsammia; species Cladopsammia gracilis. The sequence continues at coordinate 21,027 of JAJGOT010001299.1, forward strand.
TCAAGCGCATTAACTGAACGAAATCCTCAAACGTTACATAAATAAGACGCTCACAACAACTTCATCCCCATGGACAAATGTGTTAATCCTTTTCCTTCCGGGTCAAAATGTCAGTGGCGGCGAAATAAATTATTCTAATAAAATGGAATTGAACTTAAAGCTGACAAACATTACTTTCCTGTGATGCTCCTACGTTGGTTTATTCGACACGGCTTGAAAAATGAAATCAGGATTTTTTTAAATGATAGCCTCTTAATAGTGTACATGGTAGTGGAAAATAATCAATTAATCAATCATTCAATCAATCAAGCCTACAAGGGTTAATAAGTTTGTGTCGATATCGCAGGAAAAGGAAAACGCGCGTCGTATTTTGGATGAATCTTTACTCTACATAACCAAACTTTCACCTTCAGTAAATTTCCCAATTTAGCATTGCTTATGAAGCTTAGGCACTGAAGTATGTTTTGTTGTGTGTTTCCTTTTTAGGAGGTTTTTATTCAGATAATATAGGGTATGTAGGAACCAGCTGCAAGAAATGTCCAAATGGCTCCTTTGTCGCATATAACAAAGCACCAGGAACTCAAATTCAAGATTGCAAGTCTTGTCCTCTAGGTAAAGAAGCGAGAAGCGACAAGAAGCAACGCGCTCACTTTACTTTTATTTTAAAAATGTCAATCTGTTAATATTGACTGTATTATTTTAGATCTTACGGGACTCGGCCGAGGTGGAGTGGGGTGATATGACCTGGTATTAACGTCATCATCTCCAATTGTCCGCCATCTTGGATTTCCATGACATCAGAAAAGCGTCAACATTGACTAAGAAGTATAATCAAAACTAATAGAAGAATGCTAAAATAATGTTAAAGCGTGCAAGGTTTCGCAATGAAGTAAAAGATTTTCGATTAAAAGTTGGATTTAAAGGATGATTTCTAATTTAGAACAAAATGCCTTAAAATCTGGTTTGCCGTGAAGACATTACATGTCACAAGCATTACGACTAATTAATTCTAACAGTCAGATTTTTTTAAGCTTTTTTCGAGGATCAAGTAAGAAAACATTGGCGTTAGAGAGAGTTTCTTAGCGCGCAATTGTGTCTGAGAGGATGAAGACTGACTTAAATTTTCGCTATCGACTTAAAATCGACTTTAACTTTCAGGTATCTTTTTTTCAAATCTCCAATAGGAACAGAGACTGATTTCTTTGCCGGGATCCGTGCTTGTCAATGCTTGGACGGATTTCACCGAATTAATATGTTCAAGGAATGTCACAAATGCGAACATGGACTGAAATGCAAGCATGACTACGCTTCGTTAAAATCTGGGTATTGGTGGAAATGGAGGAACGTGAGTCACAAACGTCGCTATATACTTTTTATAAACAATCTCCTGACACATTTACCCGCATTAGGTAAGGATGACGTTCAGTACCCGTATTCAATACCAACGGCTTACCAGTGTCCAATAGAAAACTCTTGCAAGGGTGGTTTGGATTCCCCGTGTAAGGATGGCTTCAAAGGCCCTCTCTGTGCTGTTTGCAGTTCTGGATACTATAAAGAAATGCAAACATGCAAACAGTGTCCATCCAAGAAATGGATAGTGGGACAGTTGTCAATCATTGCGGTCATGTTCTTGGTAATCATTGTAGTATCGGTGTGGGCGAGCAAAAGGAGCAAGAATAAGGTCGCAGGACGTAGTGCAATAGACATCTTCTTAGCTAAACTTAAGATCATAATTGGCTTTTATCAGGTGACTTATGGACTATTGGAAGCATTCTCGTACATAAAATGGCCAGATTCTCTGCAAGTTATCGGCAAGTATTCAGAAATATTGCAGCTGAATATACTTCAGATGGCACCTATTCACTGCCTTTCTCCAGGAGTACGTGTGAATGCCTTTGGGAACTTGTTTGCAACAATGGCAATAAATGCTGCTGTCATTGTCTTTTCAGGCATTGTATATGGAGTTCGCAAACGGCTCATTTTAAAAAATCGAAACCTGGAGGACGAGGAGAAGTCGAAAAGAGTCTCTGATACAAAACTGCTTGTGTACAGGAATTTGTTTTTTATCCTGTACGTGACATACCTCGGCACGTGTTCCAAGACAGCCACTGTTTTGCCACTTGCCTGCAGGAAACTTTGCACAGATAAGAAAGACGAGATGTGTTTCAAGTATTTGAAAGCAGATTACAGCACGCGGTGCCATGATTCAAACTATAACCGTTTGGTTATCGTGGCGTATATTTCCACTGCTTACATCGTTGCCCTCCCTGCAGCAACATTTATCACCCTTTGGTTACACAAAAGACACATAACAGCCACAAAAGACACCAAGAGATCTCAAGATTCAGGTGCCAGCACCGAATTGATCACTGGATTGCGTTTTCTCTTTGAAACCTATAAACCTCGCACGTGGTATTGGGAACTGGTTGAGACGTCTCGTAAAGTAATTGTCACATCTGGGCTGATCCTTGTGGGACAAGAGACGAGGTCCTACATTGGCCTGACATTGGTCATTGCTGGTATGTATGGAACGGTTTTCTGCTGGATGCGTCCCTTACAAGACGTTTTCGAAAACAGATTGATGTCGACGTCCCTTGCCGTTACTGTGGTCAACTTGGTCATTGGAGCTGCGAGTAGAATTCCCGCAGAGAACATCCCAACCCAGACCAACCCATACATGGACACAATCATATTCAACCTGTTGGTGATTGGAGCAAACACTATGGTGATCGGGCTACTTGTTTGTAAGATATCCTTCATAAAAGCGAGTAACTAGAAATCATTTTGATTGACTGACGAAGCGAGGTACAGTCTGTATTGAGCGTGGAATTGTAAGCTAGAGATGACATTGTACTGACTTGAGACGTTATCTACTCAGCATAAATTTCAAACATGCCAATTGCAAATAATAAAATTATTTGAAGTGATGTCTTGTCCTTCCCAATATTTCAATAAAGTCGATGAAATTAAAACTGAAACTTCATGATCTAAAAATAGAGTGCTGTCAAAACGTATGTAGTAGAACATGGCACCTAAACAAGCTTAATCTTGACAGTATATTACATAATTATAAGCCGGGAAATAAAAGAATACGATGATAGTTATATAAAAAAAGTAATACAATTCAATTAAACCTCTTTTCCACATTTAGTGCATTTTGTTAACTGACGTTTGAAGATGATCATTTTTTAACGTCTGATAGCGAAACCGATTTTTTTTCTTATTTGTTCTCAGATCAGTATGCATCGCATATATTTGGATACCTTAAGGAGTGGCGCAAAAACCCACAGTGGTCGTTTTCTTGTTGTCTAGCTTTGTTTTTGCCTCTCATCGATTTTTCGGGGGATGTTGGTGGACTGGCTGAGACGAACGTCATCAACACACAATTGGACACAGGACAAATGGAAATGACCACCATTGCTGATGCCGTAAAAGCCAGTAGGGCTTTTGATATTGTTGTAGAAGGCGCACATCGCGAGGCACGGGCAGCCATTGACTGCGTTGAAGGGTTCTGCAACAAAAAGTGCCACCAAGCGACGCAGACGGAGCTAACGAGGAGTTTTTCCAGCTCCGACGTTAATGGTGAACAGCAACAGTGGAGAAAATATGATAATACTATCTCTCTGGCATATAGCAGTTTTCATTTAAAATGAATCGTTTCATTCGAAATTAAAGGTATTAATTAGTTAAGCTGGGAGATATATCCAGGCAGTTTACACTAAGCACGAACAAATTCCATCAGATCGTGTTCGTTAATAGTAGAAACCTCATGTATATGATACATTGCACTCGCTATCACAAGCAGTATATTGGGGAAACAATTAAACGATGACTCAGAGAAAGATTTAATGAACTCAAACGGTCAATTGACAAAACTAACATCAAATCTAACCCTACTACTGCTGCAGAACAATTTCTTTCTAATCCTAACCATTCTAACTCCGACATGCAACTAATTCGATTTCTTTAGAAACTGTTAACACTTCCCTTGACTCGATAGGTAAAGCCAGGGAATCACATCTTTATATCAAGGTACTACTTTAGAGCCACACGGCATGAACAAACGTGATGAAGTGTAATATTTTTTCGTTTTTATTTCCGATTTCGTCATATGCTGTATTGCTTAATTCTTCCATATTGTGAAATTTTCCTTGTATATAACAATCGTATAACATATTGTAAATTTAGTAACATCTTATACCTGAAGATGGCTGGTCTGGCCAACTGAAATATTGCTAAACGAAATATACGCTGTTTTCAGCTTTGCTTTAAAGTTTTATATTCGTTAATAGTGGCGATTAACAAGTACAAAGAAGTGTAACGTGAAATAATCCGTATAACTTGCAGTTGAAAAAATAAATGTGTGCATAAGAAGTTAGACAAATTAGAAAGCCAACATGGAGCGAAAAGAATACTCTACTCTGGATATAAATAGATGTGATGTTTCGCCACCTCCATATACGTTCTTATATATATATAAACCCTTTAAAGTAGCAATAACCATTTAAGGGCTATTTCTTAGTGTAATATAATTTGTGTCGGTCTATAATAAACCAGGTTCACGTTAGGGAATCTGGACTAAAATTAATTTTAATTCATTGTTACAATAATGCATATGTAAAGCCCAACATGAGCCAGCGAAGCAACCACTATCTTTTGATGAACTTGTTTTATTTTATAAACTTAAAGTGAAATACAAGAATTTAATACAATATTATAGAGTCGTCGTACACCAGCCATAAACCTTATTGTCTAATAACTATTTCATGAATTGTAAGTTGACCACAATTCTTTGGTTTTTATTAGGTATTTGCCGTAAAACTTTACTAAGAAAAAAAAAATTCTCAATAAAGTAAAAAAAAGTCTAGTAAGAGACTCAACCTTGTGTAATTAAATAGACGACACCACACTTAATTGATTGGAACTTTTAGCAATGACTTTGCAATGACAAGGTGTTAGTCTATGCACGTTTTGTTCACTGTAAAATATTTTTAAACAATATAATCTACCCATAATTAATGCTGTAAACATTGGGAAATTGTGAAATGATTTTGTACACATTGAATAGTCAGTTGTGTTGTTCTAGACCTCTCATACCCCTCTCATACCCCTCTCATACCCCTCATGGAAGGTTTTTGGCTTGGACTCCTCCCACCTCACCCCTCTGGAAATTCCAATTTAGCTTCATAGTCCGGCGTTTAAAATACTTTTGGCACATTGAATAATGTTAATGGTATTTTTAGGAAAGGCCTATTCGGTTACCTCTTGCTTGTTTACCCAGCACTTTACTCTTAAGGAGAAACAAAATGCTAAATAATGAATTGTGAATGGATTGTTTCATCTCTTTAGGGTAGGGTCATTAGCATTATTTGATGGTCATTCCAAACGTTCTTTCCCGCGCAAATGGCAATCGCCCGTGATCTTCCCTCTCCGCACCAACAAACTCTTCCCACTTGCTCCCAGTCCAATACAAACAGCTCATGAAGAGTGCGACATAAGGACTGGATACTAAATCAAAGTTATGCCCAAAACAGCGTTTTCATTTCCGCTTTCGCTTAGGTCGATGCGCAGTGGTAGGGATTTTTGTAGTAGATGGTCTGTCTCTGAAAGCACATTAAAGTGTCTCATCAAAAGTTGAGAGGAGATTGATATGTAAGTACTGCTAAGCGAAATATATTTCTGTCTTGAACTCCATCCAAATCAATAATACTGCGACAGTTAATTTCCGATTTCGCTTCGGTTAAAGAAGTCATGGAGATGTTTGCAGCATGTTGTTTGCCTCTGAAAGCTCGTTAAAATTTCCCAGTGAGAACTTTTTTTGTGAGAACTGAGAGGAGAGTGATATCTACGAACTACTTAGTTTCCCGGGGCGGAATCTGATATGGAAATGACGGGGGTGCTCGTCGTACCTTTTAGGGGTCAAAATTTGTAGATTGGTGCCGCTTAGGGTGCTGAAATCTAAAGGCCGATTTACATGATACAACTTTGTCGCATGCGACACGCTCAAACCATGCTTACGACATGCTTACAACGCAAATTGCTTCGTGTAAATCAACTCAAGTCGTATCGTAAGCATGGCGTAAGCGTGTTGTGTGCAATATAAAGTTGTACCGTGTAAATCGGCCTTAAAATGACCACGGTTAGAACTATCGCAGTAACTTTTAGTGTATTGAGCCAAAAAGATACCTCTTATGGGTAAAAACATATTTTAGCCACGCCTATCAAACGTGATTCTGGTACCCTTTAAGGTGTTTTTCGAAAATTTCCGCCAAGCATTCCTGTCATAGGAACCCCCCCCCCCCCCCCCCCCGCCGCCCCAACCCCGAGACCATCACCGCACTACGGTTAGCCAGTCATGACATGATTAGCGCTCAAGACAAGTGACATGTGCATAATGTTAGTCAAATTTGTCGTTGAGTTCAGTTCGAGTCCGTGCAACATGAAATCCCGAGCCCAAGTTCAGTTGTCTCCACTGAATTTATGTGGAGCAAAATGTTTAGTGAAAATCCAAAGCCAGAATGACTTTTCAAGTCGTGGTCACATCGAATTTAGCGGTACCTTTTCCATAATCGTAATTATAGATCTATTTTATTTAGTTTTTTTTTTGGGCGGGGGAGGGGGGGGGGGAAGAAATTTGCTGAAGCCTGATTTTTCATTAGTGACATAAGTACAAGCATAGTATAAGCGGGTGCATAACAGCGTTTTTCTCCAGTGAAAACAGGCCCAACATAGAGCATAAGCACCGAGAAACGCACGTGCAAAACTTTTCTTTTGCAAATTGAACGATTGTAACGCACGCGCTTTTTTAAAGCTCGAGAGAAAATCTCGTTTCGTTCAGCGAATTGAACATTTTAACACATATATAGAGAATAGAGAGATATTTATTTCGTTGATTAAATGTTTCAATCCCCTTTTTTTCTCTTTATCGTCAATCTAATTTCAGAGTTCTCTCTGCTTTTCGTTTCAAAAGTGGAATGATTTGCCGCAAGTTTAATATACGAATGCTCCTTTCCGAGGTTGAAGCCCCTGCACCCTTTCATTTCTGGTGATTTATAACTCGTGAATACGCGAAGCGTGGAACGAGTTTTAGCGGACAGGGACAAATATGAAAATTTTCACTCCTTCCACCACTTAGCTGCAAACGTTTCTTGGTAATTCTGCTCACCAGTGCATAAGGCTTGCGCATATATTTTACCAGCTCCAAATGCGATAGCCACGCAGCTCTTTAGAGCTTCTACCTTCATTGGACCTGAGTATCAAACAGCTCTATTATTTTCGGGGCGAGGATCCATTGTTGTGTTGTTTGTTCTATTGTTTTCTCAGTCAATCACAGAAGACCCTGTAAGAGCTGCGTACCGCCCCTGTAATGGTGACCTACTTCATCCATGGGGACGGCTTTGGAAGGAGGAGGGGAGGGTGGGGAGTTGGACGCAGAGGGTGCGGGGAGTCGGTGGAGCAAAACGCGTAAGAGAGGGGGAGGGTACGAAGGTTGTTTCGTATTCACGAGTTGGCTCCTAAGAGCCTTTGATTTTCAAAGTATACAGTATTCACGAGTTGGCTCCTAAGAGCCTTTGATTTACAAAGTATACAGTATTCACGAGTTGGCTCCTAAGAGCCTTTGATTTTCAAAGAATACAGCATTCACGAGTTGACTCCTAAGAGCCTTTGATTTTCAAAGTATACAGCATTCACGAGTTGACTCCTAAGGGCCTTTGATTTTCAAAGTATACAGTATTCACGAGTTGGCTCCTAAGAGCCTTTGATTTTCAAAGAATACAGTATTCACGAGTTGGCTCCTAAGAGCCTTTGATTTTCAAAGAATACAGCATTCACTAGTTGGCTCCTAAGAGCCTTTGATTTTCAAAGTATACAGTATTCACTAGTTGGCTCCTAAGAGCCTTTGATTTTCAAAGTATACAGTATTCACTAGTTGGCTCCTAAGAGCCTTTGATTTTCAAAGTATACAGTATTCACTAGTTGGCTCCTAAGAGCCTTTGAATATGGCAATGCTAACATTTTTATACTCTTAAAGACCCATTATCACTTACCGTGATGCATCGCGTATTATTTATTTTGATTTGGACCCAGATAAATGCATTCTCTCGCGAAATGAAATTTTGGCTTCTCATCTCAAGAAAGAGATGGACACTGAGTTTGAAATTTCGTTCGACATTATTTTTTAAATTTATTAAACCCAAGAAGCTAAAAAAAAACGGGACAAACTTACCTTTTCCTTCATTATTAATGTCAGATATCCTTGCCAAATAATAATAACAAGTAAAAGAACCCCAACGTTTTCCCAAACCGACGTTTCAACTCATCGAACATTCATAAACACCAACCTCGTTCCCAGGGTCTCAAACACAAGGACCGTAATGGCGGACTTGGTTTAGTCTCATTTAGTCCATGTATGCTATACCGAAGTGTAACATATCAACAATTTAATATAAATTTCAAAGCTTACGGTGAGCGAGTGACTTTTCTCCAGTAACCGCGATAAGTCGTATTCACGACTTAACAACGAAATGTACTAAAAAATATAATTATACAATGAAACGATTCGAAAATAAATCTTAACTGGTAGGCAATCTAATAGACCTACTTTTCCTTTCCACGGACGACCGAATTTCTGAGCCAAACCTTCTGATGGTTCTCGTTTCTTGACAGCCACCTCGAGTCATATTTCCGCGGCTTTGCTTAGGTTATGTTCACACTTGGTACCCGAGGACTAGTGCCTGGGTACCGGCACAAAATGGTGCTGCGTTCAGACACTGGGTACCCAAGATATCAACATGTTCACATTCTGAGTGTAATAAGGAATTGTGGGTACGAAAAGCAGTAGTTGTGGGAGTAGTGCCTCGGAACTAACGCAAAACGCGTGCACACTGGGAACCGGTACCCACTTTAGTGCCCGGGAACCCTGCCCGAATTCTGGCGTGGGTACTTGAAAAGAAAAAATGGTGTGTTCACATTAGTGCCCATTGATAATCGTACTCGGGAACCGTGCTCGGGCACCAAGTTTGAACATAGCCTTAGAAAACATACTAGTAACGATGCATACTAGTAACGATGGAAAATAAAAGAAAACATAAAAAAACAAGATGCAATGCCTTGAATATGAACTAAATATTTGAAAGAAATCATCTTGAAGACCTCCTTGAAGTTAACCCTATTTGCCTGAGCTTTTTTGAGTTCCTGAGCCTGGAGGGGCACTTTGTGCCCCCCCCCCCCCCTCCCTCGTAACTTCAAGAATATTAAGGCTGTGATAATGAAACCTAGAGGGTACATAGTACGTCCAAAACTGTCTCCTTTGCGGTGATAATCATAAATGCGCACAATGATAAATTTTAGGAAAAGTCACAAAGTTTGATGGCGTTTGAATACATATTCAGGAAGTTATGAATGTTGAAAAGTTAGCGCGGGGACTTTGTCCCCCCCCCCCCCCCCCCCTTACAGGCAAAACCGGGGTTAACAGACGATACAGATTCCCGATGTAAACGTATTATTTTAATCAAACTTCCCCGCTACAAAACTGTTTTTCATGGCCACAGAAATTCAAGAACGCCCTCAATAGATCACGGAAAGTAATAATGGAACTTTAAAGCACAAATTGCACCCTATTGTACCTCAAAGGTGACCGAAAAATAGCAGATTATCCCACAAGCTGTACTTACAAGCAACTTAAGAAAAACAGCATAAACATTGAAACTTTTTTGAAAGCCTTTTAGAATACTTAGTTCAATAGTTAAGCAAATAAAATGAAAGGCTGATTATACAGTAAGGAATATATTTTTAACCGATTAATTTCGAACGGCACGGCTGTTCTTCTTCAGGGTATAACCGTACTAAGCCCGTTTATACAGGCGACTTTCTGTGCAATTTTTGTCACACTTGTCGATGCAATTTTTGTCGCATGTTGCATCTTCAAATCGCACGTGTAAACGGGCAGCGATTTCAAAGAGGGAAGAGGGTGTCGTGATTGGAATAATCCAATCAGACAAGGTAGAATGGCACATGCGGAGAACTTAATAAGGACATGGGAGGAGGAAGTTAAATTTTGGAGCTGCCAATCAAACACCGAAAAGTCTCGCTCGCCATTGGCTGGATTGTATGGCGTCATTGCAAAAGTCATATTCAATATGGCGGCCAAAAAGAGGGATTATTTTCACCTTTAACACTCGGAGATACACGCAACTTATACACAACCGACGAAAGGGGTGGGGTTGGGGTTGTTGGACCTCACCACCTCCTCCGTCCTTGAATGTTTGCGGTGTTACAATATTTCGAAAATCTTTTACCTCTAATAATATAATGATATGGTAAATACTATAGTGCTGCTCGGGATCGATGACGTCATCCAAAATGGCAGTCAAGATGGACACAATCAAATTTATCGGAAAAATGCGGAAATTGAAAACACTTTTTCCTAGAGTTGTAAAATATAGTATAATTTAACATTTTTGCTGTTTTTTTGATGGCGTTTAACGTTTTTTTTTCACTTAAAAAAAGTTTTAAAAACGCATTTTTATTCATGTCAAAAATGGCCTAAACTCATGCCACGCCATTACTCATTACCGTAGTAACTGATTTTTTCCAAACTTTACCAAAATGTGTCTACTGAAGACGGCATGTGCTAAAGGTTAATGCTCTTGAACAAAATCGAAGAAAATCCTTAAGGGGCTGACCCTTATCAACCAACTACAATAAGCTTACTGAAATGTGGAAACGATTTGGGAACATTCGAGACAATCCACCGTAGGAAAAAAAATGGCGGCTGTTCATTTTACCACAATACCTTGCGGACCTAACACAGCACATTAGGCACGAAGAAAGCCAAATTTATACAATCGTTGTTCCTGTACTAAGGACAATGTGTAGACCGGCCAGGTTTGAAGATTTTATAACTTTTCGTTACATTTTTATGAACGTTGTTAAGGTTTTTGTGCGATAAGAATTATGGGTAAATGTACCAGTCGCCATCTTTTTTCGTACGGTGG
>JAJGOT010000288.1:0-127500 GCA_022457155.1 Cladopsammia gracilis
TGCTTTTCATGTTTGCCTATTGCTATTTTTGGCTGTTTAGATCTTTTACAGATCCTACGTCTAGCAGCATTTTCTTTCGCGGTCCTATGCTTATTCTATTGCAAACGATAACGCACGCCATTAACCCTATTAAGAAGGAAGGGGGAGGCACAATTCCCCCCCCCCCCCCTTAATTTCAAGAGCATTAAAGCTTTGACAATGAAACTTGGAGGGTAAATGGTACATTCGAAACTGTTACCTTTGCGGTCCGCAAAATGGGACGATGACGTCTTATGACGTTTGAATTACGTCACTCGTTAGGCACAGTCGCCATGTTGGATTTCTGATTTCTTTAAAACCTCAGAAAAGCGTCCAAAGCGACTCAAAAGTAATCAAACCTAATGGAAAACAATGAAATATATATATATATAGCCTAAAAATTTAAACTGTTTTTTCAATAAAAAGTAAAACAAAATCCAAATTTCGAAAAACATGTTGTCAAAATCCTGTTTCCATGGAAACATCAAGCAACTTGAAGAAAATAATTTGGAAATGCGGTCTTCTGAAAGGGCCAGTCGTGATTAAAACGTATCAATTAATTGATACCAAGTTTAAAGATTCATTTTTAATTCGCGTTTAACGATTTATAACGTAACAGTTGGGGAAAATTTCACTTTTGTCTAAGTTAAGCTTGACCTTCTTACATGCTATGTTTTGTACGATTGCAGAAGGCACAGCAACTTCGCCCTCTTTCTCTCGGAGATCGTCAAAGAATTTGTGCACGGTGCAAACCGAATAAAATTTTCCTTCAATATACTTTTAAATACATGCATACGAAAGTTATTAGCGAGTTCATAAAAGCCATAGGAAAATCTTTATATCTTTGTATACGATGTAGTAATTTCACTACTGGTCAGTTTAAATGGACAAAGAACGCATACATTCCGTACCATATCGTCGTAACTTTCCGACAATGAGATAAGCACTGCACAATTTTAAAAGTTCATCACGTACTTAATTATACCCCGCAGATAGGAAGACTGTCTTAAAATAGCCAACATATATGTAAAATACTTGTGATTAATGTAATAAATAATAATCGAGTCATGAAATTTGGAAATGTTGGTTTTCAGTACAGTTGGGGAAAAACATCGAGAATCAAGGATCGAGTCGAGACTGTCAACAGTACATTTGACTGGCACTTTACACAACGCCGCTTTGTAACTCAATTTTGTTTGAGAATAAACTAAGACCAGGGACCAGGGTACATTTAAAAGAGCATGTATTTTCCTAGAATTATCCGGGTGCGTTAATGATACAGATCGACACTAGTCTTTATCAAAGATGGTTACAGCCTTTCCGTAGATTTTATGTGCAGAAAGATGCTCATTTTGTGTATAAACCACGAGTCTAGTTTGACTTTACATTTGGTTCAAAATTTGAAAGGAGAAAAGCGAGTCAATGTAAACAATCTTCGTAAAGAAAGGTAAAATGTTCTGCTAATCGAGGCTGCATCGCGTAATAGCTCAAAATAATTGCATTATTGGCTGCATTACCGAGGCTCTGTCGTTTGCAAACTTCTCTTCACCCTTTCTAATGGTCCGTCCATTACTAGACAATATCACTGTCTGTGATAAAGAGTTCTGGCGATGATAATCTACTGTTACCTCTGCCCTGCAGTTATAAAGCTCTCATTGAATTTCACCGTGTAATCATTCGAGATCTATTAACCTCCCAGAATCAATAATGGAGACATGCAATGTAGTTCTAACCTTTTGAGTCTGTGGACGAAATCTTCACGGGTGCGATCATCAAATCAGGGTGCCATTTTTTTCTCAATATTTTACAAGATTACAATTTGGGATTTGTCTTGAATTTTAATTTTTTTGCACTCTTGGGAGTTAAAGGTTAATGTCCATTTATTATCACTTAGGTAATGGTTCCCTGCATTAGTTTGGATATAAAGACAAGCGAGGACTTTTTCGTAGTTAATCGCTTAGATCTAAATCTCATCACGTAGCAACACTTTCAAACCATAATTTAACTTACGTTCTTTATTATTCGGGCTTTTAATAATGTCTTCCACAAAATTTCTTCAAAACAGCTGAAACAACAAAACGACAAGTTTATCTGCTTGTTTTTTTCAACTGTGGTAGATTTATTTGAACTAGAAAGGGTACTTGAGGATTCAAAAAGGAAGTGTGATTAAACCTAACTTGTGGTCACTTGTCCTATCGGAGCATTAACTTCTCTTCAAGTACATTATTTTCTTAGAAAACTCATAAACCCATCTGAGATGATTAACAATTTCAATCCTGTTTCATTTTTTAAGCCATACCTCATGTTAATAGCAATTTAATTTCAACAAGGAAAAAAAGCTAATTATTGGGGTGATTATGTATGCATAAACGTCCCGTCATAAGACAAATGATTGATCGGATGTCTAGCAATTAATGATTTTCAGATTTTCATCGTCACGGTACTAAAGCTTTTCGAAAGCTACCATCAACCATTAATTACGAAAACCGCTTTAGAACGTGTAACTGCTGATCTTCAAGAAAAAGAAATAAGCTTGATTTTCCTGTAATCGTTGAACAATCACACAAAAAACTTCCAGGTTATGTACAAAGATGGAAAACTCTACCCATTCGACCACGACTGGTGGCGAAGGAGATAGCTCCGAGCTAATAATCGCAAAAACTACGATTTGCGTGCTCGTTCTTGCTGTGTCACTGATTGAAAACATTTTGGTTCTTGTGGTGTTAAAAAAGTACTTTAGAAAACGTCTGAAGCGGACTACCAACAGATATTTCATAGCGAACATGTCTGTATCAGATATTCTGTTTGCTGTGCAGAATCTACCGCATGCATACAACAATTTTGTACTGAACGGTCACTGGGTCTTTCAAGGAAGCATTGGGATGGTTTTATGCAAGATAGACATGTTCTTCTCTCTCATTTCTATGGTAACCAGCAACCTTACAATCCTTGCAATCGCCGTTGATCGATTCTTGGTCGTGTACGTCTCCTACAAAAAGATCATCACTCACAGAGTTTGCTTCGTTATTATTCTACTAAGCTGGTTCAGCTCCACCATGTTTGCCTCGCCCATGTTATATTACACTGTCTTGAAAAGACAACCTGACCTTCACCGCACAATCTGCACGCCGCCAACCAAGCAAGTGAATCTATGGTACATCGTTTTGGCGGGAATTCTAGCTACAACACTTGTGGCGATGCTTGTGTTGTACACTGCCATTGGAGTGAAGCTGTGGCGGAGGAGAAAGTTTTCCGGCAACCCAAGCAAGGCAACGCACGCACGAAGAGAAAAGCGAAATCGCGACATTTTCAAGATGTTGGTCACATTAATAGTTGTGTTCTACATTTGCTATGTGCCTGTAATCACGCTCAGCTTGTCTCACTATATTGGCTTCTACAGTGTATTAAAGAAAAAGCACGGTCGTTTTATTGCGGTTGTGATGATGTTCATGAGTGGCGCCATAAATCCCATAATTTATTATATTTTCAACGAGAGCTTCCGTGACGGTGTCAAGGCAGCCCTGGTCAAATGCGGCTGCTGCCGAGGAGCTGCGTACGCTGTTGACGGACCAATGTCCGTGAGATGGGAGAGAGGGGGCAGAAGACCTACGCCGAAAACTTTGCACAAACTGTAAGAAAAGCTTAATTAACTGAAAATGAACCCAGGCAATACGTTGCTTTTGCGTTTAGAAATAGAGAATCATTGGTTTTGCTGCAGTTAGCGATGAACAGAAAAAGTTTACAATATTTTAAGAAAATGATGTCAGGCAGTATGCGCATCGGCTTTGCGTTTAAAAGTCTGATTCACGTTTTGCTGCAGAGAGCATACGAAAATGACAGAAGAATTTCGACTCAACGATTTGGAATTTATTGTTTCTCAATTTATTGTCTCCATTTTTAGTTAATTTACTTTAAAAAGAAACACTAGACGAAAAATGATGGCTAAATTAAGAACATACTAAGGACTTCAAGGTTCTTGATATTGTAAAATTACGCAGTTGAATAATAAATCCCTTATTTGGTAGTTTGACAGTGATAATACGTGCTGATATTACACTGATATTGTACCCATTACTCGCATTAAAAGTAAACTCGTTTTAACTGAGTTGTTACATCATGGAAAGGAAAAATGATGGATAAATTAAGAAGATACTAAGGACTTCAAGGTTCTTGATATTGTAAAATTATGCAGTTGAATAATAAATCCCCTATTTGAATTGATGGTTTGACACTGATAATACGTGCTGATATTACACTGATATTGTACTCACTACTCGCATTAAAAGTATAAACCCGTTTTAACTGAGTTGTTGCATCATGGAAAGGAGAATCACTCACTGTCGAAAGTAATTTTGCAATTGCTTCCCTCTATGATTGGCTAAAAAATCTCGCGCCACTTTCTCAGCCAATCAGAATTAAAACCAAAACCAATCGTGACTTGCCCGCACATGCCCGTTTTCCCGCGCTTGGTGCCGGTTACATGTATTTGCTTCGAGTTCTCATTGGTTCATTGGATTGTCTGCGTCTGTTGTGATTGATCAGAGTAATTGCTTTGGTTTTGGTTTTATCACAGTAAAGTAAAAACCGCTCTTTTAAGTAAATCAATTGTCTTCGAAAAAGGAAGCTGCAGAAACATAAGTAATGAGGCCTAATGATTTCTTTGGCGTAATAACGTGCATATCTGTAATAGTGCATTACGGTTTACTCGTGGCGCAGCTTGAGTTTTATATAACTTGTCATTTCAGTTAGCGATCGTGGTTTCAAATGTCGGCTACTGAATGTAGTGTAGTCTTACTTTTTAGACATAATTCTAAGCTTAAAGTGTCTCCGTAAAAGCACTCAAAACACTCCGGAATCAATACTGCAATGGGTTAAACTAGATGCTACGAGTTCAAGCTGTGTATAGTTACCTGTTCTCTCCAACTGATTGGACTGCGCCATAATAGTTTTATGTAATGTTTGCTACATGAACGGGAGTGTTGTATCGGCCTATACAATCACGAGCCGAAGGCGAGTGAATGTATAGTGCCGATACAACATGGACGCGAATGTGGTAAACAACTTGTGAAATTCACATTCACATGTAAATTAGAAACAACCACTCGTGAGAGGTATCTGGAATGCAAATTAGATACAACCACTCGTGAGTTGCATCAAGATTGTATCGGCCTATACAGGGTAATCATGTGATTGGAATGGCTCATTTTTATTTGTTAGTACCCTTATGAATTATTAATGAATTTTACAACGGCCTATGCAATCACGAGGCGCCGCCGAGTGAATGTATAGTGCCGATACAACACGGACGCGAATGTAGTAGACAACTTGTGAAATTCACATTCCAGATACAACTCACTGGTGGTTGTATCTAATTCACATATCAGATACAACTCACTAGTGAGTTGTATCTGGATTACAGGGTAACCATGTGATTGGAATGGCTCATTTCTATTTGTTAGTACCCTTATGAATTATTAATGAATTTTGCAATAATTTATAGCTTTCGTATTTTCATCGAGGAAGCCCAATACCCATAAGCCTCCTGGTTTCTTTTGGGTTTTCTTGCCACTTTATTTCCCTAGTTAATGTATTATACTTATTGAAATAGCAAACTTTAAATACAATAAATAAATAAATAAATAAATAAATAAATAAATAAATAAAAACTAATTTAATTTTATCAATTCAGTTGTTAGGACCCCTTTCGTAACTTCAGTGCTTGCATTGTGAACCATTGTAGGCTGCTGACAGTCACATGAGAAAATGATTCTCTTCTTTTGTTATCGATGGTGCTGAATACAATTAGTGATATATTTCCATGACAATTTGCAAAGTTTTCAACTTTGAAAATTATAAGTGAAAATTAATTTTAACTACTCCGGATTATCTAAATAGGGGTTTACAAACAGAGGAGTTCCATTTCATCGCATCACAAACATAGCTTGTCTTCTTGGTCTCACCTCCTCTATTAACCTTGTATGCAGCTCCTGATGCAGAGAAACATGCAATTTGATGGCCCTTTTTAATAGAAAAATACCTACTTTGGCTTGCTGAAGTATTACATGCACGTCGGCCAATAAATTTAATGCCGATTTCGTTTAACATTGGAATGAAAGAGTTGCATCACTACACTGTATTTACATAAGCCTTAAGAAGCACTCATCACATGCACACTAAACACAAATCCAGGCTGTTCGTGGCCTACGTAGCAAGCGCAGGAGCCCATTACTTGGAGCCTCCATCTCACATACAAGCCCTTGGAATCAACCCTTTCCGATGAAAAGTTATTTATAGAAATAGTTTTCGCGAAAAATTTGTCGCGCCCTAATGCGTTGTTGGTAATAAGCAATCAGAGCGCAGCTCAGTAATGCTCATTTACATATGCTTTAGAAAGCCTGTTCTAAAAATAATTATTTACGGGAAAGGGTTGACTCAAGGGTACAGCACACATGGAGGCTCCAAGTAATGGGCTCCTGGCAAGCGCCGGTTCATTTAAAAGGCGAAATTTCGAGGACGCGCGCGAGAGGGGAACGCACGAAATGGACCTCTCCCATTCGCGCTTTCCCCTCGCGCGCGCACCTGCTATGCAGGCTAGGCTGTTCGAATTTTATTAAGAATTTTATGTGTACAACAATTGTTTACGCGTACTTGTGACTATTGTCTTGTGTGTCAACTCTAGGCGAGTAGGCTATGAGGAAGAAAAACAGCAGGAGCATGGGTCATGGGCTCACACAATACTGAGCAAATGTAATGCTTGGGTAAGACAGGCAGCTGGTAAAGGGGTCTATGCTGATTCAAGATGAAGATTCGCGCTTTTGATTTTACTCAAAATTGGCAGATATTTACAGAGCTTGGTTCAAGTTCAAGTTTATTGCCCTATATTGAAAACATCTAAGAGAAAAGAGTCTAACAGAATCCCATTTGTAGTAACATTTAATCCAGCCCTTCCGAACATACGTCGAACCATTTTCAGCAATCTGAACATCCTTCGTTCTTCACAACGATGCAAAGCAGCATTCCCTTCTCCTCCTCTCATATCGTACCGCCGATGCAACAACCTCCGTGACATTTTAGTCAGAGCCAAACACCGCAGACCACCCCCCAAACACCAGGAGCTTTCCGCTGTAACAGAAATAGGTGCAAAACGTGTCCTTTTATCTCAGAGGGAACCACGTTTTACACCTTTTTCTCTACAAACGAACAACAACGAATACGACACCACATCTCTTGCTCATCTACGAATCTCATATTGATATGATACAGTGCTGCAGATGCAAAGTACAATACATAGGAGAGACTAAACGACATCTCAGCGACAGATTTGGCGAACACAGACGCGCAATCGAAAAAGCCATTAACCAACATCACATTCATCAGCCCACCGCCGTTTCAGATCACTTTACTCTTCCTGGCCATTCAATCAACGACATAGAACTCATTCCCCTTGAACTCATTAACTCTGACACAGACGCCATTCGTAAGGCCAGAGAAGCATTTTTAATTTCCAAGGGCAAGACTCTTGAACCCTATGGGATGAACAGGCGCGATAAAACTTAATATACTTTCTATTTTTATAGTAGCCTTTGTGAACGTTTCTGCTGTTTATTTTTGTTAACCAACCATATTTAATCTTTCATTTGAATCATTTTATATCTTGTAACCGTTTTATTTCCATTTTTACTTAGCTCTTTGTAGCCCCTGATGAAGGTTAGTTTTGCCTAACCGAAATATTGGGCAATAAAATACCCTTTATAGCTGTCCGATCAGCCTTGCATTTAGTTTTAAGTATTATTCGTATAACCCGTTTTTGAAGAGTAATTAATCTTGTGAGGTTTGATGGGTAGGTTGATGCCCAGACGCTCACGCAGTAGAATAAGTGTGGGTAGACAAGACTATAATAGGCAAAAACTTGATTTGTATATTATACCTACAGGGGCGGATCTAGGAATTTCTGAAAGGGGGGGTCCGGGTGCATGTTCCCCGGAAATTCGTTTCCGATTTTACCCTCTAAAACGCCATTTACGGCATTCCTGAGAGTCGAAAAGCGTTTGTTAAGTCAAAAACGTGACAATCAGTCAATTGGTGGAAGTGAAACAACTACGTATAAAACGATTTTATTCTATTATTTTTATGAACCACATGGGAGACACAGGGGCTGATGGTGGGGGGAGGGGGTCCGGACCCCCTGACCCTCCCCCTGGATCCGCCACTGACCTATGGCTTTAGACACTTTCCTTGCAACATTATGTACATGTGATTTCCAAGAGAGATGTTCGTCTCCAAGAAAAGCAGCATCCTTAACACGATCAATTGAGTAATTACTACTAATAAAAGCTAGATCAAGTGTTTGCCTGTTTTGTCTCGGCTTGAATATGATGAAATTAGATTTCTTAACATTAATAGCCGATAGCTTATTAGTGTAAAACCAACATGTTATCTCTTTCAGTTCTAAATTCACAACTTTCATAAGATAGGATGCGTCAGTATGCGAATAGAAGATATTAGTGTCGTCGGGAAATAATATCAACTCCAAGACCTTTGACACATTACATAGATCATTGATATATACCAAAAATAACAAAGGGCCTAAAATAGAGCCTTGAGGAACTCCACAAGTATAGTAATATCTATAGTCTGTAAACAGGCTTCTTTTTGGGGAATTGGGTTAAGTTAAAATCGGCGAGCGAAGCGAGGACTGGGTAGAGGGAAGGGGCGGCGAAGCCTGTGGACTCGCCTTTGATGCCGCCGTTCCCCCTTCCCCAGTCCGCGCTCCAATTCCCCAAAAAGAAGCCTGTTCACAGGCTATAATATCTAGTGATGAGGAGTTATAACCATTATAATGTACAAATTGTTTCCGAAAAGAAAGATAACTTTTAAACCATTGTAAAGCAACACCACAAACATAATGTTGTAATTCGTCAAGAAAAGTTTCATGATTTACTGTACCAAAGGCTTTAGATAGGTCAGTGAATAGGCCTAGCGTAACTTTCTTATTATCAAGTGCATTTGAGATCTTGTCATACAACTGGATCAAAGCATGTGCAGTAGAATGATTTTTCCTGAATCCATACTGATTCTGAGAGAGAATGTTATATTTATTTAAATAATTTATCAAGCGATTGCAGACGATTCTTTCTAGGAATTTTGAGAAAACCGGTAAGACTGACACAGGTAAAACTAATACAGGAAGCTTTGCTGAATTATAGCAACGGATGAGACATCATGGTATTTTACGGAATGAAAAGCAAAATAATATTTACAAAATAATATTTACATCCAACACTTCATTTTTCGAAAATTTCGGTCGTAAATTGTGAAGTACGTTCTAAGGTACACGTGTAATGCTCCGTTCATTCCGGTTGGTTCGAACGAGCCGAAATATTTTTTACTATTGGACCATTTCTCTCGGTTCCATTCTTATAACAAAAACAAAAACCGGAAAACAGAAAACGAATTGCAAATGGTAAGGGATGGACCATTTTATTTTATTCTATTTCATTTAGTTTATTTTTTATTTATTTATTTTTTATTTTTTTTCTGGGGGGGAGGGGGGGGGGGGTGAGCAAATTTTCTGAGTATGATTTGTTTTCCGTCTTGTGGTTGTGCAAGAATTTTTTTCGGGATGGTTCGATACCTTTCTTTTTTCTTTAACTCGCTGTGCATGAATTTTTTCTCTACTGTTCCTGTTTTGTAGGATTTTTTTGGTAATTGCCCCCCCCCCCCCCTCTCCCCGCCTCCCCCGCCCCCCTCAAAAATGAAATGGTCCATCCCTAAGCGACATCCCTTTCGGTTGGAATGCGGATTTTGGAGAACACTTCAACGGTCAATCCAACTGGTAAACATCCCATGTCTCATTGCGGGCACAGGTCTATAATGTACCCAAGTGCACGTGCGCTGAGACATCTGGAAGATTTATATGCGAGAGTTAAAGAAATCCTTTGTATCGATACAGTCACTGAGCGATGAATTTAAACACGAACGCTACGAATCTTAGCGCGCAATCACCGGTAAATTTAAATGGATCAGAGACGCAACTTCACGAAGGTCAAACAAACGCCTGGAAGATGATACAAGTCTTCGCTTATTATGCTATGATTCTTCTCTCCTTGATCGGTAACACAGTGGTTATCAAAGCTGTTAAAAGGATTGGAAAAACACTGCGAAGGCAAGTACACTACATATTCATCGTTAACTTATCTGTGGCCGATTTACTCTTTGCACTGGAGAACATTCCCATGACCTGTACTCATCTGCTGTTGAACGGAGCATGGAAAGTTGAAGGTCCTCTTGGTGACTTTCTGTGTCGGTTTGATTTTTTCCTATCTCTGATTGTTATCTTGACTTCAAATCTGACCATTTTGGCCATTGCTGTGGAGAAGTTTTGTGGTATATTTTTTCCATTAAGGACATTTGTTTCAAAGAAACGGGCCTTTGTAATTATTGCGTCGTCGTGGCTCGTTGGCGGGCTCTATGCTTCTCCTTTGCTGTCCCCAAGCTTTGCCTACCTTCGAAAACATCCCGATGGAAATTCTAGATGCCATCTTTGCATCACATGCGAAAAGGTTGTTCAGTGGTTTATATTTCAAACAGTATTACTGGCGACTGGGTTTATAACAGCCCTTACTCTATATTCAGCGATTGGGATTAAAATCTGGTTTGGTAAAACTCCTGGGATACAACTTTACGAATGTCAACGCCGAGCACAAGCAAAAAAGTTCAGAGCACTGAAAATGCTCGCAATGCTTGTGGTCGTATTTTACATTTCTTTCATACCGTTTTGGATTTATCAGCTTTCTATTTATTTCAGCTTTCGCAAGAACCTTGGTTCTTATTACGGTCAAATTGCTGCTTTTCTGATGTTCTGCAACGGAGCTGTTAACCCCCTCATATACAGCGTATATAATTTGGACATTCGCAGTGAGTTCAAGGCTTTGTTTACATGTAAAAAGCATGTGGAAAGATCACGAAGTGTTATGACATTTGAGACCAAAAGACGAATGAGAACGTTGATGAATAAAAGCCGCTCATGTCACCCATCACTTCAAGAAGTAAACGGGGAAATAAACGTAGCTTTTATTTATGAGGACACGCGTTTGTGATATATTAAGCAGTTGTTGAAAGTAAAAAACAAACCAGCCGTTTATGAACGGCCAAAGGGCAAGAACTCAAGATCAGTCGAAGCTCCTGTAAGCGGACACCGTCGGGAAGCTGAGAAAGTGTCCGTTACGTACTGGAGCTGGCCGCTTACGGGAATGAAGCGGACACACTTGTAACACCCTCGGGACTCCCTCGGGAAGCTGAGAATGAGTGTCCGTTACTGTAGCTGGCCACTTACGGGAATGATTCCCGTAAGAGCAGTTCAAACAGGGTTTTGTCAAGGCGGCTGTAAGGAGATCTGTCCGCTGATGAGAGTGGCCACACAGAGAGCTTGAACTATAAATGGAAAATTCGCATTTATCCAATAACCGTGTCAAGAACTTTCGCGCCAAAGCAGTGCGACCACACGTGCGCAAACAACAAGTCACGCTATAAATGAATTACACGCGATCGCGTAAAGGTCAAGTTATTTGTGTTTCTTAGATCTGCTAAGAGGACGTACATTTCTCTAAAAAAACTCAGCTTGAAAAGTGAATTATTTATTCAGTGAAATAATTCGACATTTCTTAAAGCTAGTGCTGGAAATGAAAATGTTAAAAGTTTGTTTTGTATATTAAATTTCCATGTAATGACATCTTTTTCTTGTACATATACATTTCACTTTTATTTTATTTCCTTTTGTCTCTGTCTCTGTTTTTTTTATTTCGTAAGGATCATTTTGCCGTTTAGTTTCTTTCACTCCGCAGTAAGCGCTAATACTTATCAGTGACTGAAAGCCCAGATCCAGCCATTCTCAACGGTTTTTCAGCCGTTTATTGCAGTGATCGTGCATTCTATTTTATTGTATACAGTTATTTAAATTAACGTTGTCGGGTGAAAGCTCAAAGCCTATACAAGTCAAGACCGAACGAGTAAACCGAGCGCCTGTTCCAGGCATGCAGATAGTTGGGAGCGGCGAAACTAAAAGAAATGGCGGCGCGAATGAGCGATGCGACGAGCGGGAAAAACGTTTCTTTTGCGCCGCTCCCAACCATCTTGGCTTTGAAGCTTTGAGCTTTCATCCGACAACGTTAATTGAAATAGCTGTATATACATATCTCATTTGGCCGAATCAGTATTTTACTGAATTATGTGTGTACGCGTATGAGTGCAAACCTGTCTCGCGAGAAAGGATGAAAAAACGGCGGAGCGCGCTTCTCTTTTTCCCTTGGTCCTCTGTACTCTCTGTCAAGCTTTGCCGGTACGAGACAGAATATAAATAATGCCCCGCACATGCAGGCTATAGAAACAATATTTTTTCTAATAGCAAATAACGTTCACAAAAAAATAAAGCAAACTGGGCTTATAGTATCATGTATCAGGGTACAACAAGTATCCGGTTAAGGTGGAGGTAAACCTGAATTTTAATGAAATTTTAAGAGGTTTTAAGAAGGGATGGGAGAAAGAAAATGATTTTTGGAACACCAACAGACAGTCGATACCCACGTAAGAGCACCCCAGGTTGCTAGTGGACTAACTTGATATCCGTCTATTAATTATTAACTACAAATTCTAATTTTAAAACTTCACTAAATGTTCAATATTTCTTATTTCTCTAAATTTTACCAATCCTTTGAGAAAAACATTTCCTCCCAAACATACCCAAAAATCACCCAAAAATTTACAAAACATCCCATAACATAGATTTATGTTTTAAGCGTTGGGTTTTTGGATTGCTTGAAACGTGAACGAGATATTTCCATTAAAGCCATGTCAAGTGGCGGAAAAATGGCGTTTAGGTTAACTCCTGCCTTAAGGCTTCGCCATGTTCCAATTCCTTATTTAAATGAAAAATTGATGTGAAAATATCCTGTAAAAGGATCATAGTTTTCCTAACAAGAAGTAATAAACTCAATAAGAAAGAAAGCCAAGAACTGATCAAACCAAATTTTATGTAGCCGTTGAATATACGTATGAAACGATACAAATTAAATATATTTGACTTTTTTCCCTTGCGTATAATGCCTGACTGAAGTCTCACCGTCATGAAAGCATAATTGCTTGATTAAAAGGTAATTTGATTAAAGAAAAGGTCCTTTGGAAGATTATTTTGGGCGTCAAGGACTTAACTAAACGCCGCGGAGAGGATGATGTTCATAACAAAGGCAGTATTTTTTTTAAGTAACAATCCGTGTAAGAAGTAGGCAACCCAAATGCACGGAATACAGAAAGGTGTGAATTGTGCTATTGTTGAAACCGTCCACCTCATTGGCTAAAACATGAAAATCTACCATAACTTCATCAGGCAGCGCATTTATTTATCTCTAGTTTACTAATTGATTCCCTTTTAGTGAAAACTATTGTGATTTTTAAGGCAACCAAAATTCTATGTGGGGAACATGGAAAATTAGAAGTCTTTCTTGGCCATTGTTTTGGAGTCTCACGATTGGATGAAATCTTGTAACACAAAAGAAACATCGCTTTAAAATAAAGTTTCAGTAAATTTTATTTCAAAACCATGTTGTCCATAGGTTGACGTATTCTCAGTACGAAAATCTAAACATTCTTATGTGGGGAAAGCGAAATGCAGCGGAACAATAGAGAATTGCCTACTACTTACACGGATTGTTACTTAATTGCAACTTACTGATCATGAAGTTTAATACACGGGCAGTTTCTTCGTATTGGGACGTTCGATCACCAAATGGCCATGATGTTAAACGAAAGAGACGAAAAGACGATTGACAATCCCCCCCCCCCCCCCCCCCCCCCCCGCGCACCTCACAACACAAATGATAACCAATATACGGTATAATTTCCACAAGTATATATGTTTACTTGGACTCTACACTGCGGGTGAGGAAAATCGGAGAACCAGAGGAAAAACCCTGGATGCAAGTTAGACATCGGCAAGAGCCAAAAATGTTTACTCGCCCACGTATCATGACGTACTGACAATGTTTGGAGGCGAATGCTGCTCTCGTCATGTCACCGATACGCAAAACTGACTCGTGTTGACACCGCTCACACCTTTTAAAGCCAAGTTCTTAAGAGAAGTGCTCATATAGTTTATTCGCGTATATTTATTGTGCCGTTCACGAAGAAAGAGGAAACTAAATGAGCTACACTCGCTCCCTTCACACCCACACGATACACGGACTTGAAAGAGTTTTTCCAGATAGGAAACTGAAACAGATGAAAAGAGCGCTGTTTTTGTTGCTCGATCGGCTTTCATTTTTATGGTCACACTTTATGATTTCATACATAGTCGACTCAAAAGTTAGAACCACCTTGTGCAGCATAACAAACAGCACCACAGAAAAGTACTGCTCAGCGAAAGCTTTAATTTGAATGGTCACACTTTAGTACACTTTAGGACTTCATCCACAGAATCAAAAGTTAGAACCACCTTGTACAGCATGAACCGCACCAAATGAAAGTACTACTCAGTAGCTTTCATTTGAATCGTCACACTTTAGTATTTCATCCACAGACTCAAAAGGTAGAACCACCGTAATTGTATAGCATAATAAACAGCACTGCAGAAAAGTACTAGATCAGTAGCTGATTTGGATTGGTACTGAAGACTTCAGGATTTTTTGCACAGACTCAAACATAACATACACCTTATGCAAAATTATAAACAGCACCACAGGGAAAACTGCTCAGAGGCTTTCATCATGCAGCATATTGGTCACAGTTTGAAGTTAGGTCTACAGACTAAAAAAACTACAACCGTGTTTTGCCGACTCTGGGAATAAAGTGCTCAGTACAGACAATATCGTGCGTAGGCGATAAAGAGAAGTACTGATGGCAATCTGTCTTTGTGTTCTTTGAAATTTTAAATCTTCGTGCGTCATTACGGGGAAGAATTAACCCAAACTTACGTTCAAAATCGTTAAGAGGTATCAATATACTTATTGAAAAATCAAGAACTTTGTGATCGCAGGAAATTTTCACGACAGCTTCAATTCATATGACATCCACTCTTGTTTAATCTACTCTCAATAGAAAAAGCGACTTAGTTTTATTTTTATTTATTTATTTTTTTAATTTTTGTTTAAATCGCGAAAAAATCATGTTGTCAAAATTTACTATGACCAACCCGCGGTTGCTAAGCAACCTAACTGGCGAGTAACTGCACGTCTTTTTAGCTTTTTTCATTTTAAATATTACTTTTCATACGATAACAGTTTAATAAGAATCAAAAACCTGATTTGCTGCTTCAACATGTTATATCTGAGATCTAGATTGAGACAAAAGGGATTAACTTTACAATTAAGTCCTGTAAGATGCAAATTAGAAGATTTTTATCATGTTACACAGTAGTTACGTCAAAATCTTTTGTCGAGAAATTTAAAATAAATGGAGTATAGTGAGAGGATATGCTGTATATTTTCAAATGTATATAAAAGAACATAAGTGTAACTTAAGAGGGAGTGGTAGAGATATTTCAGCATTTCTAGAAAAACAGAAAATATGGCTTTAAAAACGTAACGAGTTATAAAAACCAAAATGAACACAGGAGTTTAACATGAACAATTTATCATTTTGCCGCTGAAAAAAATAAGTTAATATAACAGCAATTCATTTTTTAAGACTGTCTACAATTCATCTGACAGCCTTGCAATATATAAATATATCTAAAGCCAACAACAGATTTCAATTAAATTTATAGCAAATACTTTTTACAACTGATGTCAGTCTAAACCAGAAAAATAGATTTGAAATTACACAGTCGCTGTAGATTTTAACAATATAATTTAATTTACTTTGCATTGTTCGACCACTAAATAGGTTTTTTTAAGGGTTTTTGGAGTGCACTGCACGGAAATGTCTATTTTCAGCACCAAATTTATGCCCGTGTTTGCGAATGTTATAAAATAGGTGGGAGAAGTCATTTAAGAGCGGAAATCTTCAGAAAATTCTCTTGAAAACGAAATGCAATTATTTTAGATATAACTTCCTGTCTCAGTGAAAAGCCTAAAAAGTGATTGCACATTAAAACGTTGAATATTTGTGTTTTAACATAATAATGTATTGTCCCCATTGCGCTAGATCTTAAGGCCCGAATACAATTGTATTCTTAATAACAATCTGAATCCTTATTAAGCCGTCTTCTTTTCACACTGATTACTACACATCTATCAGAAACATCCTGACAGGTAAAGAAGACTATGACTGGGCTGCACCTGCCATGATTGTTCAAACAGAAATAAAACCTTGTTTGGTGATTCTATTTTATCTTTCACTCACTTTGAATTAGAATATTCATAAATTACCCCAGGGTTGTTTGTCAACCTTGAGGTGCGTGTTTACATGAGAGGAAGAGCGCATTTTCGTCACAACTGTGACAGACAAAGGGTTTGCACAGCTACGATCTATTGTTCACAATACCTTATATCATAAGATTTTAATTGGAAAGTCAAAAATCTCACAGATGATGGCTGCCGATGACCATAAATCAGCCCTGCTGATAAACTTCGATGTGTGAAGTGCCAACATGAACGTTACCGCCAAAGCAGAGCTAAAATCGGAAAGCACCTTCCAGAAATTGGAAGACAGATCGGCTACACAAGTTATTCTGGAAGCAGGATTTGCGTCTGTTATTCTCGTCTCGGCTGCGCTGGGAAACTTTCTAATGATGGTAGTCATGTACAAGAAGAAACAACTGCGAACTATACCCAACTTGTTTGTCCTAAATTTATCAGCTGGAAATTTTCTGCTCGCCGTCACAGTGCTGCCCGTTTTCGTCTGGACTCTTACAAAAGGACACTGGACATTTAGCAAGACGTTTTGTGAGATTTACGGTTACCAAAACTATCTTTTATTCGCTATAACTCTCTTTGATCTCACAGCTATCAGTTTAAATCGATATATATTAATCTGCTACCCTAGTAAATATCAAGGGATTTTTGACAAGAAGCTTGTTTTGAAAATTATTTTTGCCATATGGATTTGTTGTGTTGTAAGTTGTAGCCCACCGTTGTTAGGTTGGGGTCATTATGGTTTTAATCCTCGTACAGCCTTATGCCACACGGACAACACCAGTGCCTCGTTTAAAATTACGGCCAATACGTTTATGCTACTAGACATTATGATTGTGGTGTTTTGTAACGTTAAAATTGTGCGAGCAGTGAAGAGCCATCGTAGGAGAATTGCAGTGAACCACAAGTTTGTAAAGACTACAAAGACAAACGAGAAAACCCAAAGAAATGGCAAAGATGTTGATACGAATATGAATTTCCCCGGAGCTTTCAATCCACTTGCATTTCCAAAACAACATGAATGGCAGTCATGCGCGAGCGGAGACCATTCTGGTATTATCTCCGCGAAATTTGTTTCTGTTTCTCAAAAACGACATGACTCTAGTGTTCTGGACGCGAAAAGAGAGGGAAGCTCTTTGAATGAACTTGAAGGGGTTAAAGATGGGCAGTGTGCCGAAGTATGCTTCAGGACAAATGCTACAGGGCAATTACAACACAAGCGACAGATGCGCGAGCTACGTGGAGATGATATTCACATAACGAGGAGCATCTCGCTTATTGTGTTTGTGTTTTGTTGCTGTTGGCTACCATGTTTTATCATGGACAGTATGGATGCGTTCGGCGTTTTCCCGCCAAGAAATGTGCGCATGGCGGGAATTTACTTGATCTTTCTGGACAGCGTTGTGGGGCCATTCATATACGGAATACGGAATAGAAAACTAAGGAAAGCATTCGTTGACGTGTTAAAATGTAGTTATTAATTAACCGGCGATCTTTTCTTTAAATTTCAATTATAAACATATATGCATTTGTAAGTTGTAGCTTTTATTTGACAGAGTATCAAAAGTCTACGTCATGATTAAGCATACTTCAAGAGGTCAATAGTAAAAGAAAATTAAAATGATTTCATCCAAGGTAGAGTCTAAAAATATGGCAGAGAGAAAACAAGTAGATACATGATCTTCCATCTTTAACTTGCTTTTCAGTTAGGTCTAAACAGCTGTCGGCTGTCGAAATAAAAACATTCATATCGACCTTGAAACAAATATTGGCGGGCTTAGTAAGAGTCTCTGGTTAGAAATTTTATACAAGGAAATATTTTTATAGGAAATGTTTTCTACCTTAAAACCCCAAATGCTATCGATCGACTACTCGTCAAGCAGTTTTGACTCGAGTGTCGTAAAACGAAAACAAAAGTAATTACTCTGGCCAATCACAAGAGGCGCAGATAATCCAATGCACCAATCAGATCTCGAGGGAAATACGGGTAGCCAAGCGCGAGAAAACGCGCGCGAAGAACTCACAATTGGTTTTGGTTTTTATGAGTGGTTGCGAAAGTGGCACGAGATATTTTAGCCAATCGCAAAGCGTAACAATGCAAAAACTGTTCTTTTTTTGGCCAATCGAGGATCAAATAACAAATGTCCCCGTCAAGGTTAAGTTTAACTTGCCGAATTGTTTTTTAATTACACGTTTTCTAGATCTGCGGCTGCACTAATAATGTAGTCTAGATCTGTAAGTGTCTCAAAGTGCAAATTTTCTTCAAGTCAAAAATGCTTTATTAAAAAAACGTATTAAATGGAATATTTAAAAGCCGCAAGAACTCTACTGAACTGTTCCATTCTTCAAAAGAGCATTGAATAGAAGAACAAACATTGTGCACTTTTTAATCAGGACCGATTTATATTTAGGCTCTGTTGATGTTATCACTCTATCATTCAAACAATATCTCATTTTGCTAACAAAATTGACTTAAGCAGTGTCCTATTCTGCCAAAATATATTACATGCAATGCAAACCAAACGGAAAATGACACTGATGAAGATAAATACTTTTTTGCTTAACTTTTCTTAATTTAATTCAGGTTTAATGAATAACACGAAACTTCATCATTCATCTGGTGCCTTAGAGAAAATTGTCAGTTTTAAAATTAACAATTTCACTTTACAAAGGGAAAAAAGTTAACTTGGAGATATTGCATCACAGTTCAGCTCTCACCTCCGAAACATCAATTGTGAACGGTGTAATGTTGAGATTTTAAAAATACCCGTGTAGCATGAAATTTTTGCGGGTTTTAATTTTTTTTGCGGATTTTGCGAATTGATGTCGATCCGCAAAAATAAGTTCCCGCAAAAAAAAACTCTCGCAAAATAATACTCCGCAAAAATGTACTCCCTTCTGTCAAATAAATAACTGCTTTTTAATGTAAACTTGTGTTACTGGGACGATATTAGACGTAAATAAGAACTATTAACATTGATTTTTAGTAGAAAACAACCGGTGTTTTTTAATAATAATAATAATAATAATAATAATAATAATAATAACTAGTGTATCCAAAAGATAGTAATTGCTGCGGTAAATTTGTTGTAACAATGCTGTTTTATCGTCTCGCTGGTATTACAGAATTTTCTCTTTCGTTTTTTGGGGGGAAGCAAAGCAAATATAACCGGAATGAATCGACGAAAATTCCAGCTCATAAGACTAATTTTGTTTTGTAATTCACGCATCAGGTTCCTGCAATGTCTGTGGAATATTGTTGAGTAAAGGACGCGTTCACCACGAGGAAGGTGTGAAAATTTAGGTTAATTACTGTGTGTTCGCGTCTCCCAAGCTCAGCTCAGGTTTCGCGTCCCCAAGCGCTCAGCTCAGCTCAGTCTCATCGACCCCTGTAGGAGTGATTTCAAAATAAATTTTCTTTTATTCTGTACAATCTTCGAAAATCTTTGCCATTCAACGGTCCTATCACCATGCCTCGCAGTCCCCGCTCAACTCGTAGTAGTCTTCGACACTTCAGTTCCGATTTCGACTGGCACATGTTGGACCAAAATACTGTATTACAAATCTCGCAGCCAACACTGAGCTTGAAGCAGCAAGCGAGGCTATCGTTCGTGGCGCAGTGCATTCTGGCCCAAAATGTGTTCGTGGCGCAGTGAATTCTGGTAAAAAGCGATCAAATCGAGATTTTTCCTAGCTTATATTTCTTTCTCATATATTTCTCTTAAATCCTGATTATGTTGCTGCTCACTCGCTACGCTCGTTCCACAGCAATAATAATAATAATAATAACAGTTTTTTCTTGAGCATGGTAGGCAGCAGGGAAGGCTTTTAGGGCAGTACTGCGTCAGTTTCGACGAATCCAGTGAAATGTCTCTTACTAGAGCGCGCGGTAATTCATCAAGCAAAAAAAAAATAAAATAAAATATTAAGGTTTCTTCCTTGTTAATTCCTGCTGCTTGATAAGGAAATCGCAAAAATTAGTTCCCAGCAGAAATTTTTCATCTCGAACCGCAAAAAAAATGTTCCCGCAAACACAAAAACTCGCCAATCCGCAAAATAAAACTCCCGCAAAAATTTCATGCTACAAGGTAAGTCCAATCTCATAAAAATGTGGTTTTTCATCGTGGTGGTTTGAAATGATAGCAGTCTCGCGATGTGGTCACGTTAGATCAGACTCCATCGCCTGATGAAACCAGAGTAAATTTAAAGGGGCTATGTCGCGAGGATGGTGGGTGAGTACTGGGTACTAACAACTTGAAAAACGTCCGGTGGCTTTTTATCAAGTTGGCGGCCATTACTGTCGAATTCGCTGCAATCCGTTCCATCCCGTCGTATTGCGTGGAAGGATAGATCTCAAGTTTACAATTAGTTAGAGTATTTACTTGGCTAGATTTTTGTTAAATTATTTCTGCGATTTGTTAGTCGTACCTTCGAAAAGTTCGATGTCTTCCAGTAGTGGTGAAAGTTGGAGAGGAATTTAAAAGCGAAATCGATCATGTGTTTGTTTACCTCGCGTGGTTCGACACGAGTGCAAGCGCGATAAAACTTGCCGCGATCCGAGAGAGAATAGAAATTTGACATGTGTTACGTCAGGTGACGTCACATGACAGGAACTCATTGCGCAGACTCACCTCGCGACATAGCCCCTTTAAGCAGCCAAAATGTCGCGATCCAAATCTAAGGTGACCACACCGCGAGACAAACGACAAAGAAAGCTCATTCTCAGAGTTCTCACCGTTGGTCCAGGTGAACGCGGACTTTGGGAATGATATCAAAACACCTTACATCACTAAATCGGTATTGCGCGTGCCTAACTAGTACCAGTCTCCAACAATGTGTTCGATCGTCAACTGAATCGCTAAAACTCGGAGAAAAAAAAACAGAGATAAAGTTCCAGATTTTCTGCGAATTAAAGGTGGTACAGCGCTAGGATGCCGAAAATATTGCTTACCGTGGACGATGAAAACTATGAAAGAAAATGTTTGAAATACATCCGTAATGACGCCATACTAGCTGAATAAATGAATTTCAACGAATCCATGTGAAACAATTTGGATCCAAAAGTTTTTTCTGTTAAACGATTGACGATAGTTGTATCGGGAAAAATATAAGCTGTTTATATTTTTAGAGTTTTTTTAATGGTCACGTGACTTACCAAATAAGGTTGAATATGAAGGAAACCCAAGATATTATGCTGGAATTTCTCATGGCAATGGCCAAGAAATAATAAAAGAAATAATAATAGAAATCTTCTTGCAATGGCCTTGTAGTCAGGTAAGCCTTTACATCTCAGGAGTGCCAAAATTTAAACTTCAAGAAAAATCCCAAATTTCATTTTGTAAAATATTGGAAAACAAATGCTACCTTGCAAAAGTTCTGCTGAAGGTTTCATTTGAATGGTCACACCATAGGATTTCGCTCAGAGACTGAAACTCCAGAACGACATTACATGATGTGACAATTAACTCTGCCGGCATACCAAAAAATTGTCCCCTGAAAGGAGACATTTGCTAATTGCGGGCACAAGCTTTGTAAACTTATACTTAACTTGAAATAAAACTTGTTGTTGTTGTTGTTGTGCGCGTTACTAAAATGAACAATTGCCATGCGCAGTTGAGCTTGAACGGCCTGGCGCTAGTCCGCGCAAGTCACCAATAGAAGCCAAAATGGGCTCAGTCAAAGCATATTGCACTGAAAAAAAGGCAAAATGTCGGGTTATTTTTTTTCGTTCCAATTAAATCATATTTTCCGCCATAATGTTCATTAGATCCTAGTCTCTTCCAAAGCGAGTGTGGATGTTGACATTACGCCTATTAAAATGAGTTAACATAAGCCACAAACTGCAAGGCTGATTTGACTACGTAAAAAGGTAGATTTTGCGAGACACCAATGCGACAGAAACCGATAAAGCAGGGTAGCAACCGCGGACAGCTGTTTCGCCCTGAATGTACATGGCAAGCCAATGTTAACATTGGCTTTCCATGTACATTCAGTTTTGCGAGACACCATTGTGACATCTTGGGACGGCTTGTTCCCCGCAACACGTGATGTGGCACGCGTGATGCGGGTGACAAGTTGGTTCCAAGGTACGGAACTTGATATTGTGTACGGGTCATCGTGCAATCTATTTGCGACTGCTTTCTTGTAATTGTTCTTAGTTTGTTACAAGCTACACCGCGCTGACGAGCCCCAAGAAAGGGCGAAACAGCTGTCCGCGGTTGCTACCCTGCTTTATCGGTTTCTGTCGCATTGGTGTCTCGCAAAATCTACATTTTTACGTAGTCAGATCAGCCTTGCAGTTTGTCGTTTATGTTTGTTCATTTTTTGGCTGATAAGGTCTTTCGTAGATCCTACGTATCGTTTACAGCATTATCGTTTGCGGTCCTTTGCAGATTTTGGTTCTAAAATGAGTTATACCACTAAAAGCGATGACCGCGCGGTTGAACTCCATACAAGCCTTTGGTCACTTCAAGGTCAAAATGATGGAACTTTTTTTAAGTTTAATATTAAAATATTTTAACGTTTTCAGATACAATTATAACCAAATTACTGGAACTCGAGTGTGGATTTCCGAAAAGTAATTCATAAATGGGCGAAATTTTGATTTTTCCTTCAAAAAAATGGCGTTTTCGCTGTGATTTTAAGGGTCAAATTGGGGTTCTGGGGACAAGTTAAAAATTAGAGGCAAATTGCCATGTAAAAGGGTTAAATAAAAATGCGACAAGCAGATCCGTTCGTCGCAGCATGGTCTCGTAGCACTGATGGGAGATGCGGGCTTTTGTCGGCACGATCGAACAAATGAAACAGAGGAATTACACAACGACCGGCACCTGTTCCCCTTTCCATCCGTCTTTTATCTTCCTCTTTGTTAGGGGCCGATTACGTGGCGAATTTTAGCCAGGGCTGAAATTTCAGCCCGGTTTCTTGAACAAATCTTTTTAAAACGACGTTTGCGAAGTTTTAGCCCGGGCTGAAATTTCAAACCGGGCTGGAAATTTCAGCCGGTAAAAACGTGTTAAAAAACCTCATGTAATCAGAATGAAATTTAAGCCCGGGCTGAAAAGCGAGGTCACCTGGGTAGAAAAGTGCACTTGGGCATGCGCAATGATTTGTTTTCAATGAAACAAGATGGCGGCTACGGATGTCAGCGCGAGCTGAATAAGTCATGTTATCGCAACAAAATTCAAGCCCGCCTACCGGGCTGAAATTCGTCATGTAATCGACCCCTTAAGGACGGTCGAGCGCAGAGTATGTAGATCCAATGCACATGTGAACTCTCGATTTACTCAATAGGAAATTCAATAATTCGACCTGCAAAGTTTGATGGGATTCGTTAACAAAATGCCCGTTTTCCCGCGCTTTCCGGGTATCACTTTCCGCAGTCGCCAAGTACCCTTCTCGGTATGGACAATATTATACCAAGAGGAGAATGGAAACAAGCAAGGACGTGGTATATTTTACTTTTTACTTTATGCTCTTGTCTCTCTGTTTGTTTTTGTTGTTGTTGTTGTTGTTGTTGTTGTTGTTGTGGTTGTAAAGGTCAGTTTGTCCTTTAGTTTGTTTCAGTTTTACTATAGCACCAT
The DNA here is from genome assembly GCA_022457155.1 of Cladopsammia gracilis. Lineage (NCBI taxonomy): Eukaryota > Metazoa > Cnidaria > Anthozoa > Scleractinia > Dendrophylliidae > Cladopsammia > Cladopsammia gracilis. The sequence goes on from JAJGOT010000288.1 coordinate 23,945, forward strand.
TAACTGAGAAGTTGGCATCGAAGTTTCACTACAGCGGTCTTTTTTGGACAAGAACGATAACAGAAATTTATTATTTTCGCTGTTTTAATTGTCTATTTGGATGTTGCAGCTCTCGTAAGATCTCACACCATTGGTTTGCAACCCTTAGAGCTAACAATAGGACAAACAACACAACAATGGACCCTAACCCTAAAAACAATAGCAGCTGTGTTTTACCGGGCCAATGAAAATAGAGGTTTCGAAGAGCTGCAACCCTACTGGTCTATTTTCGTGATTTCAGTTCCTTTTGTTCAATTGGTAGGCACCCTTACTTTTTTTTTGTTATTGTTTTATAACAAGCTTGTTATTAACGTTATTTTTGGTACATTTGTAGGAGGCCCTTTCCTTCATTTGCCATTTTCGTTATTTTGTTAAAAGTTTATTAATTTCGTTATTTTCGCTATTTTTGTTCAATTTGTAGACCGCCCTTTTCTTTATTTGCTACTTTCGTTACTTGTGTTAACAAACTTGTAATTCTCGTTAATTTTGTTCAGTTTTAGCTATTAACGAAAAATGTGTCACCCCCCCCCCCTCCCTCATCCCACAGTTACCACTTTCGTTAGTTTTGTTAACTAGCTTGCTATTTTCGCTATTTTTGTTAAATTTGTGTCACCTCCTCCTTTCCTTCATTTGCTACCTTCGTTATTTTTTTAACAAGCTTGTTCTCGTTATTTTCGCTATTTTTTGTTGAATTTAAGGGCCTTGTTCTTTCGGGTTCTTCTGTTAAGGCGGGACTCAACCTGACGGCCATTTTTCCGCCACTAATGGCGATATTTCTGTCACGTTTCAAGCGGTCGGCATTAGGTAACATAGAGTTAAGTAGGTCGGACACCTTATTGAGAATTATACAACTTAATGTCGACACTTGGAACTTTATTTTCAATAAATTTTTTAAGTGTAAAAAAGAAAATCTAAAATCCCCACTCAGGATTGAACCTGTGACCTCAGCTAGGCTTAGGCTTACATAGCCTACCTTACCAATGTACCATCTACTTTCTCGGGTTGCTTAGTCCTAAATTTACCTATATAAACTGCTGACCCCAACCTCAACTGAAATCTAACCAGTTACTCCGTTATATAACTCTCAATAAGGTGTCCAATCTGGTCTCAGTCGATGTTATCTAACGTTGACCGTTTCAAGCAATCCAAAAATTCTAGCTATGCTCATGTCATGAATCTATGTTATGGGGTGTTTTGTAAATTGGTTATGTTTGGGAGGAAAAAGTTTTCCTCAATGGTTTTGTATAATATAGAGAAATAAGAAATACAGTAGAATCCCGATAACTCGAACCTCCAGGGGAGAGGGAAATTTGGTTCGAGATATGACCACATATCGAAGGTTCGAGTTATCGAGGGTAAATTTGCAAGCAATCTTTACCCAAGGGAAAAAGGTTTGGTTTCGGATTTTGGATTTCATTTTGGATTCCACTGTATTCAAGTGAAGATTTAATAAAGTTTTAAAATTAGAATTTGTAGTTAATAACCAATAGATGAACACCAAGTTAGTCCACTAGCAACCTGGGGTGCTCTTGCGTTGGTATCAACTGTCTGATGGTGTTCCACAAATCATTTTCTCTCTCCTATCCCTTCTTTAAACCACTTAAAATTTCATTCAAATTTAGGTTGTCCCGCCTTTAACTTTTTTGTTTTTTTTAATTGTTGCCAGCCGAGCGAACGAAATGCCAGTCTGTTACTTTCGTTAAACTTGTCATTTCATTTATTTTCGTTAAATTTATTATTTTTAATAACACACAAATAACTAATATTTTTTTACAAGTTATTTTATATTTGTTTTTTCGTTACATGTAACTTTGTCATACTTGTTACTGTTCAACAAAACGTTGCGATTTGTGTTCTTAGTTTTTACGATTGCCGTCAATCCTGAATATAAGTGAATTACGAAGCTTTGCTTTTAATATTTCCGCATTGTTAAAGCCGAAATGAAAAGGAAAAGCATCTCCGATGTCTCAAACTGAATATAAAAGTTAACTAACGACGCTGCGACGCAAAAGCTTCCTACTATTTATTCACGAGCACGTAGCCGGAATCTAGCTGTTCTGTATAGATTAATAGTTATTTTAGGGGGTGACCCGGATTTCACTTACTTAAAAAAACATGAACGATTCTTTATGCAAGATAAACAAGATTGCTTCCTTACTAAGTCAAGTTTCGTAATAAAATGTGGTCAAATAAATTAATCACGACTTGTTTTGACCGTTTTTGTTCGTTAGCAGTTTGGCCCGCTGAGCATTGTTTGTCAAAACCGCAGAACCGTCGACATATGTCGATTCATGTGTTTTCCAGATTTGTTGAAAACATGTTTATATATTCAAATTCAAATTAAGACTAAACATTGCATGTAAATCCTATTGCCAGAACTTATGCATCTTTAGCTATCAGTCAATATCACAGACACGGATGAACAGACTTTTTCGTTCTTTCTATCTGTGAATATGTGGAAAAAAAAAACACCTGTCCTCAGAAAGCATTTTTTTAAGTGCTAGACTATTAAAACTCGTACCAATTTAAGTGGTCGCTGTTTTTTTAATTTTCTGGACGGAAATCGAAATGGGATAAACAGGAATGAATATCTTCATTAATATTCGAAAAAATTCGACAGATAGCTACATTTTACGATTCAGACAATATTTTGCATATTTCATATTCGTTTATCATCTCTTATGGTAATGTTACATGGGACGATTCGCAACGACGACTTTTAGCGCAACATGGGTGCACGGACGATTTTCGCAATTTTTTCGTTACGAGTTTTTGATTCAGCTTCAAGAAACTTGCAACGCAAAAACACGGATTTTGCTGAAGCTGTTTTGTGTAACATACCTGTCGCCGTTAATTTTGTTGCGCTAAAAATTGTCGTTGCGAATCGTCGCGTGTAACATCAGCTTTATAAACACAAATACGGAGACAAGACATTTATTTTGCAATATTCAATGAAAGTCTAGTGTCAAATAGACGCGAAAACACATATAAAATATATTTGCATAAAGGAACTGAACGTGATTGTCCGGTTCGACTTCTCGCATATTAAAACAGCAGATAATAAATCCTCTTCTGACTTTTAATTTCAGCAATTTTCAACAAAAACTTGAAAAGTGTTCAAAACAGCCATTTTTAAGTTGCCTTGGAGAAATTAATTTAAAAACAGGTTGAAATGAATCAAGCATTGACAGCTGGTTAGATGAAAAAGGTGCCACGCAACAATAACATGAATATTTTAACATTGATTGGACGTGCTTCGCGTAAGGTCTTAATCAACCCGCAACTAAAGCGAGTTCGTTTCATTATATTGTTATGCACGCATAGGTTTTAACAACACGAGTTTACCCGCAACACCGTGTTATCGCGTGTTAATCGAAGTGTGATTTGATTGTGGTGTTTTTCGATCGTTATGAGCGGGAAAGCAAACTTAGTCCCTATCAAGTGGAAAATCGCCGTTACAGTATTATTTTTGCTCTGTTTAGGATTACTCATTGCCTTGATTGTAGTAGCGGTAGATTTTGCGCAGTACAAAGAAAACAACCCGAGAAAGCAAGAAGGAGACAGTTGCGAGGATGGAATTCTCAGTGATGGAGAACTTCCGAAGTCGCAAGCCATATTTGATGACCTTTCAAGCGAGGAACTCATCGCCGCAAGGGATTTTATGCTTAAACAATCCTCGCTCGATCTGAAGAGCATTGACAAAGCTTCGGTGAAAGAAAACTACATTTACTTGATCCAACTGCTCCCTCCCGAAAAAGATGCAGTCTTAGAGTATTTGGATAGCGACAAGCGGAAGCCATCAAGAAGAGCGCTAGTTGTTGTTTTTCAAGGTTCTTCCGACCCTCCTGTTGTGCAAGAATACATTGTAAGCTGGCCAAACAACACCAAGGAAATGACATACAAGAAAAATGGAAATTCACTAGAGTTTAATGTGCGCCCTTACGACGTAGTGCAGGAGAAAGCCATAGAGGAGATAGTATTTAATGCAACAGCGCAGGCATACAAACTTTTGAATGAAAGTTACGACGGATACTGCTACCACAACTGCACAAACAAACGTTTGAAATTCCGACCGCAAACGCCGTTCGGAAAAACAGAATACGAGCGCACAACATGGCTGCAATTTTTCCGTGATCGTTCAGTTGAAGGCGGGTACCTTCACCCGGTCGACTTTCAACTTTATATCGATTTTCCGGGGTCAGATGTCTCTAAATGGCAGATAAAAAAGGTTTATTACAACGGCAAGACAGTTAATACAATCGATTCCCTTCTCTTTCAATACAATAGTGGTAACATTCTGAAATCAGATATTCCCACCCTTCAGCTTGCAAACCAGGGCGAAAAACCATTGTTTTCGTCACTTGAACGCCGTGGAATCCCCCAGCTCCAGAAACCCATGCGCGCTCCAAGAATGTTTGAGCCAGATGGTAAGAGGTTCAGTGTTAGCGGTCGCCACATAAAGTACATGGGCTGGAGCTTTGATTTTCGTATGGACTCAGTTTTCGGTCCTCAACTGTTCAATATTCAGTTCAAGGACAAAAGAATCATTTATGAGCTTAGTCTGCAAGAAGCGATCTCATTCTATTCTGGTTTCTCTCCGTACCTTATGTCTGCTAATTTTGTGTATGGCGGTTGGACAATGGGGGCGAAAACTCTGGAGCTGGTTGGTGGTATTGATTGCCCTGAAACGTCAAGATTTTTCGATGCCGTGCATTTTGTCGACTCCAACAAACCGAAAACCATCAAGAATGCTGTGTGCGTCTTTGAACTGGACAGCGGGATTCCACTAAGGCGCCATTTTGAAACCGATGGTAAAAAGGGATTCAGGTTTTACGGTGGCTTGGTTAATCACGCGCTCGTTCTCCGCACCATCACTATAATTGACAACTATGATAGCATCTTCGACTTTATATTTTATCAGAATGGTGTTATAGAAGTGAAAGCAACGCCGACCGGGTATGTACTAACAGAGAACGACAGGTCTGACAAGTCTGGGACTCCCGCATTTGATGAGTTGTTTGGACAAGAAGTTTACAGTAAACTTTATGGAAATCTCCATGATCACTTATTTCATTACAAAGTTGATCTCGATGTTCAGAGCAGACTAAATTCATTCGAAACAATTAAAATCGGCATTGAAGACAAAACCAACCCTTGGCTTCAACCTGACAGAAGAACTTTAAAAGCTTTCCGAAGAGTAGAAATGCGAAATGAGGCTGACGCGAAGTTTAAGAAAATCGATTTTGACACGCCCACATTTTTCAATCTCTACAGTGATGAGAAAAACAAGTTTGGCTCCAAAAAAGGTTATCTCATTCAATTACAGTCGGCTGTGAAACAAGTGCTGCCAGAGAATGATTACATGACACAAATGGCACCATGGTCAATATACCCACTTGCTGTCACAAGGTACCGATCAACTGAGCCAAAAAGTAGTTCTCTTTACAACCAGAACAGCCCCACCAAACCGATTGTCAAATTTCCAGATTTCTCCACAGATCAAAACGAAGCAATTGTCAATCAAGATCTTGTCGTTTGGGTTACTATTGGCTCGATTCAAATCCCGACTTCCGAAGATGTTCCGAACGTTGCATCGCCTGCAAATACTGCCAGGTTTTTTCTTCGGCCGTTTAATTACTTCGACGAAGATCCTTCTATGAATTCCACCGATGCAGTGCTCATTAAACCAGCTAGTCCTAATAATGCCGTCAAAACATTCGGGACACCTCGCGGAGAAGAAGTCTGTGTACCCAGGAAATATGATATCAACCTAAAGGGAACTTATGAGTGGGGAGACTGACCTGAAAGATACGTCATGTATGGAAACTCAGAGAGTCCACTAATGTAATGAAAGAAATCGCTATTCAAAATTTAGGAAATGTCGCTGAAAAATAAAGTAAAATAAAGTTTGTTGGTTGTGGCTCGTTAGCCCATCGTTAACGTCGGCGTCGGCAGGATTTAAGAACTGTGGAGCAAAAGATCCCTAGGGACATGGTTCAGTGTGGTACCTTGCGCCGGGCGCGATAGCCTTTCATTGAAGTCATTAGAATACAAGGAAATGTTTTATACGCAAGGTGATAACAGCAGTCCATAGCTTATTATTAAATACTAGACGCAAAAAGCAACAGTAAACGGACCATTTGGAACTTGAAAAGGAAACTAAGCAACCTTAGTTTGATGACTTAAGACGGTTGGTGGAAGTCACGTGATATCCGACGAACACTACTTGAGGACAACGGCAACACTAAGGAAAACGTTTAAACTATTTGGCAGTTGTTCCAATGTGTTTAATTTTTCTAATGTGACTGAATTGTCCAGGAGCTGAATTCGTACGGACGGTCTTCCACCGCGAGACCCAGAGACAAAAAAAGGTCAAGGACAAACCCTCAAAAAAGGACATCGGACGGGGAGAGGAGTGAGTGAGTGAGTGCGAGCGACGTTTTAGAATCAGGCTAAAATGACCTAAACTTTGATGCTCATGTCTCAAGTTGCTGATGGACGTAATAATAACAATAATAGTAATAATAGTCAATATTAATAATAATAAGTAATAATAATAATAATAATAATGATGATGATGATGATGATGATATTGATAACGATTTTTTTAATAATAATAATAATAATAATAATAATATTAATAATGATAATATTTATCCAGGATGACCAAGTCTCCGATCATTTGACGTTTTTTTAAGGGAACGGGACAGAAATGTACCAAAATGTAAAACTCACGTGCATGAGCAATAGGGCCATTTATACGGGAGAAAATAAGACGCGTCTTATCTAAGACGCGACTCAAATAAGATGCGAAGTGTACCATTTATACGTTTGCGTCCAACATAAGACGCGAAGATCAAGTATAAATGGTTCGCGTCTTATTTTTGATACGGCGCACTTGTTGTTCACGTCTTATTTAGGACGCGAAAGCATTTATACGAGGAAGTTCACGTCTTATTTAAGACGCGGACAAAATAAGAACAGCTGAAAACCCTGTTCTAAGATAAGACGCGTCTTATTTAAGTCCCGTCTAAAATAAGACACGAATGCTTATTTTGTACTGTTTATACGATCGGTTCGCGTCTTATTTAAGGTTACAGTGTACCTTCAGATCGAAAATTTATTGAAAATTTTGTTTTGGCGTTAAAATAAAGTTTACAGAATGAACTTTCATCTAAAAAAAAAGTATCGAAAAATAGTGAAAATTGACGGAGAAATGACGGTATAACTTTTGTGGGCGGAGTTTGTTTATTAAGCGATATGTCATTTTAAGCGCCGTTTTCTCAAAGTTAATTTTTCGCATGTTGGGGACACTTTAAAGAGCTACAACTCAAAGGGAATTTGTTCGATTTTCCTTAAATTTGGACAGAAGCTAGGCTAACATATAATCAACAAAAACGTGTCGGCGAATTTCGTAATTCCGAAAACGTTTTTGTCAAGAGGCATTTCCGTGCGATCATTCCAATTTTTTTTCTCCCCTTTTCGAAAATATTCTGTAACTTTTCACTGCAATTAAATATGGAAAATCGCCGACACGTTTTTTTAGCGCTTCGTGTCCGGAAGCCCGAGAACAAATCAAATTAGCAAAATATAATAATCGCTTTGAGTTATAGCGTTTTAAAGCTGATTCGGACGTTCGAATTTAGACGTCGTAAAAAATTCGACAATTCATTTTATTACCAAATGGTTTCCATATTTAGATAGCCAGCTCTATAAGCTTTAATTTGATATCTGGGTTTAGGTATATTAAGTGTAATCTTAAGACGCTAGAGCTGTTATACTGGAGACACCCCCGAAGGTACACTGTAACCTTAAGTCGCGTCTTCGATAAGACGCGTCTTATTTTCTGTCGTATAAATGGCCCTATTGTTTTCGCTCGTTAGACCTATTGTTTTGTGCCGTTCTCGCTGCCGTCGCCGTCGTGGTTGCTCCCTACACGACGACGCGAAGATTAAATTTTATTTGCCGCCTTTTTTCAAGCGGCCGTGTTTTTGTTTGGCGCTCGGTGGAAAACTTCACATGTTAAACGAAGTCCGTCTGCATTGGTTTTGAGCTCTGAATCTTCCCAGCAGAGGTCTTGTTGCTTTTGTTCGGGTCTCATGCCGAAATAGATACAATTATTCATCCAAACAGTGTTCATAAACATTGCTCTTGGCGGGTTATTTCCAAGCACACCGACCCGTTAAAACTCGGCCTCTATTTCTCGATATGTTAGTCAGGTTGGAGTGCATGCATCAGCTCTATTCGGCTGCAGGATGTCTTTGTTGCTTTTTGAGGATATCTAGAGCTCACAGAATTCTTTGTCGTTCAGAAAGGAAAATTTGTATCCTTTTTTCCGAAGGTATCGGTCGACAATTTTCAAAAACCCTCTGATAGGGAAGGCTCATATTCTTCGCCATTTTTCTTTCCGTATCTCCAAGCACAAACTTTATCGAAACTGTTGCAGCTCGGTAAGGTGAAATTTCTTGAACCTTAATAAGGGCCGGAGGGGATAGATTTTAGTTCGCCATAATTATATGTCCTTTGATAAACTTACAGACAATTTTATAAAGTAAACTTTCAAATTATTCGTTAATTTACCTTTCTTTCCACTTCACATGCAATGAGCGTATTTTCCTCTGTGGGCGGTGATGCATCAAAGTTTCTTGAATGAAATTCTAGCGTTTCGCGTCCTCTCGACAAGAATGCTTTGCCAGGTTACCGAAGTCCTTGAATCCGCAACCATCCCTATTTCTGTTCCAAACGTTTCAGCTTTCACAAGCGTAGATTTTTTACCGATAGCGAATGAAATCTTTGATTAGAAACGGCGAAAATAGACGGAAAACGCCGCTTATCTTGCAAACTAAACCGACTGAATTCATCTTTAAATGAAGCCACAAATCCAAATTTTTCCCGCGCGCTGAAAGCGGCTGCCAGGATCATTGACGTCATATCATTGTTCTAGGCCAATGAGCGCGCGGGAAAATTTAAGGCGGGAAAAAAGACGGCTGCATTGAAATAGAAGTAAACGTGAATGTTCTCCAGATGAGCTCTCCAGATGATGAATGACACTTGTTTAAAATAAATGTGTTAAAAACGTGAAAAAAAAAATAGTAAAAATGAATGAAAAATTGTAAAAAAGTGTCATAGTGATGGAGTTAAAAAAAAAAAAACGGGTGAGCGTCCGGGTTGAAAGACGGCTGGCATTCCGCCACTAGGGTCCCGGATGTAGCTTCGTACTACGAGTGGTAAGTTTTCCAGGACACTCGTGTCTGTCTCGGCCGCCTATGCACAGACGGGTATAAATTATGATTTTCATAAAAAGGTGAACACTTTGTAGCGCATGTTTTTATGATTAATAACAAATTAAATTTGCATAACTAATTTTAATTCATGGCGTTTAACTGAAAATTGAAGTCAGTAGAGCATTACCCATGCTGTGGAGTGACCTCTTCGTGGCGGAATATGAGCTTAAGCTTATTATTGGTATATTATAGCAGGAGCTTATGGGGTAATAAGCTCCTGATTATGGCAAGCTACAACCCGAACCGTGGTCACAATGTTTGGGGACACCACTTTTTTATAACCTCTTCTTTGCACAAACTAAAAATGATCGATAATAAATACTCACCCAAACCATCTTTCAATGTTTTCCCCCCAACCCCCCTAAACAAGGTTGAAGTCCATAAAGTGTAGAAGATCTGTGAGACATGTTTGACTCCTGACACCCAACTCTGTTCAGGGGGGGGGGGGGGGATATATTTTATTTATGTTTTGATAGGAAAAATGAAAAGTGTCCCAAAGATATTGGCCACGGTTGTTGTTATATGGCAAGGTATTTACTCAGAACACGGAGAGTTTTAAAAACGCGTTCTACCGTTTTCCGTTTTAATACTCACAAGGGTTTTCACCATAACGTAACGTAAGCTTTTCTTAGTTTATATAATTTGTAGGGCTTTGTAATGGAACAATAAAGTTTAATCAGCATATACTGTGTGTCCCGTCTGTCCCCCACGATTCTTGTTTTCTCTGTTGTTGTTGTTGTGTTTGCAGAGTTTTATAACAACGACAACTTTATAAATTCTAGTTTTTTTTTCCTTGTTTATACCCCAGGGTGTGAACCGGCAAAAGAGCTGTGCAAATGCCCGGGGTCAGTAAACAAGCTGCGAAATCTTCTCAAGGGCTCATGAGCTCAGAGTACTGTAGTACAACTTCTAAGCAACCTTCTCATCTAGTCTTAACTCATTCACTAAAAAAATGGAGCTTTCATAATATTTTATTAAAGGTAAACCAAAGACGCCCGTAAATAAATCTCTTGCATCGAAAGCACCAAGGTCCAAATTTCCCGCCAAAGCTCTTGCAGCGCGCGAATGATTGAGTGGCATTATCAGTGACGTCATAACGTTGTAGATGCAAACTTGATACGAAATCTCTGCACACAGAATTCGTGTCAAATATTTGTCAATTTTCATTTCTAAAACACTGTTAATTCTTGAGATATCAAACAAAATATTTTATTGATCAAAATCGAAGGCGAAATTCCATTGTATCCTCCAGGCTAGGGTCTGGAGTAAAATGACAAAAAGAAATTGGAGAGGAAGGGTTTTTCTCTTCTCCCGCCCCCTCCCTAGTCAGTCGAATACTTGTCCCTTTCTTGCCTTTTACCCGACCCAAAGAGCAACCTGTGGAGGAGACTATCGTTTAAGCCTCCGATAGGGATCAAAATGGTTAAATCATCAACCTTCAACTCCCAAGAGTAACCACCTTAAATGAGGAAGAAATGAATTCTTGTGAAGGCCTAATCACCGTAGAAGAATGCTTTAATGCACAAAAAGACTTCAAAAAACACAAAACACCTGGTACTGATGGTTTTCCTGTTGAATTCTATCGCTTTTTTTGGCCTGAAATCAGTAAAGAAATGACAGATAGTTTCAACTTTGCTTTTCAATCGGGGATGCTATCTATTAGCCAAAGGAGAGGTATAATCTCGCTTATTCCAAAAAAGTCTAAAGACACAACTATTTTAGAAAATTTAAGGCCTATATCACTCCTTAATGTCGACTACAAAATTCTTACTAAAGCTATAGCAAAAAGACTTGAAAAAGTGCTCCCTAGCATTATAAATCCTGACCAAACTGGGTATGTGAAAGGCCGTTACATTGGTGAAAACATTCGGCTTATTCAAGACATAATACAATATACCAACCAGACAAACAAAAAAGGCATTGCAATATTTCTTGATTTTAAAAAAGCATTTGATTCGATTGAATGGCCATACCTTAACGCCGCTCTTAAATCTTTTAATTTCGGACCTGACATTATAAACTGGTTCAACATATTCTACAATAACGTTTCTAGCTGTGTTTTAAATAATGGGCATGCTTCAAATTTCTTCTCTTTGCAGCGAGGTGTTCGACAAGGTTGCCCTCTATCGGGTCTCTTATTTGTCCTGGGGATTGAACTTCTAGCGAGAGCCTTAAAAAGCAATAGATCTATAAAAGGCATCCAAGTAGATAATCAAGAAATAAAAGTATCACAATACGCTGACGACACTACTGTCTTTGTCCGCGACCAAGAATCCGTTTCCGAACTACTTAAATTTCTAAATGATTTTAACTCTCTCTCTGGGCTGGAAATAAACACTGCTAAAACTGAAGCAATGTGGCTAGGACAATGGAAAAACAATCAAGACACCCCTTTTGGTTTCAAATGGCCAAAAGAACCGATACTATCTCTCGGAATATTTTTCTCACAAAATCAAACAGATGCGGAAGAACTCAACTTTGGAACCAAAATTCGAGATTTAGAGAAAACTTTAAATACCTGGCAAAAAAGAAAACTTACGTTGTACGGAAAAATCAATATCGTAAAAACATTAGGACTCTCTAAACTGACTTTTAACGCTTCTGTTTTAAATGTGCCAAAACATTTTATACAACAAATAAATAAAATTATTTTCAGTTTCATTTGGGACGGCAAACCCCCAAAAATTAAAAAAAGAACGGTCATCGCAGAAAAAAAAGGTGGCCTCAAAATGTGCGATTTTGGAATTATGGAAAAAGCTTTGAAAATTGCTTGGATAAGTAGAATTCAAAGTCAATCTTCTGCTTCTTGGAAAATTATTCCTAACCAGTGTGTAAATCACCTCGGAAATTTCTCTTTTCTGACAAAATGTAACTACAAAACCGAATTACTTAAGCTAGAGAGCCTCCCTATTTTTTATCGCATGATTCTCGATTATTGGCGCGACTTCAAAAACTTACCTGATCGTACTACTACCAATATAAAAAATGAAATTATATGGAACAACTGTAATATTTTAATTGATAAGAAGCAAGTTTTTTATAGAAAATGGTTTGCAAAAAATGTTATTCATGTGCAAGATTTACTGAATGAACAAGGCAACCTCTGTAGTTTTTTAGAATTCAAAACAAAGTTTAATTTAGATGTACCCTTTACGAAGTTTTATGGTCTTATCAACGCCATTCCTCGCGCGTGGAAAAATGCTTTAAAACCGCATGGTCAAAACAACCTCAACGATACTTCTACCACACCCCTAATCACAAGTTCTATTTATTCTGCAATCTTAAAAGACACTTTCGTACCACCAACCTCTCAAACTAAAATTTTACGACACGGCTTTTTAGAAAATAATGTTCATAAAGTTTACCAAATGCCATTCATAGTTACAAAAGAAGTTAAACTCATAATGTTTCAATACAAAATTATACACAACATACTCCCTACTCAAACGAGCCTTTTCCGTGACGGTATCTCTGAAAGTGATCTTTGTCCGTTATGTGGGTGGGAGAAGCAAACTTTAAAACATATGTTAATCCAATGTAGTAAATCACTCTCCTTCTGGAATACGTTTCAAGAGTGGTGGTTTGAAAAAGCAGGTGAAAGACTTTCTTTAAAACACGGTAGCATATTATACGGCTATTTTGACAATACAAAATACTGGCAGGCATTAAACTACTCAATTCTAATAGCAAAATACTATATATTCTGCACGTCAAACAGGCGCCAAGGTGAACTATACTTCTGTAACTTCCTGCTGCGAAATTGAAATAATTAAAGAAACTGAAATTGCAAAGAAATGCTTGCCTGCTTTTCGCCGAAAGTGGATAGTTCTTCTATAATTAGTTGTTCTTTAATTAATATTGGTAAATTTGTTAATGTAACCGTACGTTTGCGTAGTTCGTGTAGTATCATATTGTAATGCAGTAATGTAAAAAATGTAGTATCATATTGTAATGCAGTGATGTAAAAATGTAGTATCATATTGTAATGTAGTGATGTAAAAAATGTAGTATCATATTGTAATGCAGTGATGTAACAAATGTAGTATCATATTGTAATGCAGTGATGTAACAAATGTATTGTTCAAATTAAAAAAAAAACATTGTCTTCAAAAAAAAAAAAAAAAAAAAAAAAAAAACTCCCAAGAGTGCTATCAAAATTCAAGAAAAATCCCAAAATTTATTTTGTAAAAATTAACATTGAAAAACAAATGGCACCATGCAAAATACTGCCAAAGGGATTTCTTTTGAATGGTCGCACTATTGGATTTCGTCAACTGGCTCCGGGAGTTTAAGGATTAACCCTTCAAGCCGTAAGAGTGATCAGCGTCAAATTTCTCCTTGTAATATTAATGCATTATCAATCAAAAAGGTCTTGAGAATTAAGGACATGATCACACAAGATGAGTTCTCTAGATATCCGAACAATTTCTCGCCACTACTTCTTTAGGAAATGTATAGGACTAGAAATGAGAATTTAAATTTTGATGTCAGGGCTTAAAGGGTTAAGATACACATTTTAATAAATTGACACCATCCAAGGAAGTAAAATACAACACATCTTTATTTTTGTATTTATTTACTTATTTATTTTTATAATTTTAAATGCACGAAAGCCTTACAAGGACGATGGAACAATTAGACCAAATAAGCCACTGCGCATCACACAAATCTAACTCTAAAATGCATACTAATTATTGTGAGTGATGTCATGTATTGTAATATAAAAATGCTTTTAAAATATACTTTTTTAAATTTATTGTCCTATAGGCACCTCATTATGTAAAAGCAGAGCTTCAATAGACACTTTTAATAAATGCCACGATGCATCATTTTCCACTAATGACGTCAAACATATCCTTTTGAATTCTCTAGCAAATCAAAAGAATACATTTGACATTGATAGCGGAATGTGATGCATTCTGGTATTTATTAAAAGGATCTATATACATCATTAAGTTTTCTCTACTTCAATTTATTAGTTGATATTTTTAAACTTCAGGGCTGAGTTGTTCAAAGCCTAATTAGCACTAATCCTGGATTAACTGTCAACAGAACATTTGAGTTGTCATGGTAATTAACCCTGGATTAGCACAAATCGTCCTTAGAACAACTTGGTCCAGGATCACAAACTGACAAATGATTTAACTTTCTTAACACACAGGAATACCAAATTGAACCTCGCATACATGTGCAGTAAAACCCTGCATATTAGAACCTGGTTTTTATGAACCTGTTAGGCTAAGATTGTCCATTTAGACCTTCTTTACATAAGAACCTGTTTTAGCCTAAAATTTAAAAAGGTTCTTATTTTATGGTGTTTTCACATGACGTCACGGCGGCCATGTTGGTGTCCCAAAACAATAGAATGGCGGCCATATTGGTGTCCCAAGCTAATCCTGTGGGGATTGAACTCTTTTCTTATGCAAACACTTTTTGTTCAAATAAATTAGCATACAATCGCAGCCAAAACTGTTGAGACAAATACTCCAATTTCATACTACGTTGACGACGCGAACATATTTGGCACCTCTCCCTCCCCTCCCCCCTCCAAGCAATGTTGTTTGCGGTGGGTTTTTGTCCACAAAGATTTGTCAAAAGAAAGACCCAACATTGGATGAGGGGGGGGGGGGGAGGGTGGGGAGTGCGAGTGCATGATTTTCAGCCGGGCATTCTTAAAATGAGTGAAAAGTATGACGAAAAAACAATTGGTCTCAACAGGTTTTGGCTGCGATTGTAGCTGCAGACCACGCGAGTGAAAACACTATAATTTACTACTAAGAAATTCAATTCTGATGAATTAAAAATGTTCTGTCAGGAAATGAGAATGAGTCAGATCCCTTGCGATGTCATTTCAGATATATAGATACACTAATGTTAAGATAACCAAGAATAGGTTTGTATTTTTTAAGATTGAAGTCTTTTAGACATAATTATGTTCATTTTTTTTCTACAAATAACAGGTTGTACTACTATTCTTCCAGGAACCACATTTTTTTTCTTAAGAAAATAAGAACCTGTTTAAGAACCTAAATAGCCTAATTTCCCAGTAAGCACCAATTATATAAGAACATTTTTAAGCTACCATAACTTGGAAAATACAGGTTCTTATATGCGGGGTTTTACAGTATACAAAACAAAATGGCCTGTCACTTGAATCCATGCAAAGCACCTATAACATACAGTGTTCTATGAACCCTTTAATCTAATGATAAGAATAAAAATTCTCCATACTGCTTTTGGAACATTTTATATTATCAACCAAGATAACTCAGTAAATTGGCCACAATTAAGAGATGGCCATCAAACACCGCATACCAGCCCTTGAACACAACGTCATTCAGAAGCTGATGTTTTTCGAGTGTCATCTCTTTATCGTTATCTTTTTTTAATAGCCAATTTACTAACCAATCAACTCAGCCAATACCAAATGTAAGATTTAATTTCTCCGCCAACAGAGCATCTTAGTTTCTTTCAAAACTACCCCCAAACTACGCTGTGTATCTATTTTATAACTCTGTTTGGAAGAATATTGTGGTAATGATTCAATTCAAAACAACAGATGTCTCCTTTAAGAGAATTTAAGAATTCGTCACACTTATTAACATATACATTTAAATTCCTACCCAAAAACTATCAATGAAACATTTATTGCCAATTTGTATCATAGATGGATTACATGTATCGGTATATGAAAGTACAGAAATGGTATTGCATATAAACAGAGGGCCCACTCCTAAAGCCCAGTTCATACTTGGTGAATTGGAATGGTGGCACAATCATTGGTGAAATGGGTTACAAAAGAAAATTCTCACTTATCAAAGCTTATAAAAAGAAAAAAGGTTGAATGAAAGTGTCTGGACAAATGAACAGGGCCTAAAATAGCCACAAAAGGAACCTGCCTCCCTGGAAGTGCTTCACTTGACCTTTGTAGTGCAGACATCAAAATTAAATTCTCTTTACTGCATTTGATGCAATTATGTACAGTTATTTGAGAGAATATTATAAGAAAGCCCATGGCACAAAGTGGAAATAGCAAATGCACATGTACATGTATGTTTTCAAAGTACAAGACAAACAATGGTTGGAATGAACTGAAAACTACTCCCAAACATGGATAACATAGCAAAAGACACACCCTTCTATCTTGTGATATTATGACTATGAATGCCAAACATTTATCATGTTATGATCCTGAATATAGAATATTTTCATGCAGCTCTATAAGTAACTGTATTGTTAGTCAACATGAAGCAGAAATACACATTCTTACATGTGGTGTATCTCTATCCCTGTTCTCTTTGACCACTTTAAACTCTCATCTGTTTAGTTAAGAAGCATGTAGGTGTGGCTAAAAAAACTCAACAGGCTTATTAGTAAGCCCAATCAGCATTTTTAGGCTATGTGTTCAAAATTTACCTCTGTTTCCCTATGTTTGCTGCTTATGAAATACCAGACAAAAAAGTTTTTGGACCTACGGCTGGTGAAATAATTTTCCCAGCAGCCAGCTCTTAGCTTCCCTGAAGATACCTGCCTGTTGGCAGTGTTTGACGCATAGAACTTGAACATTGGAATGCGCCCTTGTCACACCTGGACCTAAGGCGGCCCATCCCTGAGGGCTCAAACTAAGAGGTCCACTACTGAAAACAGATCAGGGCCCATCTCAAAATTGCACCCAAGGCTTTCCTGACAACGACGCCAAGCAATTGACTAAGTTATCATCGCAGCTCAATCTGTCATGTCGTCATCCATGGTACTAGAGCGGGGACTGGGGTTACTTGATGACGGTAATGAATAGTCTTCCATGGGTTCTAGGATTTCTTGTTGGCATGGTGTTGCTAGGCAACCACTATTGTCCACAGGCTCTTGTTTTATTTTTAGAGCCTCGCCGGATGATTGCGTAGTTAGTATTGTAGACAACAGTGCTGTCGTCGTGTCTGATGTTAAAGGTGTTGTAGGAATTCCATGAGCACGAGCATGCATCTCAAGCTCCTGATGATTTAAAAAAAGGAATATTTATTTAACTTCTATTTAAATTGGTTTTGAAAGCTAAGCAATAAAATTCTAAGTTGATAAAAAATAAGTCAGGCTGATTTGCAGGCTAAAAACTACTAGAGTATAAGGGTTTCAACTCAAAATGTTAGAAACACACAACAATCTTTTAGGTTGAACTTTAAGACAAAAAGGTATGTAGCTCATCTAAATCAGGTACATAATTTCAAACCCACCTGAACACGGAGTAAAAGTCTTCGGTTAAGTTCCTCTGTGTTTCTTTTTGCCTCTTCTACTTGTCTTATACGATCTTGTTCTCTTTTCAACCTTTTTATGTAATCCACAGAAGCCTTCAAAATGGTTCCTTTGTTTTGCCGTACATCACTACTGATAAAAAAGAGCAACTTTTTAAATTAGTTTAATAATCTTCACAAAACTTCGCTTCATGTAAGCTATGTAGCAAACAAGAAGGTTAATTTTTCACTTGCTGAGTACAACGAAATAAGTGGGAAATGTTTTTCTCACACACTGCTGGGGGCCTGGGAATAGGTCATGTGACCTGAGAGGCAGGCAGTTTCTTTTGTTGTGTCTGCAATAACTGACCTTCCCACCCACCCACTCTAAGATTTCATTATAAATATAATGTGCAACCCTGTAATTTTTTTAGTGTCCCTGCTTTTTAGGGTTATGTGTACAGTTTTATAAGTTAAAATAAAGGTCAGGCTTCGGCAGTCGGCTTAGCATGGCTACCAGTGGTGTGTGAGAAAACTAATTTTTGATAAAGAAGACAAACACACTACTTACGAATCTTGTCTGGGAAGAAGTGTTCCTAACTCTTTGATTCTGTCATTGATATTAAATCTTCTTCTTCTTTCAACTGTGTGGCAAACAGAAAATATCAATCATAAGATTCTGTGATCATATTCATATTCTCTCTAATTTTAAAGCACTGTTAAGCAAACAAATAAAGAGAGTAAATAAATGTATCAGCTGGAAGCATAGTTAGTTGAGGGGCGGGTTATGGAACCTTGCAGACTTCAATCATGATAACAAAGGAGCTACAATAGTCCATTTTACAGTTGTGTGCTTGGTGACCTTGCCTTTGAGTGGAAGTGAGGCTGGATGTGACCTTGCTTTGATACAAACCTTTCTGCCTTTCATATGTTAATAATGTTGTTCTCATGCTAACTAGGAAAATTTACATCTGAAAAGCTCCAAGGTCTGTATCATAACAAGGTCAACATCAACCTCGCTTCCACTCAAAGGCCAGGACACTAAGAAGACAACTGTAAAATGGTCTATTTATGTTGAAAGCACATGTACTAGAACTGTGTACATCTTTTGTTTTTATTATGCTGTGGAAGGTAGTTCTAACATTTAGGCTTTGTGCATGGTATAAATTATGTCAGTGTGACCACTTTGCTTGACCGTTTATAAAAGTCCTTATTAAGTTAATGAAGGGTTTGTAATCCTAAAACAGAACTGCTATGAAATGCTAATTAGTTACAACTTCTAATGGATGTATAATGTGGTTGTAACTTAATTAGCATTTCATTTTCATTTCATAAGTAATCTACAACATTCACATCCATGTTGCATCAGATTTACAATCACGAGCCGAACAACACAGCTGCTCATGTTACATATACTGTACATACTGTTCTGTATTGACTCATGTTATAGTTTTTTAATCAAAACTTTAACAAAAACAATCTAGTTTAATGTCCTTATTACTTACGGGGTTAAATGCAGCAGGCCTTTATTTTCCCGCTAAAATATGAGATTACAAATGGCACACGCGAAAATTCCCCGCTATTTTACGGTATTTCACAGCTGCGAGCTGCTCTGAATTAATTGTCAGTGTTTTGCTTAGTGGCTTATAAAATTGAATCCTCTCAAAGAGCCAAAAAAATCTCCTATTTACAAGCACAAGCAACTATACTTAGATCTTCTGGTCTCTCTTTTCAACAAATCGACAATTTACTCGACGGAAAAAAGCGAACGTTGGGTAGTAAAATGGTCGTCAAATTAAGAACCGAAGATTTTGAAGACAAGAAACAAAGTGGGCAACCTAAGATCTTAAGTGATAAGGCTAAAAAAGTCCTTGAGAAGGTAAAGTACAAACAAGGAAAATCAACAAGACAGCTATCACAACAATTCTGTGTTGTAAATCTTCAAGTGAAACAACTGTGAAAAGAAAACTCTTCAGTTCAAACCATAACATGACATTCGTTCAAGGGACACCAGCTCGCACAGCTAAGGCCACACAAACATGATGCGAAACAAATTTGCCCAATTTTATCGAGAAAGCAGAGTGGCCAGCCAATTCACCAGACACCAACCCAATCGAGAATCTCTGGAGTATAATAGATGAATTCACATACAAAGATCCTATCCCGAAGACCATGAAGGAATCTGAAACAGCGGCTCAAACTAGCATGAGCAAACCTCCCGTTTTCCACGTCACAAGAATGATTACACTCCATGCCGGAGCGTCTACAAAATGCGATAAAAAATAATGGAGGCCACTCAAGCTACTCAGAAACTACGTATGAAAATAGTGTACATATATGGCTTGTGAATCAAAAGTTATTTTAATATAAATCAGAGGAACGAACTTTTGGGACACCCTGTTTACATGCAAGCTTTTAGCCAGCAGGGTTTCCAGGCATCGTGTGGACGCCCACTTTTTGAATTGATGAAAATTACACCTAATCCTTTAAAAATTTATAATGGGAAATATCTTTAGGATGCCCACTTTTCAATTTCTGGCTAAAAGCCTGTGTAAATGTAGTTTGTAATTTTTTGTAAAGCACCTTAGATCTTTGGTATTTGTGTGCTATAGAAATAACAATTTTTATTAGTTATTATTATTAACTTTCACAATGTAAGGTGCCATTATTTTTTTACATTTCTCCAAGTGAAAATTAACAAAACAATCTCTCAAAACTACATGTATATAGTTGGCATTCTAGGGAGATACAAGCAATAATATTGTTAATGGTTAAAATTAAGAATGCTCATAAAACACTCACTCATGTTGTGGTTATCTTTCTTCTGTCGGTCTTTAACAAAATGTTGGCCTGAAGTCGCATAGTCTGAAGTCCCAAAGTCTGAAAGAAGAGTAAGAGAATATTGTTAATAACCGTCTCTGTTTTCAAACAGAAAATTAGATTTATCACTTATGGCAGGAAATAAGACAAAATAAATCACGAAGATAAAACCTTCACTCACCCTGTGGCTCCTGTTTTATAACAGCTGGACAACTAGTTGAAGGCGCTGGGGCTTGGAGCTGCAAGTTAACAACAAAAAGTTATTTATTATAACAAAGCATTCCATAAGATAGTAAAATTAGGAGCTTAGAGCTTAGAGCTACAATGTACGTGTGTATAATCAAAGCACTTTTCTGGGTGTCTCCAAAACGAAGTCAGAAGACCCAAGACCCAAAAACGAAGACCCCTATTTTTTTCTGTCATACCATCCTGAAAAGCCACAAAACGTCATAGAACATAACTCATATGCTACTAAGAGGACCATTTAGCGGTGAAATAATCAGTTTACCCCCACCCCCCCACCCCCCAAACTATAAAACGAAGACCCCCTCCAAATCTGCTGGAAAATTCGTAAACAACATTGGATACACTAGAAAAATACAGCCGGGCAACCAAACACGCTAAAAATGTGCAAATCTTTAAAATTTATTAGGGTCTTTGTTTTATAGTTTACCCCCACCAAAACTATAAAACAAAGACCCCCTCCAAATCTGCTGGAAAATATGTCAATGTTGGATGCACTAGAAAAATACAGCTGGGCAACCAAACACACTAAAATGTGCAAATCTATAAAATATATTAGGGTCTTCGTTTTATAGTTTACCCCCACCAAAAGCACTTTTCCTGCCCTATGATGTAGGGATAAATTTTCAAAGGAAAAGGGTACTTTTAAGAGTTCTTGTATATGTACATTTGTTTTTGTTGCAGGTAAAATCCAGTCTCAGGTTGAATCAGTATTCGATCTAGGTTAAATGTGTACCAAGTCTTCAATCTGGGTAAGCTAACCCTAACCCTAACCCTAGCACAAAGCTAACCGCAATCCCTAATACAAAGCTAACTCCCATCCCTAACACAAAGATACACGTAGCCAGTGTTGTGATGGTTAGCTCTGTGTTAGAGTTAGCTAGGGTTTAACTTAACTTTGTGCTGGGGTTAGGTTTAGCTTATCTAGATTGAATTCTGGGTACACAATCGTCATTTCATCATCATCGTCATCGTCAACCAGATTTTACCAGCAACATATACATGTAACAGGGCTACCATTAAGCTCTGAGGTTGCTGGCAACACAAGAAAACAGTTGTTAAAAAACTCAAAATAGCCTTCCATGGTCGTCATCCTTAAGTCAGTTTCAATCATTGCAGTTGCCAGGCATAACAGCGGCAGCTGCTGGCTATAAATGACAGCTCTGATGCAAATCTTAAAAATAATATTTGTGCTTTAAAACTACAAAACATTTCAGAAGAGTTAAAATAATTAAAAAAATTATAAACTTTTAATTGACTTTAAGGTGTAGTTCACTAACCAAAGGAGCCATTCCCAGTCCATTATACAAATCGAACATGTTGTTTGTCGTAACTTGTGGAACCTTGAAACAAATAAACTTTGGTCAGAAAGACACAAGAAATAGCTAGTGGTAATAACCAACAAGAAAGCTTAAAAGGACATGCACTATCACAAATGAGTTAAGTTCAACAACCCAACTCACCCTCCCCACAACAGCTTTCAGCTTTAGATTTTATGGTAGAGAAAAGTGTCACACTAGGAAGCTGACATCAAGTTTCTAACTTCCAAACTTCAGGTTAAAAGTCCAATGTCCAAGTAGGGGAGTCAATCAGAACAGTCAAAATTTATATTCAAATCTCAATCTGACATTCTTTCAGTAGATTAAAATGCACTGGAAAAGTAAACTGTTTCTAGTTTGACTGTAAATTATAGTTTCCTGCATCTTTTCTTTGTTCTTTGTCATCTGATTCATTTATTTTGTTCTAAAGTTTGTAGAGGTATACATGTAGTAGTTGACTACTGGGAGGTTTTGTTTTGTTAGCATCTGAGTCAAAATCAAGCCAAAATTGGCAGCAACATGGACCCAAATAAAATTTGAAATCCACTTAAAACCTAATGACTATTATAATGTATAAACATGAATATGAGAAAATGAAAATGAAATTCAAACTAAAAACAAATTCAAATAATAACACAGTTAAACAAATTATCAACCTACCGATTACATAAAAAACTATTTACAATATAGGTACATGTACAGCATTTACTTACAGAGCCCAGAGTTAATGCAGTCTCCCATGGGAGTCCGTCATCTAAAGGATTTGACTCAAGACTAACAAGAGAAAGCAAAAACATAAGCATGTACATGTATGTCAGAGGAGTTTGATTCAAATGAACAAGAGTACAGATACATTATCCTGTAACACTGTCACATGATTTTACTATGACTACAGTGTACATTACACTGTACATATTATGTTACATTGTCATCTGATTCATTTATTTACTTAACCTTTCACTGCAAAGAGAAAGCATAATAAACAGTACCACATGGTATCATGATTCTCAGATACTTTTGCTTGCTTTTGAGACGTCAATATAAAGTTGTACTGACATCTCAAAAATCAGTCAGTCGATATAGACAATGTTTAATCATGATACAAAACTAATTCGATTTTGAGGTGTCAATACTGCATTATATTGACGGCGTTGGAAGAATATATTTTCTCCCAACTAGCCGTCAATATAATGCAGTATTGACGCCTCAAAATTGAAATTAATTTATAAAAGTACTGCTTAATAGCTTTCGTTTGAATGGTAACATTTTAGGATTTCATCCACAAACTCAAAAGTTAGAACCATCTTGTACAGTATAATGGTCATACTTCAGGCTTTATCCACACTTAACAGTTAAAAACAACTTCTACAGTAAAATAAACAGCACCACAGGAAAGTACGTGTACTGCAGAAAAGGTTTCATTTGAATGATCGCACTTTAAATTAGGATTTTATCTACAGACTCAAATATAAGAGCCATTACAAAAATTGAGGTTTGACTATGAATTATAAACAATATAACAGTCCATAGTAGAGCAACATATCATGAGCAAATTTTACTGCCTACATGTAAACCTACCTTATAATATCATCCACTATATTGTCAAACTGTGAAAAAAAACAAGTGATAAAATAATGAATGCAAAATGACCACTCAAGCGCTAAGTGCATGTAAAAAAGAAAATAAATAAAGAGATTGATGCATGCAACGTATAGTCAATGCAAAATACAAAAAAAAAACTTTCTTATAGGATCACACTGAAGGGACCACTTAAACGATAATCTTTATGTTTATTTTTAAATGAAGGGAATCTGTGACTTCATGTACATGTACAATGTTTGAAACTCACTTAATATACATGTATGGATGAATATTGGGCTCTGTGATAAAATAGGCAAGAGCCAAGAAAGAAGAGTGATTTACTTTATATCTACAATCTGATGTATTAAACTGTTGAATATAAAGTTTTATACTCACATCCGATGTATGATTTCCATCAGGACTCATCACAGCCATGGGGCTCTCTGGTTGACCCATTAAATGACCCGAAGCTAAAGCCGCTACAGCTTGCTGATTTATGGCATTTAATGTTGGCTGATTAGCACTGGTCGCTGCTACAGACAAGTCTCCAGCTGCTGACGGCGAGCCTTGCGTTTGGAGATATTCTTTTACCTGCCTTTTCTGTTTTTGAGCGATGAAGTAACGAGTTGGATTTTCTAGCTGTGTTTTCACCTAAAGTTGAGAAATCATGGTTGTTATGCAACAGAAAACTGAGACTGTTTTGTGACAAGACTATTGACAATTGCATAATATTTTTGATTAATATTATTATTGGTTCCAGAATATGCCAGGTTAAATAATAACATTTATAAAGCCTTGAAATTGTTTATGGGGTACAGCTAATTGTACATTTCCCAATATATAGCTTTAACCATGGCCCCAAAGTCACAAGATCATTGGCCATTTGGTAAAAACGGGAAAATACATTTAAGATAAAATTGATGATAATCTTTATGAATAAGAAGGTCACGTCCTTGGTTAACCTTTGAAAACAGATATTTGCTCCCCTGGGACTTTGCTCTCCTTAGAAGCTGCCCAAATATTTCCATACACAACAACGGCTGCCAAGGACAGGGTGTACAACAGTGTAAATATTGACAACACAAGTGACTTATTTAAGGTGGAGTTATTTTACTGATTAAGTATTCTTTTCTGATTCATCTGTGCTTATCACATTTCCTAAACAGGATTTTATCATGCCCCATACAATTTATTAATAGTAGGAAAATATTATTACTATCCAAAAGTTAAACGATTCCTAAATTTCCTTAACAATTTCTTTAAATCTTCAAGCTCTCAGAGTAAAGTATTTATAATCCATTGATCTCAACAGACCACCTCTTTCCATAAACAATATTATCATTTGCAAGGGTAAAATATTATTGCTTTCACTCTCAGGGTCAACTATGGAAACATGAAGTGTAGTTCTACATGTAACTTTTCAGTCTGTTTACAAAATCCTATAGTGTGACCATTCAAATGAAACCTCTTTGGCAGTACTTTTGCATGGTACCATTTGTTTTTCAATATTTTTCAAAATGAAATTTGAGATTTGTCTTGATTTTTGATTTTTTTGGCACTCTTGTGAGTAAAAGGATCAGCATATTGCGTACCTGGAGTACACTTGAAGGAACATCAGGAGGGACTGTTGTTGGAGAAGACGTTCTTGGAACAGCTATCCCTTGGCTTTGAGAGAAATCATTCAGCAAACCCTGCTTCTGTGCTTGAAATAACTGATCCTGCTGTTCAAGCTGCTGCCGTTGTAGCTGTTGCTTGAAGTTTGTCCTTGTTATTGGAGTCGACATTTTCTTTTTTGTGTCTCCACGTTGTAACAGCAAGCCAAGGACTGTTGACTCCTGACTGTTGTGGTGAGAATTAGAATAAGTTAGAATCCATTTGGGTGGCTGCTTTGCGTCAGGATATTGCACAGCAAAATCTGTAGCCATGATGACTCAAGTGTATCTTATTGGATAATAATAATTTACTAAAAGAATTGACTTGGATAACTAAACAAGGTTCTTGTTTCTACCGAGTTTAACATTGCATTGAATGCCTACGGAAATGTCAGGATCTTTATTACTAAGGGATTAGGAAATCTAAAAATAGCTATAGTGAGATCACAAATGATCCGACCAGACCCAGGGTAAAGGTTGTTTAATCAGCTACTTAACACCCATGAAGAAAACTAATCCATTTCCTGCAATGTAACGCAAGATCAACAACACTCCATAAAAGGAGATTTAAACAAAACCATCTCTGTTTACCACATTGGGCCCGCCTCTTGTTAAAACAAAGGCAATGAACATTAAATATTTCTCATTGATTATATTTACAGGAAGTGGAAAACCCTGTTGAAACAAATCACCCCATCCTTTAGATTTAACAACTTTTAATTACTTTGATTAGGGTGGAACTGAAGGAAGGAATCCCCTTATAACCATTTCCTTTAATGGACATTACAACTGGCCCCAAAAGGACACAGAAAGGAAAATGTATTTAAGATGAACTCTTCCTCATTTTCAGCAGAACAGCCTTGAAATCAAGCAAAACGTAAGTTTTTCTGACACCTACTTTACTTATTTAATTTTTTTTTATTTTTCACTTATAAGTAGGTATTGATAGTTTTTGTATATCTCCACATGACATTTTGATTCTGTATGAAGGCCAATTTGATGTATTTTTTGATCATAAGAGAACAAATTAGCTCCATTTTGGATGTTTTTGTTTTGTTTTAGTCTTCAAAAAGGAAAGTACAAGAATTAAGTTACAGTAAAATCTGACTGGCAGTGGATTCTAGGTACATGTAAGCTTTGCAGGAATGGATTTGAGTTTAGCTTAGCCTAAAATGCATCTCTAAACCTACAACAGGAAATTTTCTGAATTGAAAGAAGGGACATCTTGAAAAGAACTGTTAAACTTAACTTAGAGACAACAATCTCAGTCAACTGCCTCTGATCTCTTAATTTCTATCCACTTCTCTTTATGGTGTTTTTTTTATACTCAAACTTTCAATGTTCTTTTATTTGAAGAGATTATTCCAACTTACTCAGATTCAGTAATTTAACACCTTTAAGCATGTCACAAAAGGCATTAATTGGCTGTGAAAATTACTTGGCCTTGTACTAACAAAACTTTTTATATTATAAGCTTATTTAATTTCTGGGAGTTGACTGAAGCTAGCCAAAAAAAGCTTCATGGATTGAACAGATAAAAATACAACAAGAAATAAGAATTGTGTACTTTGCCACCTAAACAAATTAATTGTAGCAATATCAAAAGTCTTAAGGCAAACTTCTTGCATAATGACCCCCTTGTCACCAAATAAATGGCAAAATACTAAGATTGTTCCTAGGACAAGGATCAGCCAAAATTAATCAAAGGTTTGATGCTTAGAAACAGAGAAAATATCAAAAATTAACACATTACGGATTAACAATGATAACAAAACACCTTAACTTTAATACAACACAATAAATATTAATTCTTCACTTGTAAACATGAACTCAATCTCCTAAAATAGCTCTATCTCTTTTCAAAGATGCTTTGTCTTCAAGCAAACAAAATATCTTTTGACTTTTAATTTATTCCACATGAGGGTCACAAGAATGGTCTTAACAATGAAGTAGACTTTACAAAAGTACGACTAATTTATTTCATTTGAAAAAAGTTGTCCCCAGAGATCTCAAAACCAAAACATCGGCACGTGTCAGAATTTTCACTAATGCCTGTCGGGACAAAACTCGTTACAACTAAAAAAGATCAAGATTTCTCTATAATTACCTTCAAGATATTTTCCCGTGAAAATGAAAGTGAAACCCGGGGAAAAACCTAGATTATGGCATTGCATCAGATTTGCAGCTAGACTGCTAGACTCTACAAAGCGAAAGTTGCGCATTACAAAAACACAAGTTTTGGCAAAACTTCAGAAAGTAATAAGCTTAATGTTTATAATGATGTACACATTTCATTTACAAATCTTTCAGATCCTACGAAAACGCAATGCTGCAAAACCACATTAACTTACGTTTCTGATCTGAGACAAGTACAAGAAACTGAATTTATACTACTGGATCAATCCATTAAAACTTACAAATTCCAGACTTACATTAAAATATTATTTAACACAGTGACAATTAACAGTCTAGTATATAAAAATATAAACTTGAAACAGAGCAGAATATTTTCTCTAATAACTCTTTCACAGCATGCACTTTTACGATGACATGTTTATTCGAAAAACATCGTGTGCCCGAACAAGTTCAAATGAAAACTAAAAGGATTTCCGACATACGTCGGTATTGTACAGTATAAGGTAACACAAAACGTGTTCATTCCATCATCCTGGCAAGCTTTGTCTACGAAGCTACGCACAGGCAACCACAGGTCAATAAGCTCAAAATGGCGATTCGGTTCGGTCAAGGCTTTTCCGCAGCAGCAAATGATAAAATGAAATTATCCCTATGCAAGTTAACGTATTTTAAGTCGATGCGATAGACTACTTGTTTCAGTAAACCTCATATGAACTTCCATGTAAGTTTTTATCCGAGTGCAAAAATCGTGTATTTTTTGACATTATTAATATGAAAGGAAGTGAAGGATCGTGGATAACGCAACTGAACTGCGTGTGATAAGCTGCAAGTCGCTGCAGCGAAATTAACAACTGTTGATTTTAAAAGCGAAAGGTGGTGAAGCACGACTTCTCGTTTCCTTTGAAAGTAGATCAACGAGATCACGAATGTATAAAAGTAGCACAGGAACGAAATAAAACAACCGTGCTTTAATTCCTTACCTTGGCGGCTTTGACTTCAACTTATAAAATATCTCCCCTTCGTCTTGAGAATCGAAGTCGTCGTCCGGACTAAGAAGATCAAAATCGAGATCTACTCCAGATTCACTCATTTGAAAGCCTTGATTGAAAAGAATTGAGAAAGCTAAGGTTTCAAACCAACAGCGAAACAAAACTCCGTGCTAGCTTGTCTTCCTTCGCGTTTTCATCCCCAAAGTTCGAGTATCCATCTTGGTTCTCGAACGTTTAGTTCTGATTGGTCAAATTAGGCCACGTGGGTTTAAAAATAGACCTTGACGTCAAAGCAATCCTATTGGCTGTTGGGGGAATGGGCATGGCTATAAACGCGTAAGTTTCATTGTTCGAAGTACAAAAACGTCAACACGCCGAGCCTTTTATGGGAGGAATAATTATAGGCGGAGATTTAACAATCCTTTTAAGGAACAAGACAAACAACACCCTGAATATAAAAGTACTTTTTGGTAGGGGGATTCTGAGACGAAACTATAAATAACTTTAAACATACGGAGCTGAAAATTCTTGAAAATTTGGTTGAATGAAAACTGAGGTGCAAAGTTCTGCATATCCTTGAACGGAAATCAAATAGAACTTTGTGGAGTAAATCGATGCATGAAAATCGATTGCATTATGCATGTTTCGCAGCTTGTGGATTTTGTCATTTTCGTCATTTCGGGTCGATTCGGGGAAAACCCTTTTTCGATTTCACCTTGAGTCACCTTCACAGTGTTAAAATATCCTGGCTTACCTAGAAAATCGAAAACTACAAACGAATAAATTAGCCAGCGTATTACCCGTAAACTGAAAAATAATCAAGAAAAATGTACAACTAACAACAGGAAAATCTGCAAACTGTTGATTCACGTGTGCGTTCCGACTCGGATTTACAATGTTTTCTTGTGAATAATAAACAAATGTTATTCTTGCCATCCTTGTTTTGTTTCAAGCATTTTCCGAATTATTTGAGCTCCTGTAGTGCGATGCGATGCTCTGACTTAAGCACAACGGACAGACCTAGAAATAGGCTCGATTTCCGCCGCTTTCTCGCGTCTGGTCTCTGAGCCTCGGAGCGCGGGCTCGTTTCCCGAACAGCGGCTGGTTATCGAGCCTAACCCAGAAAGAGATGTATAGCAGCTTTGCCATCCTGTTCCAGGCGGTAAGATTGTGAGGCCGAGGAGCAGCTAAAAATCGACGAGCAAACAAGCTGGGAAAACGAGGGGAGACTACTGCGCCATGAATAATGTCTTTTTATCACAAGATCTTCGCAAATAAAATAGTTTTCCTCTGCAAATGAAACAGAATAGTGCTGCACAGGTCTGCACAGGCAACCCAGGCTCGCGATCATGGCAGCGACCAATAACGGGGAAGTGGGGGATATGCCCAGGCAAGACAAACAACAGAGTATAAGGATTAAGGACTAAAATGGGTTAGATATAAACGTAACGAAATACTGTATATACAGATAACAGGGACGTACGCCGAATTTCCGAACATTTGGGGATATGGCAGTCCATACAAATGTCTCAGCGGGTCATATACATTACTACGCTAGCCTTCGAGCAAGCTCTCGATCTCGGGCTAAGGAGTAGGGGGAGGGGAGGGAACAAAGAGCGAGAGTTCCGCCTTCCGCCTATCCCTCATCCTCCCCCTGCAACCTCCGTCCCCGAATGCTCGCTCTGACTAGGCCTCTGCACAACGTCACCTTACCTCATAGTTTCATCTTTCTTGGACAAAAGGATTTTCTTGGACTTTACGATATTTCAACAATCTTCAAAATTGGATAAAAAGAAACAAAATATCTCAACTTGAGGATAACAGCTTAGAAGAGGCCGGAACGCCCCCTGGCCCCGTCTTACTTATATTTTTACTGAAAACTGAGCCGACAGCGCAGACATTCTTTTCACTCGTCACTCCACTCGGCAAGCGCGTGAGACGCGCTACGCGCGCACCCGAATACGACGGTTATACACCTCCACTAAAGACTTCCTCTATCCCTATGATGGCCACTTGCATTGAATTAAACCTGAATTAAACTTCACCTTCAAGTTAACGGCCACCTTTCCAGCAAAGGCCAGTTAATTTTGTCCCAGCTGCCCAGCCCGGCCGACTGTCAGAGTGTACTCTATCTGCCACTCAGAACTATAGCGCGATTCAAGACCCGAAAGAGGGGGTACTCAACAAAGTTTTGTACGGGGATGCTCCGCTCCGAGGTCCAGACATCTGAAGAAAAGGGGTTACAAAGAAAAACAAATGCAACGTGAAATTAACAAGGCAAAACAAGTTCCACGAGACCACGCCCTGCACCCACGCATGTCAAAAAAGAAAAGCAGCCAACGTATTCCCTTCGGTAGTTACCTGCAATCCAACCTCTTCTAACCTCAACAACATCATTGCTAAAAACTTTCCTATTCTTCAATCTTCTAATCGATGCAAACAACTTTTTTCTAAAAAACCTTTCATTGCATACGGACGCCCACGTAACCTCTGCGACTTCCTCGTCAAGGCAAAGATCAAACATACACTGATAAGAACAAGGCCACCTCCAATAACCAAATACAACTCTACAAAGGTCTACAAAATGTAAAACCTGCCCCTTCATTCAAGACGGTTTGGCATCATGTACAATTAAAAACACAGACCAAAATCACCGCATCAAGCAGACTATTACATGCGCATCAAAAAATCTTATTTACATGATCCAATGTCCGGCAAATGCAAAAACATCCCCGATGCACCGGCGGAATATATTGGACAAACAAAGTGGGCATTGCGTGACAGATTCGGAGAACACCAGAGAGGCATACAGAACAAGACCACCGATACTTGAACCAAAGGGGACACAAACTCACAAACGTCGAACTCACACCACTCGAACTCATCAATTCTAAAAGAGAATCCGTACGTAGAGTTCGCGAAACATTGTATATAGAAAGGGCCAAAACCAAAAGCATGCAACCGCATGGTATAAACAGAGAAGACGACCGTTAATTTTTCCGTTAATTTTTCCTACAATTTGTATATCCTACCATCATAGTGGTAGAGCATCCGACTAGATCACGGAGGGTCGTGGGTTCGAATCCCATCTGGATCAACACGGAACTTTTTTCCGAGTTGGGATGCTGGTTTTCATTCATGTGCCATCATATTAACCGTTTATTGACTTCCATTCGCTGTTTTAAATTCCTAGCCTGTATCATATATCAAATTATAACCGTTTCACAATTTGTTTACTATATAAAATATTGTAACGACTTTCCGTATCTCCATTAAATACCCTGAAGAAGGACAGCTTGACTGTCCGAAATATCGGGAAACCTCATTCTCTAGTTGTATATTTTTTCTTCGCTGTTTTTCCTCATTATAGTTTTTATTCCAAACCCTTACCCTTTCATATACCGTTTTTGACAAAAAAGGTTCCCTTTTCAAATACCTTTCATTGAAAATGGTACCCCTTTCATATACCTTTCATTGAAAATGCTATCCCTTTCATATAGCGTCGGTTTGATATATTTTGAAACGCCCTTTCTATAAGACTTAAATGACAGTTTTCCCTAATTTTTATGCTTCAACTCGTGTTTTCGCTACCATTTCCTATTCTTTGTGAAATCCCGACCCTTTCATATACCTTCAGCTTAAAAAAGGTACCCCTTTCGGGCGGAGCATCCCCATATAGCCATTGTAGGGAGTACCCCCCCCCCCCCGGATTCAAGATCGCCAATGCCGAACGATCAGTCGACAAAGAAAGGAAGCGATAATGAGGAGCTGTCCAGATTTCGTGTACAGACATTTTTTTTATCTTTACGAGGTGGTCCGTAGTTGTATTTTTATATTTTCATTGAAGGCCAAACTTAGATCAGAATGGCTGGAACTCCGCTCTTCCGAAGTTTGGAAGAAGTCGGTTTCGGCTTTAAGTTTTGCCGGTTGGGCGTTTTTTCGTTGCTTTCCGTTACGGACAACACATTATTTTTAGTCCTTTTCCGGAAAACGTACATGACCAAAGAATGTTTCCATAGCAACGGTTGGATAAATATTTGGTTTTTGTTTGGTTTTTGTCATGGAAATTTATTTTTAGTTCTAGCCTATTGCCGTTACACACGCGTACCAAACCATTCAATTCGCAGTCCACTGGCTGCACCCCTACACCTTGCTGACCGATTCAGCCTTTATATTCAGGGTGAGCTGTTTATGTGGATTTTCCCTTTCATTTCTAAAAATTTCATGCGACTTTTTAGATGTTGAATGCGATCTTTCACATTAAAGGGTTGTTGTGTTCTCTGTTTTCAGCATTTTATATTCTGATACTGGCGAAAGGCGAGATTTTTTCGTTGATTTTTGCTTTACTCTGAGTTAAAACAGAGGGCAACTCTTCTCATGCTGCTCATCTTGTGGATGTGACTGACTACTGCCAAATGATAAATAAGGATGCACTCAAGTGTGTAGGAACCGACTCAGAGAACAAAAAAATAATCGATATCGAGGTAATATTACTGACCTGTTGGCTACAGCATGGAGAGTACACGTGAAAGAGGCCGACATGTTTTTTTCTGCGGAGAGAACAGAAATGTAAACCTTTTTTTAAAAAAAAACTAATCTCATTAGCCGTGAAACCAGAGAACGTGACCCGGAAGACTCAGTGAAATCCCAGAAAAACATACGATTACCAACAATAAGCCGAAAAGGCAAAAGGTCGACAACATGTTGACACATGTACTATTCCCTAGCTTCCGGCGATTCTCAAGAAGTCCGCTTCGATCTTTATTTTAAACTTAAGTTTCCGTATTCGCATTTTATTCTGTTGTACTTTTATTGGGATATTTCCAATTTGGAGTTGAGGTGGCGTGTAATTCTTTAAAGAATACTACAGAGAGATATGCGAAGGGGGTATATGATTTATCTATTAAAGCTTATTAAGAGAGGATAAAGAATAGAAGGAGATCATCAAGTAGTCATATGCCCCGTGTCAAAGGCGTGCTACTACTATAAACGGCAAGGGTGCAATGAAGGCGTTTCAGTCTCCGAGTTATGTTGCCAAGGTAACGGCAGCGAAAAGTATCGACTTCGAAATAAATAAGGGAAGGTTCGGCTTGATATAGTCGCTAATAAATCCCAAAAGAGACTTTTTGGAAATTACAATGACGAGCAGAAAAGAAGCTACGATCAATTAGTAGAGCAACGCCGGGCTAGAACGAACACTTTTTCGTTAGACTGAACTTCCACTAATGCGACACCTCTCTGCAACGACCAGTCTTTTCGTCCCGACCAAGCGTCTATCCATACACTTTACTCTTACTGAAACCTTCCAAAAAACGACCACGTTTTCTATAACGGTCAGTTAATTTTGCCTCAGCCTTGGCGTTCTTGGTGAATACGGAGGTAGTAAATAAAGGTCCGCACTAAACTTTTTTAAATGTCATCATAGAAACAGCCAATGTTTATCCATCCTAGAAGTTAAGTACTGACCGGCCACTGATATGAGGAAATTGCTAAGGTACGTAACTGGAGACATATTCCGAATATATCATATTTGCAAAAGGAAAACAATAAAAAATAAAAGCTGTTTAGTTCCGTGTCGGATCAGTGTTTGTTCAGTCTTGTGTCCGTTACCCTTGAAATCGATTGATGAAGCTAGTCGCCTTTTTTGCAGACCCCATTTTCTCGAATTTTCACCTTTTTGTGAGCTTTTGTGAGCCGAAGCCGGTCTCTTTCTCGATTTGCTAGTGCCTCATAACAAGCGTAATAGTCAGTTATGGAGATACAATTTAAAGGTTCGTTACCTTGGTAACTTAACGCGGTTGATCTATGGAGGAAACGCCTTTATCGCACAGTGCTCTACTTCCAGACACATTAATAGAAAGTTCGAGTTACCGAAATTCTGCTGTAATAAAAACAGACACGTTTTCTTTTTCTCTAGAAAACACAAATCGGAACCTTCGAAGAAAAAATTTTCATCATCAGTTAATCTGTCGCGTGACTAACGAACGTTTCGCTGAGAAAACGTGCTTGAACGTGCCCCCAGAACGTGAAAAAAATCCCGTAAAAATACTCATATAAAATTAACAAAAATGAAATCTAAGGTCAACGACATGTTGACAAAGTTACATTTCCTCTTCCCGTGTTTCTCCGAAAGTGCCGTTAATTCTAATTGACTGACTGCCCCAAACCTCTGATTGACTGCCTTTTCGGAGATTTTTATCGTGGCATGGGGTATTTGTGTTGCATTTTTTTTCCGTTTTACAAAGGCGTTGATCAGGTTGATGTGGTGAGTGCGTCGAGTGGGCGAAATAAAATGAAAATAACACTACATAGGGCTGGGAACGCTTGCTACGCAGGCTAGGAAATGATAGTATTTCCCTTCTGGATAACGTTCGATTCATGAAGGGAGTAAGACAAGGGTGTTTGATTCGAAAACGACTACTGACTAATCACATTTTAGGGTTTCTTCCCCCGGATCAAAGTTAGCGCCACATTACAAAAGCCAATATTTCACTGCAAAATTGCAGTTGCAAAATCAGTAGCCTGCAAAGCAGGCGTATTTGGGGGGCGAATGAGCGCTATGTTATAAAAACCGGCGGTACTGAGGCGAGTCAAAAGATGCGACTAAGGATGTGGGAGTCAGGCTGGAGGGCGACGGAGGGGGAGGCGGAGAGGAAGGAAAATGCACTCCCCTCCCCACCCCCTTTCACTCCTCCCAGCCTCCGACATTTTGCAAAACCAAAATGGCGACCAAACACTAAATTCAGCACTCGCCCACCAAAAAAAACAGAAAAACCTACACTGCAGGCTACAAAATCAGCTGAACATGGTGTGGTATAGGGTAAGGGTCTCGGAGTCCCAGCGGCACACCCCCAAATATACAGAATACCCCCTCCCATGGGTTACCAGGGGCGTAGCCAAGACTTTTTCAGAGGTACGCACAATCACTGTTTTCACACTCCTCCTACCTCCTCCCCCACCCTCAAGTCCTAAATGTTTCTTTTCTTTTTCGACTTTTTCAGGTACGTGCGTACGTGCGTACAGGTAGCTACGCCCCTGGTTACGAACAGTGTTTTTTTTTTTCATTTTTTAATTACTCAAATCTGACGTTTTTACTACACTCAGCTAGCCAGTGTTCATGGCCAAGTTACTGAAAAATGTTCATACATCCACCTAACCCCGCCTGACACAATAAAGCTATTTCTCGCACTTAGTGGTTAAACATTACATAGTATCTGGCTGATCATTCCAAGAGGTATAAAAGGCTGTGTTTGTGTTCAAAATAAATAATCATTTGTGTAATTCATGTTGAGTGCAATTAATGAGAGTGTCTATTGTGACATCTGTATTACCAGTTGAGTGCAGCCATATTTTATCAAAAAGAAGTATATTTAAGGCTGCATGCGCAGTGCTCCATCCAGCCTTATAACTTCACCATTTAACATCGGATTCTCAATAATACTTTGCACCAGTTGTCCATATTCAGCAGGATCTCCCAGACGACTTGGAAATGGCACCTGTTTTCCTAGCTGGTCTTTTACTTTCTCAGGTAATCCCATAAGCAGTGGAGTAAGGAAAAGTCCTGAAAATGAAACGATTCTTATGTGATATAAATAGTTAAACATTTCTACAACACAGGACCGTCAAACAGAAGAAGCCATTGTAGGAAGGTTTTAAAACAGAAAAGTTTGAAACAGAGGAAAGTTCCTAGATAGATAACTGCAGGGATGAAAAATTGGGTTGTTATAAAGGTACTAGTTAGTGGATATTGAAACAAGTCTAAAGTTGAATAGACTATGAGCAGTCTCTCTTTCCCAGCTTAGTCCATTGAGCGAGAAACGACGAAAAAAATTAGCGAACGGATAATGGCTGCGCGAAACTGGGGGTGAGGCAGGCTACCTTGCCCCCAGTTTTGTGCGGCCATTATCCGTGGTCGCTTACGGGAGGTCAGGGTCAAGCCCAAATCATACCGTCCAGAAGGACGACGGACACCTTATTGAGACTTATATAACAGAGTAACTAGTCAGCTTTCAGTCAAGGTTAGGGGTACATATGGGTACATGGTAACCACCCTATACAGTCCAACTACCGGTAAGTGACCACTCAAAATGCCAAGCCAAGGTGGTCGCATACAGGAGGTCAGGGTCAAGCCCAAATCATACTAGCCTGTTCCAGGCTCTCAGATAGTGGGGGCGAGCAAAAAATATCGGAGCGAGTGAAGAAAAAAGGGGGGTGGGGGAAGGGGCAGAAGGAGAGCCTGTAAGACTTTCTTTAACGGACCGCTTCTGGTATACCAGCTCCTGGTATACCCTCTGATTGGTCAATTTTGACAGATAGCATCAACACCTGCAAAACGCGTAATCTGAATCACTCATGTCAATCAGCATTATGGTGAACATGGTTCACGCGAGCGATTTCGCAGAATTCGAGTTATGTGCTATTTTGAAAGAATGTCTCCTAGACTTCCCAGAAGTAAGGTCGCTGAGGAAGGAGCAAAAAACGGGTCTTGTAAACCTGGCTCGTGGAAAAGATGTGCGGTTCTGCCGACCCGTTTTGGGAAGAGTTTAATATTTCAGCTCTTCCCGCAACTGACTGGAGATTCAAATATTTCAAACCGGATGTATAAATGACGCCATACTTCTGACAATGGAGATACTGCCTAGCTCCGAGAAACACATCAACTTAAACGCAGAATAAACTCTGAGCTAAAAAAATTGCAAGATGCCACTATTCCAATATTGACCGTGACTATCGCATAAGACTTGGATCTTAGACTCTTTTAGCCGTGATCAGAAGAAACACTATCTCGCAAGTTATGCTAACCGCAAAGGTGCCAACCGCAGACTTGCGCTCACATTAAATCACGGAATGAGAAATGAACTGATCCTAAGCAACGAATAATTCCTATTTAATCGGCTACAACTGATCTTGCAATTCTTTCAAAGTGAGCCAAAAAACTCTACTGTTATGCCAAGAGCTAGCAAAGAAACGACGCATAATTAAATAATTCTAAACGGCTCTGGAAAGCGTAAATTCCTCCTGTCAGTATCACAGCTAGAGATTTTTTCCTAAGATCAAAAAAACGACAACATTTAGCGATCTACTCGCGCGAGAAATCTGAGGATGATTTCGGTAAATTGACAGATGGACATCTTTACAGCAGAAATCCAATTATGCAACTAAGTGACAAAAGTGGGCAGAAGGGGCTCGGTAAAGAAAGTCTCACAGGCTCTCCTTCCTTCTCCCTCTCCCCAGTCCCCACTCGTTTTTTCTTCGCTATCAACATTTTTCCCTCGCCTCCACTATCTGAGAGCCTGGAACAGGCTAAAATCATACCGTCCAGGAGGACGACAGACACCTTATTGAGACTTATATAACGGAGTAACTGGTAAGCTTTCAGTTGAGGTAAGAGGTACATATGGGAACTTGGTAACCACCCTATACAGTCCAACTACCGGTAAGAGACCACCCAAAATGCCAAGCCAAGGTGGTGGCTTACGGGAGGTGTTACTTACAACAGGTCAGACCACAGGGGGTCTTGACTTTGAATCATATGAACCTGTGATAAGTTAAATATACAAGCACCAGAGTGTCAGTGCAAAATGTTTTAACATAAAGTTTTGATACAAGTTACAGAATTTTCATTTTACTGAACTTGTACTGTTTTGCGTCTGTTGTGACACCAAAATATGGGTGAGTGGTCGCTTACCAGAGGTTAAAAACAATAGAAAAATTCAAATCACCAGTGTTAAAAGTGGCCGTGATTGCTTTCATTAGCTTTCAACTATAATGATTTCACTGGAAGAAATTTAGTATTTTGGGAAAGTGGTCGATTAGGAGAGGTGGTCGCACATGGATGCTTTTCTGTTCAAATAAAACTTAAGCCAAACACATACATGTACAGTTGAAATATCACATTTTTGATCTGAATATTGCAAACTTCTCTCAGATGGCCAGATACCATGCAGCTCTTAACAACCTCTAATTTCAACGGACCTGGGTATCACGCAGCTCTATTGTTTCCAGGGCAAAGGTCCATTGTTGTGTTGTTTGTTCTATTGTTTTCTCAGCAAATTAGAGAAGTCCTTGTAAGAGCTGCAAACTGCCCCCAGATGGGGGGTGAGGAGGGAGTACACACTAGTGGTAACAACCTCGGCCCGTCTAAGAATCGGACTAGTTTACCTGGAGCAACTGTATTAACTCGAATGCCATTTTTTGATAAATCCCGAGCTATTGGTAGCGTCATTCCAACAATAGCACCTTTTGATGCAGAATAAGCTGCCTGGCCAATCTGACCATCATAGGCAGCCACACTAGCTGTGTTGATAATCACCCCTCTCTCTCCTCCCTCATTTGGTTCATTTGTCACCATTTGTTCTGCCACAAGACGAATAACATTAAATGTTCCAATGGTATTCACCTGGTGAGTAACACAAAAAATCAACATCATTTTGAAATCTTACATATCACTGCACAACAGTTTGCACACTGAAACAAAGCAGTAAAATTCCTAGGAACTGTAATGGAAAAAATTATTGTGTTGTTTCAGAAATATCCACCCTCCCCAAACCTCCCAACCCCTCTGGAAAATTCTGTTTAGCTTCAAACTTTCCTTTAGAACCTTTGGCTACTTGAGAATCCCCCCTCTCCCCCCTTGGCATTTCCAACGACCTTCCATGGGGTAGAAGGGTACATAATAATGTACATGTTGCATGGAAATTTCCCGGAACCACACATTTGTAAATAATTTATTGATTTGTTTCAGGGCAATCTCTAAAAGACATAGCCTTCTACATATTTTGGGACCATCATGCAACCCTTCCCCATTAAAAATATTTGCCACTTACATTGTGAAGTGCAGTGTACTGTTACCCAAAAGTCAATCACTGCTGACTTTTATTATTAATCCAATTGCCACTGTGAGCGAAGAACTATATAATTATATTCTGAGAGCCTAGAGCTGCCTATTTAAAACTTCTTCCAATGATGTTTGAGACACATTTAAGATAAACTGCAAAACGGTGTGTCCGTGCATGTCTCGGCACTTTGTGCCTCTTGCTTCAAACCTTGCAACCTCGCATGGCTTTAAGGTGGCTCCATATTGTTCAGCCCTCTTGTCTTTTGCATTCCATTACAGCAAGCCCGATGGTGTGGCTAAAAATCTTTTACTTGAAACCAGTAAATCTTTTATCAGTCAACAAAGTGGTATCCAAATGACGTCATCATTCATTACCATGGCAATGCGAAAAGAGGTCAAAAATACGCTAATTTGGACCATTTGAGGCTAATAACTTATAAACTACATGGTGAAAGTTTTTGTTTTCAATATATTTTTGTTTAATTGGCAAGAGAAACATTTTAACAATTTTTTCTAAAAATTCTGTACATAGAGTTCAGAGCTACCTTAACTTTATGTAAAAATGACATATCTCTGAATTCTATGTACAGATTTTTTTCAAAATTGGCACAAATGTTTGTTATGTTTATAAGACAAAAATGTATAAAAATCAAAAAATTTCACCAAGCAGTTTTGAAGTTATTAGCCTCAAAAAGTTGAAAATGTGGTCTTTTTAGCCTCTTTTTACGTTGCCATGGTAACAAATTTTGATGTCATAGCCACCTAAATTTGTTCATTGGTTAAGTGTTTACAAACCTGTACTAAACGTTTTCTCTTAACTTTACTGGTGTAGCTGTGATTGAATATTATAGATGTATCATGATAGGAATGTTTAAACTATTAGCAACCACCTTAAGAGGAAAAAACCGACTGTTTTGCAGTCTACATTTAAGAATGAAAAATAGCAATGCTACTTTTTATTCTTTTAACTAAACAGAGCTTTTTTAAAGGTAAAACACATACATTTACCTTCAAGACTTTTTCAAATTCATTAAGAGGGTGCACTCCCTTTTTGGAGATTGTTCGCACAGCAATACCTATCCCAGCACAATTAACTGCAACACTGAGAGGTCCAAACTTCTCATTAGCAAGTTTGATGGCTTGTTGAACATCACCCTCTGAGGTCACCTGGCAAATGCAAAACGTTTAGTAAGACACTCCCCCACACCACCCCCTCATATGCCCCCAAACTGACCCAAGGCAAAAAGCAAATTTCTGTAAAGATTTTTTTTAGAATCTTTCTTAAAGAAGAGATCAATCAAAACAGTAGCTTTTAGAAACCCTAACAACGTCATATAAAGAGCATGCATAGATCTAAATTTAAAAATGAAGATAAAATTTTACTAGGGTTGCGCAAGCTCACATCAGTTGGCGCGAAACAACAATTATCCCCAATTTCTTTGGCTACGTTTTCTCCATCACTTGATGGAAGATCAGCTATAACTACTTTTGCTCCATTTCGTGCCAGTCTTTGAACAGTTGCCCGTCCTAAACCCGAAGCACCGCCGGTAACAATACAAATAGTTTTATGTATAGCCGCCATGTTGGTTCACACGTGTTATGAACCTGCGTGTTTTATACAGTCAGCGGTAAGCTTGCGCAAAAAGTAACGAAACGTCATACCTCTGCGTCATACGCACTG
Source organism: Cladopsammia gracilis (assembly GCA_022457155.1). Classification (NCBI taxonomy): domain Eukaryota; kingdom Metazoa; phylum Cnidaria; class Anthozoa; order Scleractinia; family Dendrophylliidae; genus Cladopsammia; species Cladopsammia gracilis. The sequence goes on from JAJGOT010000288.1 coordinate 64,748, forward strand.
ACCCTTGGCACTTCGTACTCAGGTTCTGGCAGTTAAGAGGGCCAAGCGGCTCTGGGGACGAGAATGACGCACTGCCGACAAAGGCGCGTCAGACGTCAGGCGTTGTTACATTTTGCGGTAAATAGTTGTTACATTTTACGTTTAAGAAGTTGTTACATTTTGCGCCTAAAGTTGTTACTTTATACTTTGTACTTAATATATTAAAAGGTATAAGATGTCGTATTCTTTTAATTGCACCCAAAGCAGAAGCAATCTTTTTGCAAATACTCTGTATATGACATTCCAGTTTAAGTTCAAGATCATGGGAAACATTTCATCAGGTGCCGGAGAGGAAAGAGGATTTCTTGTTCAGGGCCGGGTCGTTGAAAGCATGATTAGGCTAATCCAGAATAAGCCATTTGAAAATTTTCCAAAGTTTTCTGCCCTTCACTTTCGAGTTTAACTTGTTTTCACTACTAGCTACAAATGAACTTATGAAAACATTACTGAACTCACGATCAGTTCTGAAACAACTGCCAATCTGTCCCAGACTCTACCGGTCTTTGTCGTGTAGATCTGGAGACGAGAATGTGCAAGGAAGAAGTTGAGCAAACAGTGTAGCTTCTGAAGCGATATTAAACGAAAGCGATCTTTGCTTTTGAGTTCCAGACCTAAAGCGATAGAGAAAGCAAATCCGAGGTAAGTTCTTTTATTGCCTTACCGTTCTTTCGGTTTCATTGGAAATTGGTGTTCTGAATATTTAACCTATTCTTCAGCGGAACTTCAGGAAGCACAAGAAAATATAATACATATGCTGCTAGGCGTATCAAAATCCGGGGGGGGGGGGGAGGGACTACTCAATATAGTCCTTTTTATGAGGATGGTCCATCCAGAGGTTCAAATCATTATGACGATAATGTGTACCTCTTTTGTACATCTCAAAGATAAGGCGAAAACAGAAGATTATACCAGAAGAAAGAACAAAAATAAAAGAACAAATATAAAGAACAAAAATAAAAGAACTGTACTGACACAATATTCTTCGGCAGTAAGGGTAAGCTTTGTTTGTAATTTCTGCTCGGTTTTAGCATGTTAATACAACATTTCTTACACTTAGATTTCATTGCTATCTTTTGAGATCTTTTGAGTCTCGAACTTTGTTAACTACACTTTTAGATACTAAAGGACATGAAATTTCGCCACCCTTTCGTATGCTGAGCGAGTGAAAAATGCACCCTATTCGGGCGAAGCCTCTCCTGACAACTTACTATATGGAGTTCCCCCGGGGTCAAAATAAAACTATGAAGAAGAAGGTTGTAGAGATTAGAGTTTTAAAAATTCTCACTCTCGTTTGTTGACCAGCTTTCCCACTACTGTCCTATGCTCAAGTCGGCTATCGTAATCTTTTTCAGAGTGAGTTCGAATCTGCTCAAATTTTCAATGATTTGTAATAACAGTGCGGCCCTGCTAGGGTTAATTTTGTGACATGGGAAAAATGCAGCCACAGCACTTCAGGTAGCAGAAATTTTCTTGTACTCAGTGCTTTAAGTTAAAAAAAAAATCAACAATCCTCAATCATTGATAATGGGGAAGGGGTGGTTATATTCTACTGGATAAAATCTCTCTCAAGCCAAAAGTTAGAGAAAATGAAAGTTTAAGTTGGTTACTATGAGCGCTGTGAAAAATGTTTACAATATGCGTGACGCAATGCGATTGCTTCTTGTGTTGACAGAAACGTTGTATGATCTCAATCTCATTCCGACTTCCGAAGTAAAATTGTAAAAAGTGATTCACGGTCATTTCTTTTAAGTCTACGGGTTTTGTTATAGCGGCCTTCTAAAACATTATAGAAACCGTCATAGATCCCATCATAGAAACTGTAAAGAGATGACAAACGTAGGACGAGAGTAATATACAAGTAAACAATTGAAATTAATACCCAAATTCTCGTGTTGCCTACCAAAGCATAGGGAGCCCACGCGCTTATTTGTAAACTGCAATGCAAATGTAATCAAAATGGTAGAAATGTACTCGCTTCTTGTTTTCTTGAATCTATTGCGGAACTAAGTGGAATAGATGACACTGTGATATGGATTTTTATATTCGTGGCGTACCCTCGACATCCCCCCGACCAACCCCCCCCCCCCCCCCCCCCCCCAGGCATTTGAACTTTTTAAATTCGTTTGGTTTGTTCACATTCCCTTCCCCAGGCCAAAACTGTTGCTCAAATGACCAATACATGCAAGGCTCATATTAAGGGATCAAATGCCCCTACCTCGGGGAAGGAGATTAATTTCTATATTTTAATGTTTTAAATCACAATCACATCACCGGCCAGTTCGTCCAGAGCTTTTGTAGTCCTTTGCTTATCGGCCAGTTGGTTACAAAAAACAAGCTTTCACCTTTAAAAACTTCTAACATGTCCTGTGGGTCGCATTCCGCCATGCCGGATTTCTGTCGGGAAAACCACCCAACACAAAATGCGCATGCATTAAAATTGATCAAATAACCGGGGAAGGGGGGAGATATTCTCTATTTTCGAATTTCGCATAATACACTTTGTTTGCCCCCCAAATTTTGCATAAACTATTGTTTTGAAATGCTCTTGGGAATATGCAGTCCTCCCAAGAGTTGGGAGGCAAACAAAGTGTATTGTGGGCAATTCGAAAACAGAGAATTGAAGGTTCGATTTGATCGGTACATCAGGTTATGAAAAGTTGGTTGCAGTTATCGCTTTTTGCCGATGTCTATTTTATTTACGTTTCACCCTTATTTGATCTAAAATGAAAACTTGAAATTATTTTCCAAGAATTGCTCAAAATGAATTCAAATTCGGACAGAAGTGACAATTTATTGAGATGTGAAGTTCCATGTGACTCCCACTCGTTGCCATAGTAACTGCATTAAAATGCACCAGAAAATCTCAGTACATGTCAGGAAATACAGTAGTTGCCCTACTATGCGGACTGTTTTGGCATACTATCTTACCTCAGAAGAGCAGTAGGGATCTAAAAATTCACCACCGCATAGTATCTCTTCTGCCTATTAGTAAGTCCGAGTTGCATTGACAGATTCCATTTAGTTTCTCCATTACAATCGAAAATATTGTTCAAGTCAGGCGCCCTATTTCCGGACAGGTTGTCCTATTACTTGGACGGACGCCCACAGATGAGATCTTCGCTTTTTTGGACTGTTTCTCGCTCTCATAACAACATTATATCTCTCATTAGATATAAACAGAAGAACAATATTCATAGTTTTCACTCAGGTTTGACACAACGAAATTTTAGAGTACTACAAAAATGTTCAGTGTATTATAACCTCGGACAAAACTTTTGAGACAGTTCCATCCGTTTTGCAATTTAGCGTCATAATTCGGTATCCACAAATGTGAACAAATTCACCTCACTTCTCACCCCACGTCCGGTTGCTTTAGATTGAAAACTGGCGTGATACATATCCTGTTATCCCTAAAATATAAAATATTGGTGGAGGGGATGGGGAGGGCAAACAGTAATGTTATGGTGTTTGAGGTTTCTTCCAGGACAAAACAGAAAGTGGTATTTTTTCTGGTGCTTTTCTTCAGTCCCAAATCTTGTGGGCACTAGACTCCTGATCTTTGTCTTGGTTCTCGTGAGTTCGACATTCACGGTATATTAGAGATGGCAATTTATAACTTAAATGGTTAGGTCATATTTGGATAAACGCCGGTGGGTAGAAATGCTTTCAGTTTATTAACGTTGCTCTATCTTAGAATTAGGTCTTTGAATAAGGGACAATTTTGAATCCAGTTGTTGGTTCAGTTTACTCTTCATAAACGATTTACCAAATTGTCTATCAAGTTCGCAGCCTAGCCTAGAACATCCTGCGAATGATTCAGGGGCGCCTAATGAACAATCATTGGTAAAATTCTTTATTTTACTCAAGCAAATTAACCAGGGAATATCAACCAGACAGAACATCGTGCCTGAGCCTTAAAGGAATAAACACATAATAATAATAATAATAATAATAATAATAATAATAATAATAATAATAATAATAACAATAATAATAATAATAATAATAATAATAAACCAAACGGGGCTTGGGAACTGATAAAACATTAATGGAAAACTATTTGAAACTTTTTGAGTGTCTCTATAAGTACTAAATTTGTTACCACGAAGCTGAACCCTTTAAATCCCCAAAGTGACCAACATCAAACTTCTCTTCACAAAATCCATACATATAAAATCAAGAGAAAAGGTCGTGAGAATTAATGCAGTGATCAGCAAAGAGAATTTACTTTGACCTTTTAATGAATTCTCACCTAGATCTGTAAGAAATGTATGTAAACCAGAAGGAGAATTTGTGTGTTGGCATCGGGTTAAAAGCCTTCTTCGCCGGTCTCTCTCCTCTCCGATTTTCGTCACTTATGTCCAGGATTGCAGATAATTAGATGCATGGCAAATTTTGATATCCAACACGAAGTGTCCCGTTAAGTCTAAGTGTTTACCATCTTTTTTGAAATGTAAGGTAAACATTAGTGTTAGTGTTATTTTTAGGTTAGGGTAAACACACGTGTTTATCTTTACTTAAAAAGCAGAATTTAGGGGACACTTCGTGACGTTTTTTGTCTGTATTTTTGAAAACAAGTGATGTTGAAGTTGAGTAGAAGAGCAGGAGGACACTTTGTGACGTTTATTAAATTTGCTATGCATCTAATTATCTGCAATCCTGGACATAACTGATTTTCTTCGATCTAGGCTCTTTTCGATCTGCTCAAGTTAGCCAGCCAGTTCGTTCTTGCGACTCCCAGTTTCTTCAAGTCAGCCAGCGCAAAAATGGTAACCACCCCCCAGATTTTTTTAATTTGTAGCTAGAAACACGACCCCACAAGCAAGACTTTTGCTCTAAATTTATATCGTGCATAAATAAAGGAATACATACGGAATATTTTGCCAGCTAGCAAGAATTCCGCTGGGGAACCGGATGAAGTGAGGAGCGGATTCGCTGGGTGCCCCTGAATGCCGATAAGTTGAACCTCCAGGGGAGAGGGAAATTTGGTTCGAGATATCGAAGGTTCGAGTTATCGAGGGTAAATTTGGAAACAATCTTTAGCCAAGGGAAAAAAAAGTTTGGTTCGAGTTAGCGAGAGGTTCGAGTTATTGGAGGTTCGAGTTATCGCGATTCCACTGCAGATCATGGCTGAAGCTTTCTGGGAAAAACAATGATTGTTGCTGTCGTTGTTGTTTGAATTTTGACCTCGATGTTGTCAATAATTGGCATATCTTAAATAAATTTTCACTGAATGTGAATACCAGTAAAACAGAAATAATACTAATGAGATCGAGGGAGAAATTTTAAAAATACTCTTCAGAGCTCTTGCTCTTTCTCTTTAATACCCTCAATGGTGTCCTAGTCAATCAATCAATCAATCATTCAATCAATCAGTCAATCAATCAATAAATCAATCAAAATCCCTAGGCGTTTGTAATGACGAAAACCTCTCATGAAACACAGATCGATCATTTATCAAACAAAAATGCTCTCTGCATGGTCTCGAGGCATTTCGACTATTGCATTGAATTGTTGTCTGGGGCATCTAAAACTACACGCAGTCTCGCGCTCAATTACCGCTTGATGAATACGGAAATACAGTTCTACTTACGTTTTGAATTCATCAATGAACCCTCTGGTACTCTGTCAATCGGTTATCACTTTACTTTAATCCTTACCGCTTGTGACTCCAAGTGGTTACGTTTCTTTTTTTTTTTTCTGTTACATTTAGGTAAGAATGGCTGCATCTTACAAAAGCAACCATCAGAGACCTTCTCATCCACGTTATACCGATATTGAGCAGTCACTGAACGCCTTACGAAAATGTCTGTCTGAATGTTTTGAGACATGTGACCCCTCTTTGCAACCCAAAATACACGACAAGCTTGGTGAGATAAACGCTTGGGTGACAGAACACAGCCATAAAAGCAAAGAAACACCGAAGCAAATACCCATTATTGAAGATGTGACTGAAGTTCTCCAAGCGATGGTGAATTGCACAGAGAAAATTAAAAGTGAAGATCCCTTGGATATTACGAAAGGCATTTTAAATATCATATCGATTATTGGATCCGGGGTTGGTGGACCTTACGGCTTGGCTATTAAAGCACTCTGTGGTATTATCGGTGCGATTGTAACCCACAACAAGCCAAAGCAGCCAAGTGTAGTGGCTCAACTGGCAAACGCCGTTCATACGGAACTGGCCAACTTCAACAAAAAGTTGCAAGACCAAAAATATGACGGCCTGAAACGTCGTGTGTCAGACCAAACAGCCCAGCTGTGCATGATGAAGCCAGGAGAAAGACTAGATGATCCCAACTTGTGGAATGACTATGTTCAGTTTATGGGTGAACTGTCCAACAGATTTGAATCATCGTTTCCATTTAAATACGACAAAGAATCCCTCACAAAAGATCCTGATGTGGCAGATTTTGTGACAGCTGTGGTGACTTACTGTCAGGCTTACTGCTGTTTCATGGCGCTTCTGTTGGCTGCTAAAGGAAAATTTGCAGACTTCGGAAACGAGTACAAACATGATGAAGATGCAGTGGATAGAAAGATCAGTTGTCAAAAAGATGTTACGAAAGAAAAACTTCGCTTCCTGTCAGAGAAAAAGTATTTAACATTTCTTGGCAGGCTTCCATACGAGGGTGGAAAACTAACAAAGATCGTCGTTTTAAGCAGAAACACATCAGGAAAGAGGCTGGTAGAAGAGGTTAGAAGCAGCTTAAGTTTGCCAAAAATGCCTGATTTGGCGACTGTTGAATCCGCAGCGAGTAAAGTGTCTCGTCAGTCGGTGAAGTTAAAATTAGAAGGCCATGAAAAACATGAAGGTTTCTTTAGGGAGGTCTATAGAGAATACCTTAATTTGATCTTTGCACAGGCTTTTTATTGCCCTCGAGCATTTGTTCAGTTCATCAATGAGACTAACTTCCCCATGAAGGTTTTTTCGGGCACGATCAGTAGATGTAATGATGACGACAAGTTTGTCCAAGGCGTTTGGCCACATTCATCTTACCGACGCGCATTACATGGTTTGCACTCATTATCCGCCACCACTGGCGGATACCTTGTCGTGTACCATAACGGAATCATGGGCAACGATGTTGACCTGCCGGAAAGGGATATCAGAGTTATCGAGTTCGCGTTATCAGATTTCTATATAAATCCCTGGCTCCCCATTTCTCGAAAAATTAATATCGAAGACAAAACTAACGGCGAGTTCACCCGAGGTGAAGACACCTACAAAGCCCTGAAGTCTGGTAAGGCAAAGACTCTGTACTGGTTTTATCGCGGAGTACACTTTATGGTGAAAGCAGAAATTGAGAGCAGAGAGAGATTGAGACAAACAATGATTTGGCGAATTGTTGTGCAGGACTTTGATCCCTTTGCAGTGCAAGATTAGCCAGTGTCTTTGTTTATTTGCGCGTTCAACAGAAATGCTTAGATTTTGGTAAAGATCTTGTTGAACTTGATGTAGATAGTTTTCTTTTGTATTATTAGATCGATAAGTAAAAATTTAATTTTATTTCAGTAACCGTGATATTAAAGACCTATTTTGAAACGCTTTATAATTTCAAGCATTTCATATGTGAAAACAAAGTGCGATTGATACAAAACATTGCCTTAGTAATAACTCGCAGTTATCTCTGTCTCGTTTCTACTTAATGTAATGGGGAATTAGCCTGCACAACAGGCGTTATTGGGGGCGCCCAAGCGGGTTTTGGGGCGGGAGCGCGTAGCACGTGTCTCTCGCTTCGCGCTCGTATCTTGCGCTACGCGCTCGCACCCGAAAACCCGCTTGAGCGCCCCCAATAGCGCCTGTTGTGCACGCTAATGGGGAATTAACTGGCTCGAACATGCGGAACATGCTAGCCTGCACGAAGATTTCTCCTGCTTTCTTAGTTGAACTATGATAGGAAATTGGAGACGTAAGGATTCCGGCAAGGAGCGCTCGTTTTCATTCCTCGGCCCGAGCGTAGGAGGTTTATAAATGTGTCGCGCGGATCACTTTAGGGCGGTGGAATCTCAGGTTGTTTTCACCGTAAATCGTCTATTAAGCCACCCCTCTTAAATAGCCCCCGCCCCTCTTATAAGCCACCCCTGTTAAGAAGAAGACATTTATTAAGCCCTCCCTTTCTTTTAAGCCACTCCCAGCCCCCACCCACTGCATGTGAACTAAAGTACGGTACTATGATTTATTCACGTCTTGGAAGTTCAGTTTGTAACGTGATTTTATCATTGATTGGGTGAATGCTTTGCATGTAATCATGTATTCCAAGACTGTAGGCATCGATTGTAGGCGAAAATTACGGAGCGATATTCAGAATATTAAAAATCAGGCTAAACAGCGTTACACATTCCATCACACCAATTTGTTCTTAATTGTTGGCTGCATGACCTCCAACTTCATATGCTTCAGTTTTTTTTTTTTTTTTTTTTTTCACTTTTTGTCTCCACAATTCTTCCTTGTTACAACCATCACGCGAGAAAAAATAGTCGCCCAACAGGCGCATGTGACTACTGCCAAAAAAAGTATAAGGTGAAGAGGTGAAAAATGCGAAATGTATTGTCCTATATATATATATATATGCGGTTCTGTGGATAAGAATCGAAGCAAATGTTTAAAATAATGATGAATCTTGGTGATTAACCTCCGAAGAGGCTCAATTATCCTCCGAAGAGTCGAGATTTAAGTCAGTTTTCCTCAAAAGAGGCTTTTATGTAAATACCGACGTTAAAGCTGAAAGTTACTCAGGCAACCTTTCATGTGAGCGGTTAGAAACAAAATATGAAAGCTGTGGGAAGTAAATATTGTGAAATTTACAGGGCTCGAGACTTTAATGGTAGCCACGTAGACGTAGTCTAGAAAAAATTCAGTTTTGGCTAGTGGATTTTGGCCATCATTAGCAATTTTGGTAATTTGGTTAGTGAAAATGGTAATGAACCGGACGGAAACGAAACTGGAAATTATTTTCGATTATAAATTGCAAAGGCAAACGCTAAAACATTGACTCTAAACGGCTATCACATTATTTAATGCCATAAAGCAATAATTTGAAATAACTAAAAAGCGATTAATTTTTTGTTTGGAGGACGATTTCCTTTTCTGTTACGAAAGCAATGAAGGAAAGAATGAAACTGCATTGCAAAACCGACAAAGCTCCAATATTGACGTCATACAGTGTGACGTCAAGATGAATTTTTTGGTTTCCAGGCAACACTCCCATGTTTCATGGAGGGCTGATGTGTTTATTCATCGTCTGTGAAATAATGTTCACTGCCAGTGAAACACAACCAATTTCTGATGCAAATGAGAGAGCAGCTAACACAACAACGCTGGATTCAACATGTGGCTGGAATTTTGTACAGGGATGCTCCGGTTCAAACCCTTAACACCGCTTTATATGCCATTTTTGATATATACCTTTCATATAACTTCCATAGAAAATGGTACCCCTTTCATATACCTGCAGAAGAAAAACTGCATCTCTTTACTATACCCTTGATTAATTGAAATAAAGTTATGGAAGGATATCCACGGATACCACTAGCACTACAACTAGCGTCTGTTTATATACCTAAATGGCAGTTTTCACTACCCTTTTCAATACTTTAACTCAAGAAATCCCTACCCTTTGAAATACCTTCAGCCTAAAAAAGATACCCTTTGGAGCAGAGCATCCCCGTGTAGTCCATTGTAGGGAGTAACCCCCCCCCCCCAAAGGAATTTATCCTTATGGGACTTTTTCGGGTCTAAAAATTTGGCCTAATTCACACCTCCCTGTCACTATTATAGCTGAGAACAAAGGTGAGAAAGTGGCAGGATCTGAAAAGGGAGGTGGCCAGAAGAGGAAATAAATAATATTTGAGATAGCAGGAAGAAGGAGAAATAGGAAATAAACAGGGAAGTGGGATAAAATATTGTGTAATAGCAAAAGCACAAAGAGGCATGGTTCAGACCTTCCTGACCCCTCCAATAACACCCAGTGAAATGGGTCACACCTCTGGTGATTTTTAGCCAGAGGCCAATAAGTGGGGAGGGGTGTGGAGTGTGCTCCTGGAAAAACATTAAAAGATAGAGTGAACATGAAACAGGTGCAAAGACAAAAAAATAGTCTGTAGTACTCTGCCTGTGGAGACAAGGTGGTCTAGTGGTAAGCGTATTGGACTTTCAACCTAAAAGTTGGTGGTTCAATGCCTGGTCTCTGTTGTCATGTTGTTTCCTTAGACAAGAAACTTTGCTCCCTGCTGTCTCTCCACCCAGGTGTATAAATGGGTAATGGTGACATAATGCTGGGGGTAACCTTGCAACTTACATCCCATCCAGGGGGGAGAAGTAATACTCTCAGTCCCTTCATGCTACAGAAACTGGGCAAAGCTTCGGCAGTTGTGAGCAATTAGGCTGCCTTCATAGTGGATTAAAAACTAAACTTTATTTATTTACACTTCTTCTTAAAGCTTCAGCTTATGTTTAGTGCATCTCCTGCAAGTTGTCCTATCTTGTGCAATGTGTCCCTGGTATCCAAAGCAAACAAACGCAAATGACCTATAACACTACTAATAAAACAATGAAGAGAAAACATACATTGCAGTCAATAATTTAGTAATACAGTTGCCACCATTAATATGTCAGTGCAGCAATGTTTGGTGATTTTCGACTTGTTGTCGTACAGATATCCTGGTTTGTTATTGTCAGCTAGTGTCCTCCTTCCCTTCGGGCTTGCTGAAATTTTCATGTCATGGCATCCGTGCAGCACCATCAATTCGAATAATTTCTCCATTAATTGTTTTATTTTCTATAATAGTTTGCACAAGCTGTGCAAAGTCTGCTGGATCAGCAATGCGCTTGGGAAATGGAATGATTTGAGCAGCACTTTGCTGCTGTGAAGGCTCTGGTCTTCCCTTGGTGAACATTGGTGTAAGAAACATCCCTGATAAAGAAAAAAAAGGAAAAAAAATCACTTATATTTTACCCTGTGGACATTTAATGCTTATTCGATATGGGGGGGGGGGGGGATGAGCCACTGGAAGAAAAAGGCTCCAGTCATGTCCAATATACACAAACAGATACGATTAGTGAAAACACCCTCACCAATCGTCACCATTGGTAAAAGATTACCATTGTCAAACAGGCCTTACGATTCGTACCACACATGAATATACCTCGTTCTTTCATCCGTGAGCGGAAACAAGCGCGCTACACAGGAATATATCCCGTTCTTTAATCCATGAGCGGAAACAAGCGCGCTACACATGAATATATCTCGTTCTTTAATCCATCAGCCGAAACAAGTGTGCCACACATGAATATTCCTCGTTCTTTAATCCATGAACGGAAACAAGCGCGCTACACATGAATATATCTTGTTCTTTAATCCATGAGCGGAAACAAGTGCGCTACACATGAATATATCTCATTCTTTAATCCATGAGCGGAAACAAGTGCGCTACACATGAATATATCTTGTTCTTTAATCGATAAAATGCTCCGTCCATTGGTACCAATAGTACCATTGGTACCAATGGACGGACGGAATCTCCTCTGAACGATGGGATATACTCTAAGTCTCCCTAATGAGATGTGACTCACCATTGGTGTACCAATGGATAAAACGCTCCGTCCATTGGTACCAATGGACAAACAAAATCTCCTCTGTTCTATGGAAAATACTCTTAGTCTCCCTAATGGGATGCGACTCTCCAATGGTGCACCAATGGATAAAATGCTCCGTCCATTGGTACCAATAGCACCATTGGTACCAATGGACGGACGGAATCTCCTCTGTACAATGGGAAATACTCTTAGTCTCCCTAATGAGATGCGACTCACCAGTGGTGCACCAATGAATAAAACTCTTCTTCATCCATTGGTACCAATGGACGGACGGAATCTCCTCTGTACGATAGGAAATACTCTAAGTCTCCCTAATGAGATGCGACTCACCAGTGGTGTAGCAATGGATAAAACGCTCCGTCCATTGGTACCAATAGTACCATTCCTACCAATGAATGCGACAAGACGAGTTTCACCAATTGGTACTAATGGATGGACCATTCAGTCCATTGGAGTCTGTTTGTGTGTATTGGACAACCCTCGAAGGGGGAAAGAAATCTGTGGGAAGTGGGAAAATAGAGGGAAAGCATTAAGCATTAATTTTTTTTGCAATATTAAAACCCCAAAGCCAGAAAGAATCAACCAAGAAAAGGGGCTGGAATTCCCCCCCCCCCCCCCCCCCCCCAGAGATTTCTTTTTAATATAGCAGGCCCGTAGCACGGGGAGGGGCCTGGGCCCCAGAAATTCTGGAAATTTTAATTAAAATCTCTTGTTGTTAGATATAGTCTTCTTTTTTTTGAAATCCAAACAACTATTTTTTGCAACCAATGTTCTTCTAGGAAAACCAGAAACAAACAAAACGGATCGAAATTCACCAATCACATTAACGTCTGAAATCGTCATGTTTCTTGAGACATCCATTCGGTCTGTTTAAAGTCAACAGATGAAGAGTGAATGCTGAAATTGTGCTTGAGGTCTTGTGTTCTTGAAAGGCGTGATAATGTTTTCTCAAGAACCTACCAAAAAGAAAGCAAAGCAATCCGTGTGTAAACAAAACTCTATTTTATCGTGGGTTACGACAAAAACAAGTACTAGTGAAACCGAAGATAGAAGCGTCCAAGCGGAAAGAGCCAAAGAGCAACCAGATAATGCAATATCCACTGCGATAAATGAACCTGTGACTGTCGAAAGAAGTCAACCCAGTGACTGTGTTCCAGATGAAGCTGATCCAACATTTACATTGGATGGCTTTAGCAACTGGAAAAATGCAACTAATAACAAAAGAGGATTTCAAGTCAGCAGCTCAAGGGAACAGACTTGCCCAGGATGTGATAAAAACGTTATCGAAAGATAGAAGTGATACTTCATTTGATCTGTTTTAGGCTCGAATTGTCCAGCCTAAAACCACTGAAGTTCACGACGTTGAAAACCCGAAGCTACCCAGGAAGCACAAAGCTCCAGTGTGGCAGGAGATTGGAGAGCAGAATACACATTACTTCCCCCAAACCCCAAAGATCATTACAATAATACAACTCAATGCATCTCTTCATGCTTTGACCAAGCGGATTTCAAGATCTAGGAGAACGTCCAGGAACTCCTTTTGAAGTCGTTTGCTGGTGAAGCATGGGATGACGAGTTTACTCAAGTGGTCAACACGTATGGTGAAGATTTGGATCCTTTCAAGTTAAAAGGGCAGCTACTACTCTTACCCACAACTGATTTGACACGTCTCATTTCGATGTTAATGATATTGTCACCTTCTTCCAATCTCTCGATGGCTCCCGCAAATTACGTGAAATTTGCACGCTGGGAAGGTTGCTTCTGGTGATGCCATCAACAAATGCCGTCAGCGAAAGATCATTTTCTGCTTTGAAGTAAGTCAAAATTTATTTACGATCAACAACCGATGATTCCAGACTTAACCATTTGATGCTACTTCATCTGCACAAGGAGAGGACAGACTCTATCAGCCTCATAGACGCTGCTAACCAGTTTGCGAGAGGCTAGGATAACAGAGAACAGGTCTTTGGCAAATTTACTGCCAATGATAATGCAGGAAAGTTGTCATTGGTCTCGAGGTCCGTCCAAATAGTTTAAGTGGCTATTCTAATTTTGAAGCGGCGGTGGGAGGTAAGGGGGGGGGTGGTGTCTGGTTGGGATTCCTGCACCACTCGCCCCCCCCCCCCCCCCCCACTAATTTATGGCTTGCTACGGGCCTGAATATAGGGAAGGAAATAAACATCAAGTCTTATTTTTTTTATGACGGTTCCATAAAGGGGAGAGGGGTTCCAAGCTTTCCAATTCCTGCAGTCTTAATTACCTCCCCCCTTCCTTGGCAGCTGGTCCTGTCACTTCTTCCATTACCACTGGTGATTTAATACTTTTTCTCCTACTTTGCACTGTTGAGACACAAATATTATTTTGCTTCTAGTTCTTTGATCCCCTTTTTTCCTTCACTCTCATCCCCCTGTCCCCTCCACTTAACACTAACCAGCTAGCTACCGATATTTTTGTCAAGTCCAGGGTCCGAAATTGTGCTTTCCTGGTCGCTAAAGCAACTAAAAATTTTGCACTGGCGACCAGAATTTCACAACTGGTGACCAAAAATTTTGGTTTAGTGGCCAGTTGGCGCCAATAGAAAAAAGTTAATTTCGGACCCTGAAGTCAGCTTTCCTCTCTTCCCATGGATTTTGTATGAGGTCAAAGTCAAGTCAAAGTTCAAATATTTATTTCAGCTTCTTGGAACTGGATATGGAAAGCAAGATACCTGGTGCAATTGCATTCACCCTGATGCCATGCCGTGCGAGATCCCTAGCCATAGGAAGAATCATACCATTGATTGCTCCTTTAGTTGCTGAATAAGCAACTTTTCCAGCTTGTCCTTCATAAGCATGAACACTGGAGGTGTTAATAATCACCCCTCTCTCCCCTCCCTCATCAGGTTCATTTGTTGCCATTTGTTCTGCTGCAAGGCGTGCCACATTAAATGTTCCTATTAGATTGATCTGCAAAACAAACATTTTCCAGAACAATGAAAGGACCTTTCAGTGATGAATGCATATTAATGTTCTAGGGGGGCAGGTGAATAGGGGTATGCAAACCCACAAATCTGACACAATTTGATATTGTCAGTCCTTCAATCTGCCAAAAATTTATGCTGAAATCCAGATCCGCAATTTATAAAAAACTAGACGCTTTATGAGCGTAAACTGGACTACCCGTGTGTATTTATACAAATTGAAGCCTATTCAGTTTAATATACTTACTGCTCTTGATTAAAAAAAAAGGCCTATATCTGAATTTCCTGGTGGTTGTTATTAGTTTGAGTTATCTTGTATCTAGCTAAATTTATCTTTGTAACTGGTTTGTGTTTCCGACACTTGAAGCCATGAATCTTTTGTTTATTTTGCCTGCTCCGGACCCGGGGTCAAAACAACTTTTCGAATTGAAAGTATTGACATATTCCCGCCATTATCATAATAAAAACTTGAATAAAACTTGTCAATTTAATCAAAGTTAACGACAGAATTGATAATTCTGGAGGAGAAAAACAAATTTAGCCCTTTGAAGCAAATATACTTTTTTCAGTTGTGGTAAAAAATTTTCACAATTTGCATAATGTGAAAAGTAATTTGAAACCTTTCAGTAACATAACGTGACCATTTCATAAAACATCTCAACCTCGTTCCCAGGGTCTCTCATCTTCCCGCCCCCTAGAGCGAGAGGAGAGAGACCCTGGTCAACTCTGGTCATGTGCGTCCCAAAATCTGGGATGTAACAAGTAAAAGATTTGAGGGAGGGGCGGCAAAGTGTGAAATTTGTTCGCTCTTGCAGAGCATTGCAAATCAAAACAAGTCCGAAAAGCGTTTGGCGGCTTCTGATAAATGTGAAGCGGCGGTCATCCGCAGACTTCAAAACATATCCACATCGATTGGTTTTGAGAGTGCAAGTTGCTTTAGGATCTGTAAATTAACAGTTGGCAATTGTCACAGCACTTGAAGATTTGTCGGCAGTATTAAAAGCTTTGGACTCGCTACACAATTACAGTCCAATTTTATTACTGGACGCCGCCGCTAAGCTCGGTCTCGGCAGAAAATGCTTTTGATTTTATATGGCATTGTTCCGAACTGAGATGAATTATCGCTACATACTATTTAGCAGGTGATCTTCAAGCTTCATTCGACAGGCACATTAAATTGTCGCCGTCTGTTCTCGAACGAAAATATTTTGACATGCATTTTATAACAGGAAACAAGGTAGAGAAGATAATGATAGCTTTTATTCTTCATAGGTGAGGCATGTTGTTTTGTTCAACATTTACCAGTTCCAGTCGTTTGAATGTCTATACACGATCTTTACATTTTATTGTTTCATTATACGCTTGTAAAATTATTGAATGATAACCGCTTTAATCCTTGCGTATAATTCATTCACTTTTGTTTGAATCCTTTGATTGAACCGTTTCCGGACATCAACGGACTCGCGCACAGCACGAGCCACAGTGAAGAAAACGCGACAAAATTACAAACACCGTCGACCCCTCCTTAGGAATATAATTGTCCAAGAGGCACGTGACCAGAGTTGACCAGGGTCTCTCTTCTCTCGCTCTAGGGGGCGGGAAGATGAGAGACCATGGGAACGAGGTTGAAAACATCTCGCAATCAGACACAACGAAAATATTCAAATTTTATTCCTCTATATCCGTAACACAGAAAAGAAAATTAAATGAAAAAGTGATTGCTTTAAGGTTATTTTCGCCCGAGAAACATTCACTAGCACAAGCGAAACTCATGATGACTGGTTTCTCAGAAATAGTACAGCATTCGGTGGAAAATCTTCAAATCTTCTCGAGTCTTTTTCAGCAACGCGATTGTTTGACAATGAGAAATGGATCACAAGACACGTGCAGTTTACATCTTATAATGGTGGTGAATTTTTCGCAGCTGAAGTTTTTGTTGGCTGTTCTATCCCTCTTCAACCTGGCGACATAAAAATTCATGAAAGGCAAACAATCGAAACAATTGAGAAATTCATTTGAACACGGTATTTGAATTTTATAGTTTCGGTTTCTTTCCGCTTCAAAAGTGCAAGTGCTTGTGCTGATAGTGAGGGAAATGATCAGGCTTCGTTCGTTGTATTACAACAAAATACTTTTTAAAAAACATTTCATCAACTGCGAAAAAGGATTGATTGAAGACATTGAACTCACCGACGGCTGAAGAGAAACCTCCCAGTGTATGTTTACGTTCTTCATGCATTGGAGAGTGAGCACATGGTAGGGGGCTATCATAATTGTGATTTTATGTAGAGGGGGGTGTCTTAATTGCAATTTTGTGTCGCTGGAGAAATTCTACGTAAACCTGCGGGGGGTAGCCCAGTAATTAATAAAAACATCCTAACTTGAATCCTTGCAAATGCTGTATAGGCTTATTTTTTTATTAGAAAAAAAGTTCTTTGTAAGTTTTTTCATTCAATGCAAGTGAACAGTTAAACAGTGAACAGCACAGTTTGGAATGTGATCTTGGCCATGATGAAAGGCCTGTAAAGGGTTAAGATCCAAGATCCCAACTGTATAAGAAGAAAAAGCCAAAATCTGTACCTAAACAATGGGGTAAATTCATAATCCACTGCATTGGAAGGATCCACAAATCTAAAAAATATTTCTCTGAATGGGAAATCTGGTCAAAATAATTTACAAAATCTGCTAATCTGTAGACCTGTAACCTCCCTCTTATAGTAAGGCAATTGTTGCCCTAAATCATCACTAAAGAGGCCCTGCCAGGGGTGGGTCCCGTGTCACTTGTGTGATTTTAAAATGCCTCGTGTCGGTGTTTTATTAATGTTTCACGTTGCTGTCGGAAATTGAATGAACATTTGTCTTTTGTCGCGATTTCATTTTACATGCTGTCGCTACTTTTTAGGTCATGTCGCCTGTCGGAATTTACCCTGGCAGGGCCTCACTAAAGCCTCTTTAAATTTTAATTACAAACACACCATAATAATTATATTAATTTTAGTGACTCATGAAACTCATCCAATTCATCTCAAACTCTTTCATCATATTCCTTACCTTTACTATTTCCTCAAACAGTGGTAGAGAGTGAGCCTCCCCAGCATCTGACAAAGTTTCTGCAATTCTTATTATCCCTGCGGTATTCACAAC
This sequence comes from Cladopsammia gracilis, assembly GCA_022457155.1. Taxonomy (NCBI): domain Eukaryota; kingdom Metazoa; phylum Cnidaria; class Anthozoa; order Scleractinia; family Dendrophylliidae; genus Cladopsammia; species Cladopsammia gracilis. Next base: position 82,489 of record JAJGOT010000288.1, read on the forward strand.
TCCCCGCAAAGGACCACATTTCTCCACAACTGTTCTGATGGCCTGTTTAACATCACCTTCTGATGAAACCTGTCAAAGAAATAACAAAATTTATATGTAGAGTCAATCAAGGTGAATTGATATATTTATATATTTTTTTTACTTGGTCTAAAACAGGATAAGAAAAAATGGATTAAAGAAGAGTCCGGATTTTTTAGGTCATAGTGGATCAGGTGTAAATGGGGGGGGGGGGGGGGGGGGGGCTCATGTCGTACCTCCTTTGAACGAGTTGTTTTATTGGCTCACCAAAACAATAGATGAATGACCTAAACAATGCCCCTATCCCTATAAACAATAGCAGGTACTGTTTTAGAACGGCCAATGAAAATAGAGGTTTATGAGAGGTACGACCCTACCGAAATGAGGAGGGAGAGGGAGCGCGAAAAAGAAGAGGGGAGAAGAGAAGGAACACCTATTAGAACCAGGCTATACGTATTACGCCCACCAATTTCCTGGTAATCGAATAATTTATGTTAACTGTCAATACATTCACCAATCAGACACTGGCGTGCCCTTTTATGCATGGCTGACTTCACATGGAAAATTATTTACTGTGTTTACTGCCCAGCGTGAATCAATCTCATTCCCAGAGTCCGCATTACCTTTGTCCAGCGGAACGGGCAACGAGGGAATCGTTACCTGTTCCGCTGGACAAGGGTAACGTGGACTGTGGAAACAAGATTGAGCGCGAATTAGCCAAATGAAATTTTGCAACCACCAAACATCCGCAGAAATAAACAAAACACGGTCTTTATTGAGGGCATCCTTTCCCTCTCTCCCCAGTTCCCCTCTCTCTCCAATGCCTGAAGTAGTAACCAAAATTTGGAAGCATTATATTTTTTTTTCAAAGGAGCCGTCAAAAAACTAACCCCTCCGATATTTTTTCTTCAAACGCCACCGAAATGTGAGGGGTCGGATTTCTGCCATTTTTTTTGGGGGGGGGGAGGGGGGGGGGATGCGGGAAAAAAAATGGTACGTCGCAAAATAGTAGTGAGGTGCGGGATTGCGGAAAATTGGTTCTATTCTTTTCAATTATTTTTAGAACGAGGCATGGAGACAATGAGCTCTATTCTTATTCAATGAGATGCAAATTAGTATCTTCCAATTGTCTGCAATCCCGCACCTTGGAGGAGTGCATAGTCACTTGGTGACTTACATCTGTTGGAACAAAAATGCAGTTATCGCCAAGATCACTTGCCGCCTTGTCACCTTCACTCGATGGCAGGTCCGCTATAACGACTTTACATCCATTTCTAACAAGTCTCTGTGCTGTGGCCAGCCCTAAACCGCTTGCACCTCCAGAAACGAGACAAGCAAAACCCTTTCGGACAGCCGCCATTACTGCGCCAGCGAGTAATCAGTGACAGCGGAAACCCGCTAAACCGCACGTGTCCGAGATGGCGAACAACACTTTGTGAAAGAATATTTATATCAATATTGTTCATTTCTTTCTGTATGATATTTCTCTGTATTTTCTGAAAGAAGGAGCTTGTCAAGATGTCGTTTCACCCCGCCGGAGCTGAAGATTCGGACTCCGATGAAGATGGCTTTTACATGGGAAGCAGTTACAGTGCAAACACAGGTCGTGACAACTTGAAATACAACGCTGCTTCACATAAGAACTTTACTGCAATGCCTGCCGGTGCAGAATCGGACGATGAAGGCATTGAAGGGATTGGATTTGGAAAATCACCAGCAAGTTCGGCTCAAACTGATGGAAAGAGAAAACAACATGAATATAAGAATACAAGTGATGGTATGACCGGTGCATCTGGTGTTGGTAGGGGAAGAGGACAGCTGCAGCAAAGAGGGAGAGGAAGAGGGGGATTTCCAAAACCTCCATCATCGTACAATAACAGAGGAAAATCAACAAAAAGGTTTGTTTGTGATAAATACATGCATTATAAAATCATCCACTAATACTTGTACACCACCCAACCATAATTCCAGAAGATGTGGTCACCTACATGTAGCTGCAGGGTGCATCCCAAGTGAACGCCACACTGAATACATGCAAGGTACAGTGTAACCTATATACATGAAATGCACCCTAGACACTATGAATGGCTGTCACTTGCATAATGTGGCAAGTATAGTAAGGGTGGTGGTGATGACGATGATGATGACGATGATGATGATATTAAATGACGACTGGCAAAAAAATACTTTGGTTTTCGGTTGACCAGGGAGGTTTCACTGTATTAATTTTTAATCAAACAATGTGTCCAGCATAGACAGAGCTCACTACATATGTTACTAATCCCCATAGGATGGGATGTTAGTCCATCACAGGGTACCCCCCCCCCCCCCCTTCCCTTCCCAAAAACATTTTGGTGATACATTGTACTTATGGCATATCAATAAACTGCTCATTTTACACTTCTTGAGAGAGACAATTTGCAGTTCCAAAAAATATCCATACTCCCCCCACGGAAGGTTTTTTGTTTAGCACCCCCTGTCCCCCTAGGAAATTCCAGTTTAGCTCCATACTTTGCTTCTAAAATGTTGGCTTTTAAGACCCCCCTCCCCCTAGGAATTTCCAATGACCTTCCATGGGGTGGGTGTGGATTTTTTCTGGAACTACACAATATAGAGTAAAGTAATTTCTAATGACGTAACACTGGGTGTCAAACCAGGGTAGTCCAGCACTTGCCCAAACAATGTCTTTGATTCACTAAGAAATCAATAGATTTGTCACGCTGGGATAGTGATTAGGGATAGGGGTATTGTTCAAGTGATGTATCAGTTGTATTGTTCGCCAATCACAGACATCGTTTGGACAGCTACGGGGTCGCCCTCATCCGTAATGGTAGTAAACAAAAAATGGTCTTTCAAGGAGACGTGATTTATCATGCCAGTAATAAAAAAAAAGACCATTAGCAAAAACCAATCCCATAAAAATACCAATAGGCTAAAATTGTTAAAATGGTTTTGTGGTTATTTTTAACTTGACCCAAATACATTTTGAACTAAATTGAAGAATTTTAAATCCAAATCAATCCTTGGCTCTTATCTGTCACCTTTAGTATCCCATTTAGGTGTCAGTAATTACAGCTGTAGTAACTGCAGTTTCGCTAGTCTTGTATAAAGTACCACGCAGGGCTTTTGTCAGAAGAGTGTCTATGTTGTGGTTTAAATTTTTCTTTGGTTTGAAAAGTTTTGAACCAGTTTAACCAGTTTATTTATTTTTGTCTCGTATTCATTACTGAGACTAAAAAATCAAACTGGTTCAAAAATTCTCAAACCAAAGGAAAAATTTAACCACAACATCTATACTGTAGATGCCCACTTCTGGAAGAAATTCGCCCCCAAAAAAATATTCACCAAAGCTTTTAAAATTTCATAGGGAGAGATGCCTGTAGGATATCCGCTTTTCCATTTCTGGGTTAAAGACTGGTATTTTGTGTCTTGATAAAATAATATTTTATTATCACTGTATAACAGGAAATTTGTTAAAGTAATGTTTAATGGTATGATCTTCTATAGGAGTAATTTCTCTCCAAACAAGTCAGCACAAGCAGAGGCAAGAAAAGCTGCCTTGTCGCTTGCTGTGGATGATCTGCGAGTTGCCATTCAGAAAGGAAATGTCACTGCAGTTCAAAAATATTTAGATGATGGTAAGAATGAATTGTAGTATTTTAGGATTGTTAAGTACATGTATCTGTCAGAAGTTGTATTTCTAATTTGTATTATAATGCTCATTAATAATAATAGCCTAATAATAGCCTTTATTTCTATAGCACTATTTCTACTAAGAAGCCAATGCTTCTTTACAATGGTACATTTAAAATAGAAAAAAGATGGCTCTTAGAGCCGTTTGATTATATAGAAGTCGACCTCTGGGCAAACAACGCCTCATTTACTGTTAGAGGTACTGACATTGATAAATAATACTATTATTGTACCAGGGATTGATCCAGATGTGCATCTGAAGTCTGGATGGACATGTTTGATGTTAGCAGCTAGTATAGCATCAACTGAACTTGTAGAATTGCTGATAAACAGAGGAGCAAATGTTAACTTTCATAAAGGTATTTACATGTATATTCATGTGTCATGCCAACCATATTATATAACTTCGCCCTGAATAATTTTTTATTAAATGACTGGCATCTTTATTCAGATCTGGGCTTTTGACAGTGTGTTCCCAACATGCAATCAGAAGATTTCAATATGTGTGTAATCTTGGCTCCTAGGCATTTGTGGCAGGAGTGATCTCAAGATCTAACATAATTTTAAAAATTTTGATGTGTGTTTAATCTAGAGATGTATACTGTTCTGATGGCAACATGTGCAACATCTGCAAGCATTCCAGAGGAACAGGTGCTCAAATGTGTTGAAGTTTTGCTGGAAAAGAATGCAAGAGTCAATGTTTATGACAAGTGAGTAGACACAGCTCTCTGGTTTTCCTACAGTGTACCCTGTCAGAATTCCAATTTTTGAGACCCTGTCTAAGAGATTTCCAAATTGTCCCACTGGCTCAGGGGTGTAGCTATAAGAAAAAACTTAGCAGGCTCATTAACCAGCCCAGCCAGTTTTTCTGGCTTGTGCGCCTTCAAAATCACCCCAAGTCTTTGCTTCCTAGTTAACTTTCAGCCGGTGATAAGTTCTCTTTCAGCTGGTGAAATTAGCTGGTAGCCAGCTCTTAGCTATATCCCTGCTGGCTTTGTTGTTGTGTATTTAAGCTTGGCATCAATACCAAATTGAACGGAAGTCAGCACCAGCAAAATATTGGTTAAAATTTGGCTTGTGATGAGGTTACAATAAATTATATACGCTTATACTTTTGTTTCTTTTCCGAAAGGGGTTTAAGACATTAGCTGAAACTGATACCCCATGCAAGTTAAAAGCCCCTAAAAACCGCACAACCCAGCTTAGACCAGACAAGGGAGTATCTGCCCCCTCCAGGTTTATTATTGGCTAGACAGTGTTAAATGAACAGAATTCCAGTTTGTCTCAAAATAACCAGTACCATATGTTCTTTTCACATATTAATTTGACTGCATATCTTTTACCCAGATATCGCATGTCGCCACTGATGTATGGTGCAAAGGAAGGGAGGGTCACAGTCTGTGAGAAGCTGTTAGAACATGGTGCCGAGATCAACAAGCAAGACATGCGAGGATGGACTGTGAGTTTGGCCAACTCTTATTATTATTTTGTTGAGATGTTGTAGTCTTGAATCCCAAGACATCTCACTCTGTTGCATAATGACTGCTTATGATGTTTTTATCTTTTGCTTTATTAGTCTTTATCATTTGCGGCCAGCCGTGGTCATGGTCGAGTTGTGCGTACCTTGCTGGACCATGGTGCAGACCCAAAGATTTACTCCAATGATGGACAGACAGCAAGTGATATTGCCTATTCAAGCGAATATCCTCGAGTAAGTTTATTATTAGCAATTGTTTGCTTTGATTCTTTTATGTTGACACAGTGATCTACTGGTTAGGATGTCAGACTTTCATTCTGAAGGACAGAATTTTGCCATTTTGTTTCCTAACAATGATTACAACACACTGTCTCTCTCTACACTTTAAATCCCAAGAGTGACAAAAATCAAATTTAAAAACAATTATTTTGTACAATATTGACAAACAAATGGTACCATGCAAAAGTACTGCTGAAGAGGTTTCATTTGAATGGTCACACCATAGGATTTTGTCGACAGACTCAAAAGTTAGAACAAATGGTACCGTGCAAAAGTACTGCTGAAGAGGTTTCATTTGAATGGTCACACCATAGGATTTCATCAACAGACTCAAAAGTTAGAACAAATGGTACCATGTAAAAGTACTGCTGAAGTGGTTTCATTTGAATGGTCACACCATGGGATTTCATCAACAGACTCAAAAGTTAGAACAAATTGTACCATGCAAAAGTACTGCTGAAGAGGTTTCATTTGAATGGTCACACCATAGGATTTCGTCCACAGACTTGAAAGTTAGAACTACAAGTTACATGTCTCCATAATTGACTCTGGGAATGAAAGGGTTAAGTCTCTCTCTGTCCAAGAGGAGTAGCGTTAAAGTCCAAGTTACTTTGTGCTGACTAGGAAACTAAAGATAAGTGCCTGCCTGATTGCCCACAAGTCTTACAGTATATGATTTCATAGTTGATTCTAACGTTGAAAATTAAATGTAATCAGATTTCAGACATTATTTCCTTGGCTGCAAGTGGAAAACAGACAGTAAGTGCAGAAGCAACTTTGGAAGCTGCAGAGCCATCAAGGTCAGACAATAGGGCAGAAATTAAGTAATGGTCCTGAAAAGAACTAGGCAACCCATCGGCAAGGAATGCAGAAAGGTGTTAATTGTGATATTGTTGAAACCGTCCACCTCATTGGCTAAAACATGAAAATCTACTATCACTTCATCAGATAGTGCATTTATTTCTCTCTAGTTTACTTATTGATTCCCTTTTAGTGAAAACTATTCTGAGTTTTAATGCAGCTAAATTTCTATGTGGGAAACATGGAAAATTAGAAGCCTTTCTTGGCCATTGTCTCATGATTGGATAAAATCTTGTAACACAAAGAAATATTGCTTTAAAATAAAGTTTCAGTACATTTTATTTCAAAAACGTGTTGTCCATAGGTTGATGCATTCTCAGTAAGAAAATCTAAACAATCGTATGTGGGGAAAGCGAATTGCCGCAGAACAATAGATGATTGCCTAGTTCTCACACGCATTGTTACTTAAAACTCACAAAATGCTGTGATTCTTGAAGTAATTTGTAGCTAGCCAATCAGTAGAAGAAGAGTATAATGTGATTGATCTTTCCATTTTTATATATTTGAATTGTACATGCAGTATCAGCATCACAGGAGACAGTTCACTTAGTTATGGTAACCTGGAGATATTCCTTGTTGGACATGAGCTGACACATTTACTGCCAAAATTTCAGGTAAAATGGAGTGAACTCTGTCTAAGCTGTAGCAGTCCGAGACAAACCAAAGAAATTTGGCTCCTTTGTCTCATATCGTCTTACACAGTTGTTATCTGAACCATCGAGCGGGGTCGTAGCTGTCCAAACGATGTCTGTGATTGGCAAATGATACAATAATAATTATATATTAATATATCTCTTTAACAATGCCCCTATCCCTAATCCCTATCCCAGCAGGACAAATCTATTTTTTTCTTAGCGAATCACAGATGTCATTTGAACAAGTGCAGGACTACCCGAACGATCCAGAAATAATCTAACTTGTTTTTCTGCACTGTCTAGGAACACAAGATTACATTTGATGGATTCTTGAGTCTGACAGAAAAGGAACTGGACCAGGTATATCTTCATTATATTTTTAAAACATTCATATTTTATATCAACATTTGTGGTCATGGAGGAAGACTTGAATTTGGGACCTATGTATTTCAAGTTGAAATGCAGCATCTCTAAAACTCATCTCCTGCTGTGCTCTCTGCAGTCGTGGTTGGTGGTGGCTCGGCTGATCATACTGGTTGGGGTTAGTTCAGATGGTCATGTTGTTGGGTGGTAATATTAAAGGGAACCTCCATTTTCATGACAAATTGACATTAAATTGTTGGAAATAAAGTCAAAATTTTGATTATGTAGGGGCCTAGATCACATGGTATGGTGTAAAGTTGAGTTTCTTTGTTGCCATCTTCCATACCTGTGTGGTTTGGCTTGATATGGCTCCCAGTTGTTAAAAATTTACAGTTTATACCATTAACATGACCATTGTTTTCATCATTACCATTGTCAACATTCCCCTTGTCTTTGTCATTCCATCAGATGGGAATCACCCAAGTAGGAGTGCGCACTAAGATCCTGGATGCCATAAGAGAAGTTCACAAGAAAGAGTGGGACATGACCAGCTTGCAGGCCATGGAAAAGCACACCTTAAGGTAGTGTTAACCTCTCTCATGCGTACATGTACATTTAAGGTGGTTCACATCAGTTTCTAGTAATTTCCAATACTTACATTTTGATGAACCAATACTACCACTCTTTATCAGCAAACCTTCATTTATCAAGCCTCTAAGGACTGGAACAATTTAGATAATGACATTAAAAATACCCATTCACTGTCCTTATTTAAAGCAAAGCTTAAAAGTTTGTAAATAACCTTTCCATTTTTAAACATTTTTTAAGCTATTTTACAATCTATTTTTTACTATTTTAAAACTATTTTTACTATTTTCTTCTTTAACAATTTTAAAATTTATAATTTGCAGGGCCCCACTGAAAACCGCCATGGCGAGTGGGCTCCCTGGATAAATATTATTATTATTATTATTATTATTATTATTATTATTATTATTATTATAATGGTACAATAATGGTATCAAACAAATGCCCACACATTTTTTAACAAGTTATGGTCATTAGAATGATGTAACAGGTTACCATAGTAACAGAATAACCTGTTAAATACACTCTTAATTTTAGCTTTAAATAGTTATAACTAAAATCCAGCTTAGGGACTGCCATTTTTTATAATTGAATTGTAATAAGCATCTTAAGATACAACTGTTTAAAAAAATATTCGGAAGGGATTCAGAGCCACCTTCAAAATTTTTGAAAAAATTAAGGTTGCTCTGAACCCTTTTTGTTTCTTTCAATGTTGTAGTGCCCCAGAAGTGACAGTAATTCTAGCCAATGTGTCCAAGCATTTGACATTTATGAGAAGCAGTGTGTCCTATGTACAAAAACACTTAAACTCCATCAATGAGCCTCTGGAATTTGTGCAGGTAACATTTTGCTAGAGTGCAATCTTATGGAACTGTTCCAGGCACTCTCTGATTTGTTCTTGTGGGACGTTAAAGATCCCACATCACTATTCGAAAAGAGTAGGGGCCGTAGACCCCGGTGGTGTGGTCAACCTTGCGGGTTGTGGGATTGGAAGGGATGGCACCTCGCATGGGACCTGAGTCCCGTTCGTGCGTTTCCTTCTGGTCTGTATGAGTCCAGAAAAGTTGGATAAAAAAAAGACTTGGAATGCATCACTCAGAATAGTCAATAGATGGTAGTCGTGTTGTTTTGGGACCTTTTCTAGTTTTCTAATTAATATAAATTAAAGTATTCTGGTTCATTCTGATTCCAATAGCAGAATGAATGGATAAGTGGAATATTGTTTGGCTTAGGCCGGCAGTATGGTGTTGGCTTTGGAAAAGTTTTTGGGTTGGCTCTAAACACAGAGTTGCGTTTTTTGTGAATTGATGTTTCATGTATTTTGTTGTTCCTAAACCAGAATGTGCTCAAGGATTGTTGCAATTCTTGAAAAGCTTCACTCATAGAACAAATCGAACCTTTAGACAAGCCTCACTAACTATTGCGTCTGTGGATGAAGTCCTGCAGTGTGCGTATTCAAATGAAAGCTACTGAACAGTACTTTCCTGTGGTACTGTTTGTTATGCTGTACAAGGTGGTTCTAACTTTTGAGTCTGTGGATGAAATCCTAAAGTGTGACCATTCAAATAAAAGCTACTGAACAGTACTTTCCTGTGGTACTGTTTGTTATGCTGTACAAGGTGGTTCTAACTTTTGAGTCTGTAGATGAAATCCTAAAGTGTGACCATTCAAATGAAAGCTACTGAGCAGTACTTTCCTGTGGTACTGTTTGTTATGCTGTACAAGGTGGTTCTAACTTTTGAGTCTGTAGATGAAATCCTAAAGTGTGACCATTCAAATGAAAGCTATTGAGCAGTACTTTCCTGTGGTGCTGTTTATTATGCTGTACAAGGTGGTTCTAACTTTTGAGTCTGTAGATGAAATCCTAAAGTGTGACCATTCAAATGAAAGCTACTGAACAGTACTTTCCTGTGGTACTGTTTATTATGCTGTACAAGGTGGTGCTAACTTTTGAGTCTGTAGATGAAATCCTAAAGTGTGACCATTCAAATGAAAGCTACTGAACAGTACTTTCCTGTGGTACTGTTTATTATGCTGTACAAGGTGGTTCTAACTTTTGAGTCTGTAGATGAAATCCTAAAGTGTGACCACTCAAATGAAAGCTACTGAGCAGTACTTTCCTGTGGTACTGTTTATTATGCTGTACAAGGTGGTTAACTTTTAAGTCTAGATGAAATCCTAAAGTGTGACCATTCAAATGAAAGCTACTGAGCCGTATTTTCCTTTGGTGCTATTTTTATGAATGTTGTTTGTTTCCAGGATGTAACAGAAGCAGAAGGCATGGTATTCTATTGCGGAGAAGCAACTGAAGCTGTCCAAAGCTTAAGTGACGAGCTTAGCGCTGTAAAAACACAAATTTCCCAGGTTGGTACTTAGTCAAATAGCTTCAAATGTATCGGTTTTGTTGAAATTAGAGCAGAAAATTGTGACGATCCACTTACGTTCAAAACGTCCTGTCTCAAATGTAATTCTGTTTGTAGCCTCACTCGGCCAGTTCCTTACTGCGACAATTCTGAGCAGTTTTATCAAGGTTTTTTTTGCCGTAGTCGTAACTGGTGCACTAGGTGCGATGGTGACGCCTTTACGAAGTTGATAGAGCGCCAGTCTGCAGAGCGGGAGGTCTCGGGTTCGAATCTCGGCCGGACCAACACTCAGGGTCTTAAAATAACTGAGGACGAAGGTGCTGCCTTTGCTATGACATCGGCAAATGGTTAGACCTTCACGTGGCTCGGATGACCACGTAGAAATGGCGGTCCCGTCTCCAGTAGGAGACGTAAATGAACCACTGAGGGCGTAACAAAAAACCCTGGCTGTGACCACCCTCAGTGCCATACATTGTTCATGGGTGGGGTGGGGGAGATGAGATCAACAATGGACCGATAGCGGCTGCCTGAGGCGCCTTCATAAGCTGACGTCCGATCTCATTCTCATAAGTGTATGTAAAGCGGCATGAGACGCAAGTGATATGCCCTTTACGGACCCATGACTCGGAATCCTTGCATTGTTGGTAATTCGTGTTTTTTTGTTTGCTGGCAGATCAACTCCAAAGTATCAAACTCGGCACCAGATCTGATTGCCGATCAGAAACCACAGTCATCCCAGCCTTCATCAAGGGGTGGCCTCGTACTTGTAGTAGGGATGGCTACCGTTGCATTAGGCGCCTTTTTGGTACACAGGATGTGGAACAATACGTGACGTATTAAGGATGTACAAGAACAAGACCCTAACAAATGACGCGATGACCACTGGAACCGGTTGTTCAAAAGGTGGATAGCGCTATTCACCGGATAAATCACTATCCAGTGGATAACACAATAGGTTTCACTGGATAGTGTTTTGTCTGGTGGATAGCGCTATCCACATTTTGAAAAACCGGGGCTTGGTCACAAAGTTATAAATTTCCGTTAGAGGTCGGACGCTGGGTAATGTACGGTGGTTGGGCATTGGAAGTTGGGTAGTTTTACCTCGAAAATAAAAAGGGAAGCCACACAAACAGAAATTTGATTTCTTAACACCGTCACGAAATGAAATTCACTGATAAAACATGGAAATAATCTGAGCGAAATTTTGTTATAACCCGGCCAACGTAAAAAGTATCAGAATATTTATGGGAGGCTTATTGGCTTGTCCAAAATACATACTACATTTTATTTGTATCATATTTGAGTTACTGTTTGCGTTTATCGTTTTCTCTCTGCCCGTTAATTCTCATTGAATTACTGAAAAGAAAGATAAGAGAGTGTTTTAGATATTTAAATTAACGTAATTGATGATTGTAAAGAATTTAATATGTCTAATTTGTGAAACAAACTCTGAAGAATACTTTTTCATTGTTTTATAAGTTGAATGTGAAGGTTGATTAATAAAATTTGTTTCTTTGCTACGGAAATTCTTCTCCAAGTGGCCAGCGTGGCAGGCGTGAACAGGGAGGGGATGGGGGAGGGGGAGGGGCGCGAAAAAAGAGAAGGGAAGGATATAAGGCCCCGTCCACACGTATACGTTTACGTTCGTAAACGCATATTTTTATGCGTTTAGGCTTCCCGTCCACACGTAAACGATGAAAACGGTCACCCTAAACCGATATTTTCGAAAACGCTCGCCAAAGTGGATATTTTTGAAAATGCCCGTTTACCCGCTTACGTGTGGACAGCGTAAACGGATATTTTCGTAAACGCTGATGTCACAGATTAGGACCCAGTCCACTAGCCATTGTTTTGTACCTGCATTATACACCAAATTGAAGAAACGTCGGGTGAAAAGCATGAACCATGAACGATGCGACCCAAAGGTTTACTGGGAAATTGGAAAATTTAATCTCCGTCCGTGACAGAATATACATTATATTAACACAGGATGCATAAATCATGCTCTTGAAATGTCTCAAACAAAGAAAACATCTTGATTATCAAGAAATTGAATATTTCTAAGCTTGCCAATGCTGCCTACCCAGAATTTCATTCGGTCTCATCGTTCATGGTTTTTGCTTTTCGCGGGTCAACGTTTTTTCAATTGGGTGTATACGTCATATCTTGTTACAACTTGGTTATATATTTTTCATGTTATCTTATATTAGCCAATCAATCATGTACTTGTTTTCTGTATTCTAATTTAAGAGCCGTTGTATATTATTTTCACTCCAACGCTGGCCCTGTTGAAGACTAGTTCTACTAGTCGAAATATTGGCCATTAAACCTGCCATTAATTTCCGTTGTACTAGCCTTGCATTTTAAAATAAAATAGTATAGATATCCAATGTGGCGGACTTATCTACGCATGGTCAATGCAGATTTGAAGCGTTTACGTATCGTTTTAGCGTTTACATGTGGACAGGTGAAAACGAATCGCAAACGATGGCTGGCTTCGTGTGGACGGGAGCGTTTTAGATAAAAAAAAAATATGCGTTACGAACGTAAACGTATACGTGTGGACGGGGCCTAAGAACCGGGGTATTCGCATTACGCCCACCGATTTCCTTGTAATCGAATTACGTCAACTATCAATACGTTCACCAATCAGAAACTGGCACGCGCTACTTCACGTGTGAATTTACTATGTCTACCGCCCAGCGCGAATTAGCCAATCAGTATTTTGCGGCCGCCAGCGTCCGCAGAAATGAACAAATGGGGGTCTTTATTGCAGGCGTCCTTTCCCTCTCTCCCCAGTTCCCTTCTCCCCGAGCCGGCCGAAAACGTTGGCTCCTCACCAGACCCCCATCGCATTTCAGCATGCGAGGCCTGGGCTCAACAACCAGTTTTCGTGTACCAAGAGGGACAAAAGGGTCTGATAACGAGAAGGACTGAGAGGGCAACAGTACCATGTTAGATGACAGAACAATAAAAACTCTATTTTTGTGAAAATCATTTCCATTGTTTCTGTGAACCAACATGGTCGCCGTGCAAATCACAGGATAAAAAAGAAAGTGGTCCAGAAACCGCTGTCAGTGGATTTGATCCTTTTATTGCACCAAAACATCCTATCTACACTTTTGACGTTATCTTTCGTACATCATACATAACATACATACTTAAACTTTTTTATCCTCGAATTTTAATGTAGCTCACAAAGCTAATGTCTTCGAGCATCTGTCATGTCGTACCTCCTTTGAACGAGTTGTTTTATTGGCTCACTAAAACAATAGATGAATGACCTAAACAATGCCCCTATCCCTATAAACAATAGCAGGTACTGTTTTAGAACGGCCAATGAAAGTAGAGGTTTATGAGAGGTACGACCCTACCGGAGCATCTGAAGTCAAGCATTTTTGACGACTTGTCGTTCATACATCATACATAACATACATACTTAAACTTTTTTATCCTCGAATTTAAGTGTAACTCAAGAAGCTGATGTCTTCGAGCATGTGAAGTCACGCATTGGTTTTCCCTCTAGAGGGATAGGTGTTGCCGGTTACTTTTAGCTTCCAGCCTCACTGAATTCAACAAATACATAAATAATATTCACCTATAAATAAATACCAAAATGGAAAAGAAATGAACCGAGCATGCTATCGGAAGAAGCTAGGACTGTTTTTCACTTTATAACCTACTCACAAGCTACTGACAATTTATCGACACACGTGTTTTTCAACTATACTCCTACACTTGTTACACTGTATTCTACAACACCACTGAAACCTGCAGGCGCAATCATGTTGCTCTGGGACTTGAAAAGTCTTATGCCCGCGTCCACAGCACAAATTGTCACAACTCCCGGTTCCCGGAGCAGTATTGTTGCAAGCTCGTCCCGTGGTACCCAGCGAGCCGGTTTCGGAGTCAGCAACGCAGTAATCCGGGGACTCCACTAAAAACACGAGTTCATCACGTGATGGCTTTCTCCCTTCAGTTACCACGAGTTTGTTTCCGCTCTGATCGACTGTTGCTTGGAGAGCATTGTGATACCTGTCGCGAAGATACGCCCCAACTGCTTCGAACGGACCCATGGTTTTAATGCAGGTCTTATAGACGCACGAACCAGAAATTCCATGACATTTGCAGACCCGCTTTGTATGCCTTTTCACGGCCTGCAAAAAAAAAAAACAAACAAAATGCATACCACTTATAATTATAAGAACAGAAAGACTGCTCAACCTTCCCCCCAGTGTATTCTCAGTATTAACCCTGTAATTTCCAAGAGTAAAATCCCAAATTTCATTTTGTAAAATATTGAAAAACAAATGGTACCATGCAAAAGTGCTGCCGAAGAGGTTTCATTTGAATGGTCACACCATAGATTTCGTCAAAAGTTAGAACTACACTTCATGTCTTCATAATTGACCCTGGGAGTGAAAGGGTTAAGACACTGGCGAATAGCAGATTACATTCAGTTTTTGATCTCTTGTCGTCATTTTTAACTCGTGAATACAGATACCACGCAGGTCTTTACAAAGGGTAATTTCATTGTCCCTGGGTATCACGCAGTTCTATTGTTTTCAGGGCTGGGGTCCATTGTTGTGTTGTTTGTTCTATTGTTTTCTCAGCAAATCAGAGAAGACTCCTGTTAGAGCTGCGTACTGCCCCACGAATACGCAAAGCGTTGAATGAGTTGTAGGGTAGAGTCTACCTGCTATAGCTCAGAAGGAGGTCGGACACCTTATTGAGAATTATATAACGTAATGTCGACACTTAGAATTTTATTTTCGATAAATTTTTAAGTGTAAAAAAAAATCTAAAATCCCCACTCAGGATTGAACCTGTTACCTCAGGTACGATTAGATTGACATAGCCTACCGTACCAGGCGTGCGTTTCTCAAAGCTCCGTAAGACTTTTCAGGCCCGATAGCTATTTTTTTAAACGTAGTTTCTAACGAAAGGCGTTGAAGTTTTTAGCCCACAAATCAGCTAAAGTTGTGTAGTAAACGCAACATTTTATTGCTTAGCTTTCAAAATCAACGAAAACCGAATCTTTATTGGTAAACATTCTCACGTAACACAGCTTTTCGGGTCCGAAAAGTTTTCGGGACTTTCGAGAAACGGGCGCCAGGTTATCGCCTAGCTTCTGGGGTTGTTTAGGCCTAAATTTAACGATATAAACTTCTAACCCCAACCTCAACTGAAAGCTGACCAGTTACTACGTTATATATTCTCATTAAGGTGTCCGATCTCCTTCTGAGTTATAGCATTTAGACTCAACTGAGTTATAGAAGTGGGGCCCGTAGACCTGCCAAGTCTCACGCCTTAGGCGTGAGTCTCACGCCTTGCGAGTCCAAAACTCCGATCTCACGCCTACTCACGCCTATGGAGCAATTTCTCACGCCTGACTTACAGATTTGAGTTATGAGCCTTAACTGATCGCATGCGCATGATCCAATTAAAAATATAGTTACGTTCATGAAAATATGGCACTTTTTTGTAGGTTTTTATCGTTCTGAACGTTACAATTACAGAGGTCTGAGGTCCATGGAAATTTCCGAATTCTTCGGAACATCTTCGGACATCTTCCGAATAGATCGGGTTTTCTTCGGGTTTGGTCGGGTCGCCTTCGGAAATCCTGGCACTCCAGGGCTGGCACTCCGACGAAAAAATTTTCACGCCTATCACTCGGAAAAAGTTGGCAGGTATAGGCCCGCGCTATGTAATGGTCACCCGCCTTACCCATGGGGATGGCGTTGGAGAGAAGGGAGGGTGGGGAGTTAGACACAAGGGGTGGGGGTGGAACAAAACGACAAGGAGAGGGGAGGGTGGGGAGTTAGACACATGGGGTGGGAGTGGAACAAAACGACAAGGAGAGGGGAGGGTCCGAAGGCCGTTTCGTATTTACGAGTTGGCACATGGGGACGAGGTTGGACGAAACCCATAAGTGGGTTGACACGTGTAACGCGCATTCACAGCTTCCGAAGATTCATTTTTTGCTTAGTACATACCATATTTGGAAACCCCTCGGCCCCTCGAAATTGGAAGCGAGTTGTTCTAGCGAATTGATTGGTTGATATTTTTATCTTGATTTTCCAAATACGGCTGTAACAACTTCCTAGCAAATTGAATAATCGGAAGCTTGTTTTCAAGCGTACAAGAGAGAGTTGGACGTTTCAACCGACTTATATGTTTCTGACGAAACGTATTACAGTAAAAGCGGTACACGGTTCAACAACGTTCAACATTTGTTGAGAACGATGTTGCAACTTGTTCAATGAGTAGAAAACCCATTCAACATTTTAAAACGATCGACTGACGTCGCGGTTCAACAAACGGAGTACAGCTTGTCTCTATTTTCGTTATTTTCGTTCAACAACGTCGTTTAACATGTTGTATGGTTTATTTCAACAAGGCATGACACAGTAAACTCTCTTAAGACAGACACCCCCGTAAGGCGGACACCTATTTAAGACGGATATACTTAATGTCTACATGACGTATAACCAGCGATGGCGGTAAATTTCGCATTTTGAAGGAAAGTGAAAATGACTGCTGCCTGCAATTTCGTGTTTTTGGGCGAGAAAGAACGTGAAGTATTAGTTAAAAAACGGAACAGAAAGAAAAAACAGAAGAAAAAGGAAAAATTATTGATCACGTGATTGGACAAAAAGGGCGCGAAATTTTCGCGTTGCCGCGGTCGCACTGTTTCTTTTCTTGGCGTAGCTGAATGAAAGCTGGTTCAAAATTTAACCGCTCGACAAGGAGTGAATGAAGGAGCAAAATTTTCGGAAAATTCCTTTAGTAATCACCTCTGGAATATGATATAGACTTGATGCTTCCTCAGAAAAGTTTCTGATCTCGTCATCACGGCTGTAGGAGCTACAAACGAGCAAGTTTGTAGACAACATTGATCGACTCAGCTCGTACTTCGATGTTTGAAAATTTGGTGCTGATGGAAGGGACTAAAACGCCAAATCAACTACAGGTATGATGCTTTAACCGTTTCTTGTATCCTTTAGCTGTGAATTTTTGTAAGACATAAGATACTGTCCACGCTGCAGTTCTTTCTGACTTTTCGCCGCTATATTTAAGCTTAGGTATCGATTAGGTAGCCGTGTGTTTGTTGATCAATTTGTTTTGATTCTGACTAACTGAACTTTTTAAGATACGAAACACTTGTAACTAAGACATTGTATGCCATTTTACTGTGTTTTAATTCGTGTAGTCACTACTCTGTCCCGTTCTTTTATAAGTAGACCACAGGTGAACCAAGCACAATATGCGAGTAGGGAAACTGGGTACTAGAATTGAGCTTTGTTTAGGTTTATTTTGCTTTGCAACGTTTGCGAGAATTTCTGCACGAAATTAATAACTTTTCTCTTAAAAAGTACAAATGAAGTTCGAAATAAGTGTTAACATGTAACCTAGTGTCTTTGTTTGTTCATTGGGTCCCTCCGTGGCCTGTATTGGAGTATTTTCTTCCATGCGCACCATCATGGATAAATATAACGCAGACACCTTTGTAAGGCGGACAGACTATTCACTGTTGAACCGTGTTTCACAGGGTTTTGGGCGAAAGGAGCTTGGACGCTAGTAAGACGAGGTCATTCCCATGACAGCCTGCGCACCTTGCATCACCTGCATCTAATCTATCTCGCCCTAAAATCACGGTAAAAACGAGTAGTTTTTACCGACAAACGCAGCTCTGAAGGCAAGAATCCCTAAAAAGACGTAAATGACGACTTATATAGAATACGTCAACCGGCATGTCATTCTTATTATTACGGCTCAAATTATATCGTCGCGAGTCAATGCAACAAAATGAGAACTGACCCGAAAAACGGAATTCTTGGCTAATACATGACCTTTCCATTTAGTGTTGCGTCGCAAGGCCTTGAGGCTACTGTTTTAGCGACAAGTTAATTTATCGAATTTAGCAATTGCACGTAAATAGACAACTTATTTCACGGACAGTCGCTAAATTTAACCTTCGCTAATTTTAACATGATCTTCCTGCTTTTAAAAACAATTAAAGCATACATCCTAACAATGGGGTTCTTTATTGTCGATGTTATTGAGCGCAAGGCTATTAATACTGAGGGCCGCAAGCTGTATTGTCACTGTGACTGAGTACTCACTGCATAGTATTACAGACGATTCCCACAGTCATTACAGAAAAATCAAGATAATTGCCAAGACAAACCCTAATGCCTTTTATTTTTAAATTCGCAAAATTCAAAAAAATTCGCCCACATCAAAATTTTCGCGGCCAGAACTTTCGCGATGAGTCGAGAATTTTTGGTAAGAAAAGTTCCAAACCTCCAGTCCCCCAAAATAGAGTTGTATTTTTAAACGACGCTCGCGTAACGAAATAACAAAATGCAAATCATATCAATCAATCATGATTTCAAACGTGTCTGGCTGCTTGTCACTCTCAGCATAGTTTTCAGACAATTTTTTGTGTCTTCTTCGATTCGTCACCTTACGTCTATTTAAGAATTGGAGTTAGAAAATAACAGAAGCAATGACGCAAAGTATGAAAGGGTCATGGTGACCGTTCTACATTCATTTTAAGGCAAGCAAGAAATACTTCTTTAGAATTTCGTTCATGTGGACTAGACTTTTGCGTGATTAGTTTTTTTCGCAAATCTCAGACGATGCGTGAAAATAGGAAAGTGAGCTAAAGTGAATCGAAACCGGCGGTGTGAAAATTTAGACATTAGCCTGGAATGCATAAGTAAGTTAACAAACAAATACCTTCCAATACCGAACAAACTGCGCTGCTTCCATATTTGTTTTTTACCACAAGTTCAAGTTCATATCACAAAAACGTTTTAAATGGAAGAAATTGCTAAGATAAGCGACGTTGAATTGGCTTCAGGGAGGGTAAAATCGCTAAATTAGTTGTCGCTATAGATGGTAACCTTACTACTTCGAGATGAACAATTGCAAGTTAACTTTTAGTATTCTGAAAACGAGGGTAAAAACGTGATATTAGTTTCATAATCGCGCACTTCAGAGATCATAACAATAAATACTTTATTAACCATTTAAGATATTTTGCGTTGTTTTCGCAATAATAAACACAAGGAAAATTTTAGACGAAGACCAGCAAAGCGGCTTCTACTCTGACTTATGTCTAAACGAGGAATGGTTAGGATACTCACTTGGAATAGTGGTTGTGCTGTTTTTCCATATAATTTTAGTGCCTTTAAAAGAAACAATGAAAGATAATATAGTTTGAGCGTTTCCGTTCCGAAAATTTCAGAGAAAGGCGTCTTGTCTCCCGAATTTACAAGCCGAGTGTTAAATAAGAAAGTCAGTTCTAGACAAAACAAACAAACAAGGTTATATTCTACCCAGAATTGGTGTTTCGAAAGGGCAATATTGCAGGTGACTGAAACGTTATTGTACTTACACTTCTTCCCACGAAATTATTGTGAAGATTCATCTTTGCTCTAACATCTTGTCCCTGTTCTCGAGAATCCACAAATGACCTGGCAAATTTTAGACCATATGTGATGTTGTCACTGCAACCTTCCCAATCAAAGCCTTTGTGACTTCTTCCAGAACGTCTCGTATCGCAGCTGCAATTTCTGATTTCACCGCGACTACAAGCTTTCGTCACTTCGTGTACAACTGCGGCCGAAGATATGGCGTGGACGAAAGCAGTCTCCCGGCTAGCTAAACAATGTCACAAAATTAAAATATTAGCACTTAACCAGTAAAAAAAATCGAAACCAGGAGTTGTGAGGATTGGCCTGACAAAAAGATTTCGTGCTCACAGCTTTAAAACTTTCAACTCCAAGTAAAGTTTTAACCTCTGTTTGAAAATTTAACCCTTAATTTTTACTGTTATGTAAACTCTCGTATATATTAATTAGATATAATAACAGCAATTAGGAAATTCCTTTTCGTAAAATAACTCTACCTTTTCGCAGAACTTTTCCGAAAACGCTGACATCTCTGGGAACCGTTGAACAATTCCACAATTCATCCTTTAGTTGTCTCTGGCATTCTTCTACACCAAGCTTTGCACCTTTACCAATGCTCATCATCACATCAGGATTTTCATGGCAAAGTTGTCGTTGGTCGTTGACCAACTCAGCAACGTTGCACATTATTTTCGCACCCAATGCATAAACTTGAGACATAAACCTGACGCAGACACAAACAAATGATTTCTCATCAATAACTTTAAAATTCAAGAACATCGGCCATGCTCACTTGTTAATTTCAACACTTCTTGGGTTAATTTGGATATTTAGGGTGAGTTCGATGTTTATGAGAGACACTTACCACCAATGGGAAGATGAAAGTATTGGAAATGTAAACAAAATAGCAGTGAAAAACCAAAGTGTCGTGGTCCGCATGTTGATCTGTTGTGACTTCGCTAGTGGTTGCATGCAGCTCCGATGCGCCGTCTGATTTGAAATTTCTGCTACTCGAAACCGTCTGATCAGTAACAAATAAACAAAAGGCTATTCACTGAAGTACATGCATTCCAAATCAAGTGCTCATTCATCTTATCTCAAAAAGAATGACATTAATTGGAAATCATACCAGTTTGTATAATTTCTGATACTGGCTTCATTTAATCTTGACCACCGTACCACGTATACTTTCGTATCCACACGTCATATCAATCCTTTTCCGGGAAACGCTTATTTCATCTGTATGAAAAACCGTCAGCTTCAGTGTCTCAAAAAGTGTAACAGTTTTTAACATATAATTAAATAAGAAGGAAAATGTAATTGAAATTCTTAAGACAGTGGCTTCACTGTCAGTGCATTTTTATGGTATTTCAGTCGCCTCGGGCTCCAGTAACATAATTGCGAAACTTTAGTAATGGATAATATTGTCCTTAAGTTAAACTTCATTGATTTCAAGGTCACACTGATGGCTCACTGAAAAATTCTAGAATCTAGGCTTGTGGTAATAGTTGGTTAGCTTTTGTTTTGTGATGTGGGAATTGACTCATTTGAGCAAAAGATAGTTTTGTGGTGGGGGAATTACGTCATTTGGTGATCACAGTACATCCGCAACACCAACTTGCTTTTGGTACACAATCAGTCATAACGTAACTGTGATGAGGTTGCTGTCATTGGTAGCCTCGTCCGAGTCTGTAACTCATGCTTGTTTAACTTCAGTAACATCTTCCTAACAGCAATCTTACACCCTTTTCACCCACTACTTAACAACTGTCGTGTTTCTGTGATGATAATATACTTGTTTATTTGCTTCCCTGATCGAAGAGGGGGCTATTGTACTAAGTTAATAAGCGTGTTTGAAATATTTAATACGTTTTAGTACTCACGGTACAAACAACTATTTATAGTTCAACTGGTGGCACAGTGAAATCAATTGTTTACGACATATTAAATACTCCACCACAGTTAAAGATATAAAAGCACGGATTCCATTCAATCTATTTTGAATTTGAAGAGGTGTGACATAGTTTTGCAGTGAGCCTGAATCGATAAGAGTGGTCAGCAGCCGATCCCTTTACGGTGACAAAAGCAAGGTACAATTTCCGTACCGTTTAATCAGCCTCAAGCGTTTAATCAGCGTCAAAAACTAAAGGCTGAAATGGTCTATAAGTCCTTAAACGACCTCGCACCGAATTATTTGTCCGCTAAATTCATTCAGCGGTGTTATGTGATTACTTCTTACAATTTGCGGGATTCTGATAATAAGCTTGTAATACCATTGCCACGTACTAACTATTACAAAAATAGCTTTGCCTATAGTGGTGCAGTCCTCTGAAACAGTCTACCCTCAGCTGCTAGGCAGGCAACATCTCTGACTAATTTCCGACGATTCTTAATTAATTTTGAAATAAAGATGGCGGATCCAGGGGGAGGGTCGGGGGGGGGGGGGGGTCCGGACCCCCCACCCCCACCCCTCCCTATCAGTAGGCCTGAATAGATTGTGCTCGGCAACTTTTGAGCAACTTCTGGAGTTTTAAGCAACTTTTTGAACTGCAAGCAGCCTAGGGCCACTTTTGCCTTCCTTGGCAACTTTTGAGCAACAAATAATGATAAACACCCAAATTATCCCAAATGTTTTTGTTAATTGAGACTGGTTGACACTAAAAGTGCTGTAGACGCGCGTACGTGTATTGAATAGTATTGACCCTGCAAATGATTAACATTCCTTTGTTTTCTACTCTCTGTGCATGAATTGATGTGCGCCCACGAACTGGACAGCAGCTATCTATTTAATATCGCCCGCGAATTATCCAGCGGTTAGCCGGTTATTGGCTCCACAGAGCTGCCGCCATCTTGGTATCATTAGAAACTACTTTACTTCATTAGAAAGTAGTCAAAGTACTACTATTGGTAGTTATGTTGAAATTTAAAATTATATTGAATTACACATCCAACATTTCCATGTTTTAAGTTGTTATCGAGAATAAAATGGCTCGCCAAAGTGAGCAAATTTTTCAAATTTTGGTAGCAACTTTTTCAATGTTTGGCAACTTTTGAGCAACTTTTAGCCTTTTTTGGAGCAACTTTGGCTAGATTTGCTAGCACATTCTATTCAGGCCTACCTATCAGACCTGTGTCTCTCATGTGGTACATAAAAATAATACAATAAAATTGTTTTATACGTAGTTGTTTCACTTCCACCAATTGACTGATTGTCAAGTTTTTGACTTAACAAACGCTTTTCCACTCTCAGAAATGCTGGAAATGGCGTTTTAGAGGGTAAAGTCGGAAACATTTTCCCGGGGACATGCACTCGGACCCCCCCCATTCAGAAATTTCTGGATCCGCCCCTGACTGTTTTATTTTTACGCTGATTAGATTCTTTACTACAGGATCCGGTGCTTCTATTTTGTTACGGTGGTTCTTGCAAACACAGTTACGTTTTGATCCCTTTACGCTATGTGCATCCATACTGAGTACGTGGAATTTGACATTTTTGGAAATTTCCCTTCCTCGGACTGATCTACTGCGAGAGGATTCTGGGTAATCACGATTCTGAATCAACCTCTCGTCCCCAGGGCCTTTTCCGCTTTCAAAATGGCGGGGCGGGCGTAAGGCTACCAAAATACTCCGAAACTCCTAGGTTATTTTGTCAAGTAAAACATGATTGAATGTCTCCGTTTCGTTTGAATAACGCTTTCAGATTGCCAGAAAAGACACACGACTGCCAATCTACGTAAATAACCTCCAAAAACGTCATTTCATCATGTACATGTGTCGGTTTACATGTCCCTCAATTTAGACCCTGGGGACGAGGGTTCTTGGTTAACATGGTACCACAAGAGGGTTCTGGGTAAACATGGTACCACAAGAGGGTTTTGGGTAAACATGGTACCACAAGAGGGTTTTGGGTAAACATGGTACCACAAGAGTGTTCTGGGTAAACACGGTACCACAAGAGGGTTCTGGGTAAACATGGTACCGCAAGAGGATTCTGGGTAAATAAGGTACCGCAATTGCAAGAGGGTTCTGGGTAAACACGCTTCCACAAGGGGGTTTTGGGTAAACATGGTACCGCAAGAGGATTCTGGGTAAATAAGGTACCGCAATTGCAAGAGGGTTCTGGGTAAACACGCTTCCACAAGAGGGTTTTGGGTAAACATGGTACCGCAAGAGGATTCTGGGTAAACACGGTACCGCAAAGGGATTCTGGGTAAACATGGTGTCGCAAGAGGATTCTGGGTAAACATGGTACCGCAAGAGGATTCTGGGTAAATACGGTACCGTAAGATGATTCTGGGTAATCATGGTACCACAAGAGGATACCACAAGACATGATACCACAAGACAGACAAGAGGATTCTGGATAAACATGGTACCGCAAGAGGATTCTGGGTAACCACAATGGTTTAGTACGTTACTTCAAGAGGATTCTGGTGGAGCACGGTATACGTACTTCGCTGCAAAAATATCCAACATATGTTTTCTTGCTGATGTGTGTTTTATTTTGAATACAAATTTAAACATAAACGTTTTAACCTGAAAACACGTGCGCTTCAACAAACAAGTGCCAACAAGTATTATTTGTTTATAATTGTTGTCTTAGCCTCTCACTGACTTTAAATATTTACATAAATAATGTTCACCTGGATAAATATCAGAGTGACAAGAAATATGTATTCGTCGTTGATTATTGGTTGTTAATCAATTATATTAAAACGGCAATGCTTTCAAACCAACAGATTTGCAAGGGAACTCGAAAATTGAGTTCGATTCAGAGCCAGACTGTGGAGTAGCTATTTCTACAAGCCATTTGGTTCACAGCCGCTATTATTCATCTTCTTAGAACTGAAGATACAGAAATTAATCCAATTTGGATTTTGTCCAACTTATCCGCAGTAAAGACGCGCTCTTTAAGGACCATTCCAGCTTGCCATATCCTAGTTAAACCTTTTTACTCCCAGGGTCAATTATGGAGACATGCAGGGTAGTTCTAACTTTTGAGTCTGTGGACGAAACCCTATGGTGTGACCATTCAAATGAAACCTCTTTGGCAGAACTTTTGCATGGTACAATTTGTTTTTCAATATTTTACAAAATAAAATTTGGGATTATCCTTGAATTTTTCAGTTTTGGCACTCTTGGGAGTTAAATGGTTAAGTATAACAGAATGTGCAGAAGAACAATTCTAAAATCTATGGTGGATGATTTTCTTAGAGGTACTGTTTTGCCTGCCATCTTGCAATACACAAGTGAAGGTTTTCATTCAGCCACACAGGCGCTGAATTTTTCCCTCCAAAACATTTTTTTCTGGACAACGATAAAATATGCCGGTTCCGTCTAATCTACGTGTTTTAACGCTGGTGCTGATCCATAAAGAATGCGCTTTTAGCTTCCTGAATTGTTTCGTACCATTTATTAGGGCATTTTTATTTTCATCAGTTTCACTAATTTTTGGCTGTCCTGTGAATAAACACCAAAGATTATTTTTGTATTTTTTCTTTTTGAAGACCAAACAGACAAGAGCTAAAGCCTGGGGTTTTTAAGTAAAGCACGCTTGAACTGTCCGTACACGAAGTCTCTGCTCAATGAATAAAGTGACAAAGCCACTTCATATAATCACAGCATCTTGTCCTCTGCAGAAAGCCTTATATTTCTTATCATAATTTTTCGTGTCCTCTATCGCTAGCATCCAGACTGTTACTGGACGCGCGGGAAGCACCTCGCTTTTTATTCTTCCTGTTTCTCCTTCCCTTTCTTTGTTTGTTTCGTTTGTCGCCTATCTGTTTCTTAGGAGGCCTATTTTGACTGTTACTGTCCGTATTTGTCACAGAAGCAGTTATCTGCGGTCCACTGCCATTGTATGGAGACACCTCATCTTCTGGTGATTTACACACGTGTTTATCAACAGTTCTTCTGCACATGTTGCACTTCACATAACAACACCAGTGAAACTTGCACGCACATTTGTATTCCTCTTCAACTTGGATGGTGTTGAACCCGCGCCCGCAGCACAAAATCCCGCAACTCCCGTGTCCTGGAGTGGTCTTGTTGCAAACCCGTCCCGTGGTACCCAGCGAGCCCGTGTTGGAGTTAGGGACGCAGTAATCCGGAGACTCTTCCAAGAACACGAGCTCATCACGTGGGGGCTTGACCGGATATAACTTATCAGCTATCACGAGTTCATTTCCGCTCTGATCCACTGTTACTACGATTGCATTGTGGTATCTTTCGCGAAGAACAGCGCCTACTTCGCTAAACGGAGACATGGCTTTCCAGCAAGTTTTAACTTGACACGAACCGGATACGCCATGACATTTGCAATCCAACATCATTTGGTTTTTCACGGCCTGTTAAAATATAAATTTTGCCCACAGTTAATTAACTAATAAAAGTCATGCAAAGATCATTTATTCAAAAAGAAACTATAAGGTACTATAAATAATTGTGCCATTTCATTGAAACCCTCGAAATTTAATTTCATTTGTTTTCTGAAATTTACGGCAAATGGTGAAGTAAATAACATCCCAGCGCACCTACGCAATGGACGGGAGCGAGAGTAATGGGAGCTAAACTGCGCCAACATCTGTAGCGTTGTAGTTTGGTCCTCCGGTGCAGTTAGGTCTTCTGACCTCGTGACCAATAACGGGCCAATAGTAAGCGTGTTCAGTTGCGACCAATAAAAATGCGTGGTGATCGTGTCTTCTAGGATTATTTTGCCCAGGGAAGGGATGTTGGACCGAGAGTTTTTCCACATGTCTCGCACATTCGCCATGCTGATTTTAGCATTCGCGGCCATAAGATTCACTCAGCAGGGTTTTCCTTTTCGGCTGGCGACCAGCGATTGTTGCAGCCTGTGAACGGCTCAGTCGCCGCCAACTGCGTGCCAAAGAATCCTATATGTCAATAATGTAAGTGCAATGGTACAAACATTCTCGACCCCAGAGCACTTCTCTTTTGAAAAAAAAAATACAGAGAGTTCAGGGTCGAGTTGTTCGAAGGACGATTAGCGCTAATCCAGGGTTAATTACAATGACAACACATATGTTCTGTTGACAGTTAATCCAGGATTAGTGCTAATCAGGCTTTGAACAACTCGGCGCTGATCGGCCGGCCCTGGGGTCTAAAATGAAAGCGTAGGCCCTGGGGACGAGATTAATCGCGCATGTGCAAGCCGGGGAAAATTGAGTCGCACAAACACTCGCTTAATGTTTTTCGTAACTATTCCAAATATTTTGTTTGTTTGTTCTAGAGGTATATTGATTTACTTAGAGCAACACAGGACATTGCTTTGACTGAGTTGATATCGTATTTAGGTTATTTATAGAGTTTGACCTTATAGGCTGCACGAAATAACAATGATTAGTCTATTTTTAAAAAGACTGATTCCTTTTACCTCATCATCTTCTAAAGGCCCGTTTATACAGATTTTTGTGCATTTTTTTGTCGCACTTTTTGATGCAATTTTTGTCGCGCGCAACTTGCATCTTGAAATCGCATATGTGTAAACGGGCGGCGATTTCAGTGCGATTTGTCGCAATTTGTCGCGTGATGTCGCAGATGTTTCGAACATGTTCGAAACCTAATGCAACTTGGCGACGATTTTTGGGAAATTGCAGCAAATATCGCACCCGAATCGCACAGGAAATCGCCGCTGGTTTACACTTGCGACAATCCGAGTTTTATGACCTCAATAAACAAAATTTTAGAAACTTTCCAGGTATATCAGATACAAATTCTCTTTTCGTGGAGAATAGTCAGAAATCGATGAAAAATTTCTTAAACAGAATTATTAAGAAAATAGAATCAGAATCTAAGGTACATCAGATGAAGCTTGTTCAACTAAACATCAAGCTTAATTTTTATTTTAAATTCACAAATGACACAGGAAGTTCTAGTAACTGTTATGACGTAATAAAAAAATATGAAACACAGACGAACACTGGCTAAGTTTCTAACAGGAAATCATTGCCTACGTATAGAAACGGGTAGACATGCAAAACCAAAAATTCCAAGAGATTTAAGGCACTGCGAATGCTGAAATTAGAAAACATTGTAAAAGTTTTTTGAATCTACAAAATACAGATAGAATTAATTTCTTTTTTAATAATGTTGACCCCTTTATATGTAAACAGGTGGGTCACTTTATATATGAAGCTTCAGAGAGACGAAACACGCTGTTAGCAAGGACTGCAATCACTGTATTCTAGTTTAATCTGTTAGTGTAATGCTAATAAACTTTGATTTGATTTGATTTGCATTGGAGAGCGCGACAAAAATCGCATCAAAAAATCGCATGTGTAAACGGGCCTTAAATGTCGTTACCAAAATTTTTAATAACACAATATCATTTAACTTTCTCTTAGCGAGATACGTATAGTTCGCGAAACAAAAATGCAGTTTGGTTTTCGTTTATCACTCTTGTTATAGAGACCCCGTGTTCGCCAAACAAATCCTTGAATCTCTTGCAAAATTTGGGGTGGTAACTGATTAAATTATAAAATTAGTTTGAACTGACGCAAGAGTTTTAAATCAGTTTACATTTCATTGAAGGAGACGGTTTGTCAATATTTGAAAACAGCATTTGCCTCTAATTTTATTATTGAATTGCGAACGTATTATTAAAAAGTAAAGAAAAAGCACCTCAAAAATAAAGATGATGTAGCATGAGTTTACAAAAAGAGGTTTTCGCAAATTTTTTGCGACGGACCATTCTTTTTCGTTATAATCCGGAGAAAAACTGAACGGAAGCCATAAGGCGAAATTCTCAAAATATTTGCTAAAGATACAAACAAACAAACACTTTGACGAAACTATTCATAAACCAATGAGTTTGAAGGAACGTGAAGGCATCTGACTTTATCTGAAAAACATTTCACACAATATCTGATTTTGTTAGGAAATTGCCTGCGGACAACTCTAAAATGTTCTCTAATCGTGTTAACAGGAAACGAAAACAAAACCCTCTCCAAACGAAACCGCGTAAACACCCTCAAGAATAAAATCTATTCACGCTATACATGCACTCGATATTAGCTATCTTTGCTATAAAAGTAGGCAAACAAAGTCCGTATAAGAACTTGATGAGTATATATTTTTTCCATAAGACCACTTCACACTTAAAAAGGACGTACTGTAAGGAGCTCTTTCTGGAAACCATCTATTATCGGCAATGAAATAGAGTAGTTTCAATATCGCTTTCCTTTTATTGAATAAAATTGGCGATGATATATATTTCGTGAAATTCCCTCCACATTCTCAAGCTGAGCTGAGCCGTCTCGTGACGTTTTGTTCATTTTTTTTGTCCGGTTTTCTGATAAGAAACCGCAGGAGATGTTGGTAACATTTTGTTAGTATAACTGTGTTAAAAAAATTGGAAACTCTTGAGTGATTTGAGGGAGTGAGGCCGTTGTGGTTTTGGCATGGAATTCCTTATATGTGGACAGAATTACTAAGTTTTCCGCAGTAAAATGATATTTTAAAAACACTGTTGAAAGCAAAGTTTTATTTTCCCAAATTGAAATGATTTTCGTTCTACAGATTGCTTAAAGAACTGCAGAATTTAATGATGTTTTGATTTAATTTAAACTTCGATAAAAGTAAAAACGAAAAATTGAAAGCTACATAGCTTAGAAAATGTTTCGTGTCTCACAAAATGCAATTGAACTGAGAACCGACATGTTTTCAAAGTGAACTTCTGAGTTTAGTTTCAATTTCCCACGTTTAGCATATAGCCTAAAGAGCTCTTGACATTTTTTCAAGCATGACGAACATTCTACACGTCTGTATATACCAAAATTCAGGAAGTTGATTCAACAAATGTTGGCGCCGTACAGGTTATAAAAATACAACTAGACAACGTAATTCCACACGCTTTTCCTGTTTTTCGATGTTTATCTAAACAAACTTCACAGCACCCATCGTGTAAGTCGTGATTGCTGACAAGATTACAAAACAGCTATGCTATTTATTTCCCAAAACGAATACTTTGGAAACTCAGATTACTTTATTTTAACTTTTAGTTTTTTTTTTTTTTCAGAACATGTACATAAAAAGTTATGATTTTTTTTGTTCCAGTATAATATACTATATATATCCACCCACGTTGATGCACGAGATTAACTTTCAAAGCAATCGTTTATCCAAGATCCTAATGTATTGTTTGTGAGAACACTCCTGGGAAATAGATGAATTTCAAACATCCATACTAAAATATGAAAGAGAGCTAAACTGATCCACAGACTCTTTGAAGCACGAACTCCGTTGATGAGCTGGTTAGTGATGTAAATTTAATTTATCGATAAGATCGTTCCCCGAAATTTAAAGACAATATAAACTCGCACTTACCTGGGCTTAGCATCAATTAATTGATAAATAAATGGTTGTTACTTACTCTTCTCCCTACAAAGTTGTTGTGGAGATTCATTTTTGCTCTGGCATCTCGCTCCTGCTCCCGAGAATCGACGAATGATTTGGCGAATCTTAGACCATATGCGATGTTGTCGCTACAACCTCCCCATTCGAAACCCTTGTGACTTCTTCCTTTACGTTTGGTGTCACAAGTGCAATCTCTTATTTCACCCCGGCTACAAGCTTTAGTCACTTCGTATACGACCCCGGCAGAAGATATGGCGTAGACAAACGCGCTTTCACGGCTGGCTGTCAAAAGTCAAGAAAAGTACTGTTAAAAACCATTCAAGCAAAAACGAAAACGTTTAGATCATAAACTCAGTCTTTGTCATGAAATCTCGTGAATAAATCAATCGGATGACAGAGTTTTGAGACTCTTGAAAGTAAGTATTAAGTATCTGAGAGCGCTCCGTGTGGAATATCATCAGTTTCTACCATGCGGTTTATATTTTAGTAAACTTAGTGGCTTTACCATGGATAACACTTATGACTTTTGAAAATCGTCGAGCTGTATAGATTAATACATAAGTTGTCAGAGCTATAATTTAGAATTACAAGTCATCTATACTCGTTATAAGTAATCTCGAGTGATGTACCTTATTTTCAAGTCTATTTTATTTTACCTTTTCGCATAACTTTTCCAAAAACGCTGACATCACGAGCCACCGTTGAGCAGTTCCACCTTTGATCTTTAAATTGATGCTGGCATTCCTCCACACCGAGCTTGGCGCCTTTTCCGATGCTAACCATAACATCAGGGTTTTCTCGACAAAGTTGGCGTTGAAAGTTCACCAGCCCAGCAATGTTGTTACACATGATTTTTGCGCCCAGTGCGTACACTTGCGACATAAACCTGGCGACATAAATAAACAAATCGGCACAATGCTAAATTTCTCACCTCCAACTTAAATTGAACATAAATTGACTGAGCAATTCTTGGACTAATCTGGAGAGTAAACTTTTGATTGATGTAATCTTCTTAGATCGGAAGACTGAAGTTAACTTACCACCAGTGAGAAGATGAAAGAATTGGAAATGTAAACAGAAAAAGCGTAAAAACCCAAACAGTAGAAATCCGCATGATGAACTTTGCTGTATCACAAGTCTCTCTACGCTTAGCACTTGACAGCTCTGTGAGGTTGAGAGTTCACGCTATAAAACTGTCGTGAATGATAAATAACTAAAATATATCTCAGGACCTTGGTATGCAGTTTGGGGTATTAAAATTACTTGACAATAGCGGTAAGCTACGACGTAACTCAAGAGACATTTGATTGGCTCAAACATTCAACCTAAAGTTGAATTAAGCGGGCGGTCCTCTTGATCTACTCGTCAAATCTTAAGTGCCATTTAATATTCATGCAAGAAGTTTTATTAACCTGTGCACGAACTACAAATATAGAACTCATATCGCTGAAATTTTTCCCTACCGATCTTTAATGGAAACTTTCAGCACTTTTATCCCCTTATTAGAAAAACGGCTCGATAAAATGATCTTAAGTATTCTAAGAAATGTTTGTAATTGATATTGTATGAGGCCTTTTTCATTATCGTAAAGTAAACTCAGAACAATAGATGTTTTTGATCAGTTTGTTTGTATATATAAACCACTTACGATGTTTAATGTCAACACAGCTATGTGAGTCTCGCGAGTGACTAGTTTACTCCACACTTTCTTCACACAATTTAGTGTTACTAAGAGCTTATGCACGCGCGCGAATGGAACTGTACTTGCGGCATTTCGTTAAGTGTGTTAACAAGAGCTTTCATTTATTTTTCGTTTAGTCGCGGCATGTAAGGTGTATTTTGAATGCCGCCATCTATTCTTTTATCCGTTGTGAATTGTTAGCGGACCTCTTTGTGTAATTAGCTTTCTTCTTAGAATTGTTGTACGGTGTCTTGCCTGCCTAATGATCGTGTTAAGGCCATTAAAGCCGCATTTAGAATTGTAACTAGCTCGAGAAGGTGAAAAGAAATCAAACTTCACCGACTTTAATTGAGACTTTTGATTATTGAATTTTTTGATTATTGAACTTCAAAGGCGAGCGTTTTTTGTTGTCCATTACGTGCGTATAGGCAGTATTCGCGGATATGTTATTGTTCGCTTTGTCTCATTCCTTTATAATAAGGCCGTGGGATTACATCTTGCGATGATCCTGGCGGAAACTATTTATTACCATTATTGATGAGAAAAAATGTCATTACAAACTTTATTTTGGGATGCTCAAAAACTTTATATAAAACTTTATTTCTGAGTTGTTAAAGTAGCGTTTCAAATCGGCAAGTTAAACGTGTTTCCGTCCTATTTTAGCTAGCGTTTCCACTTGAGTGCAAACATGCAGAACAAAGCACGTATTTGAAGCCATATAGGAAATGAAAGCATAAAGATTGGGCAGTGACAACGTGGGGCAAAATAATTAAAAGAAGTTGAAAGAAAAGAGTGGGTTATGAAAGGACTACGCCTCGTCTATTAACTTGACATTTACAGTATTTTAATATTCTTATCATGTTTAACAGGGAACGTGAAAAGCCTTACGAAATTTGTTTGTGGGGTTAACAAATGGAAGAAAGATCAGTTTTACGCTTTCCTCGTCTTAGCTTTGCGGTTGTTACTCAAGGGACGTTAAATTAAATAAATGAGATTCCTTTATCCCGGTGAAGAATTAAACTGTAACTTATTTTTTGTCCGGTCTTATTTCGCTTTGATCTGTTTTCAACAGATCTCTTTCCGATCCGGTAGTTGACCAAAGCTTAAAACCAAACTAATTACTTCTTACCAGTCAATCATAGATATCATGATATTCCCATGTATAGCTACAAGTGAATCTACATTTAGCTGGCTGTGTTCCAATTTCTTTAATCTTTTTTGCTTTCTACATCCGCCATGCTTTAATTTAAGTGCAAATTTTAACACCAAGAAAAGATCACGATTAACACTTAAAAAGCCAATTACTTAAACGGTTAAACCTTCATAAACCTCCACCACGAATTGAAACCAAACTGCCAAAGGATGGCTAAATGTAGCTCCAAATTCTATCTGTGCTTACTTATGGTTGTTTCGCGACGTTATTTCTATAATCATTTCTCCGTTTTTTAACCTTGACTCCTATTTAACACCTCAGTTAAAATATCGGATAATAATCATTAAGTTCTCTATACAATCGTTTTAGCGCGACAATCTCTCGCATGCAGTTGTGGTGAATTCGCCCCCGCTTGCGCTTGATACTCAAGTTCCCGGAAAGACTAGACGATTTCCAAATGAAAACAGAACTGAGAGTCGATTTGTTCAAGTTGTTTCAATAAAGTAAAGTAAATAAATTGTATCTGATCCTTTTTGCCACTCTAAGTTTTGAGTTTCCATACCGCTGCAGCCCGCAAAACTGGGGGCTTCGTTTGTGAAACATTTGACAAAATCAGTGAAATCACGTTTTCGAACTTACAAACAAAACATACTTAGGCCCAGTTCAAACGTCGAACTTCACATGTGCCGAACCTAACGCAAATTAACAAGAACAATAGATTTTGCTCATTTGCATTAGGTTAGGCACATGTGAAGTTCGACGTTTGAACTGGGCCTTATAAGGCACAGCGGACTGATCACGGATTGCAGGCGAAATTATTGAGAATTCAGTTGAGAATAACACTAAAATTTAAAGAAACAGAACAAGTGCAAATATTGAGTCTGAATGGAAATGGAACTTAGGAGTGATTGAAATCTGGTTTTAAAAAGAGACTAAAATTAAAGTCAAATATGACAAAGCATACCACCCAAAACTGTAGACGTTTAGATGTACTTTTATACAAAAAATTAGATTGGATCAACCGAGTTGATACGGTATACTTAAACTGCCACCGTAAAGACATTCAAAAATGAAATCTCAGTCTTTACGGGTGGCTAAGCCGGTACCTTATCAATTCAGTTGATAAAACCACTTATTTTATTCCCCCACCAACACAATTTCTTTAGAAACTTAACCCTTGAAACGCATGCTTTTATAACCGACTTTCATCCAAATACTATTAACTTCCAGGGCACTACATACGCGAAGTCTTTTCTGGGGAAAACGGTTCGGATTCGTGGATGACTTACAGACATCCTGCAAACGTGTTCAGACGGGGAAGGAAAAATGCGTGGGACGTTAATGTGTTTTCGTGAGGTCTTGAACATGTCTTCACGTGGGTGGGCCACAAAAAAACACTTGAAACAGTTTCGAAACATTAAATTTTATAGCAATTGCTTCGTGCTTCTGTTGATTATTTCTTAAAATAAATAAAAATTACTGAAGTCTTCTATACTACAATACAAATACACCTGCACCGAGGAACTCGGCAAAAACTCGTTTTGATCTAAGAGAATATCTTTATTTTTACCGTTGAGTAGTGTTTGAAATTAAATATACTTTTTATTTTTTATTCTCATACCTCGCCGCTTGGCAGTGTTCATCCTGATGCTTTTGACTGTTTTTAAGCCGTTGTAATAAAGGACAAAGAATTTTTTGTGTGCACTTTTATAAAATGGTGTTTTATGAAGTATATCCTTTTTCTAAATGAAATGATATAGCATTACCACGAACTGCGGATCATCATTGCAATTACATGAACGGACGTTTACGCAACTACTTGAAAATATTTCAAGCTTCAAGTTCAACGTGATATAAGTCAACAGAGCTGAGCTATACGAAGCTTAAAGAAGATACGTTTGCAATTCTGAGTAACGAGTTTTTTTACAAGACAGTAATGTTATACAGTTTCATCGTTTCAACGTCGAGAGTTGCGGTTATTAAAACCTGGCCGTACACTTTGTGATATTAGATAACTGTCAACCCTTACCCAAGAGCTGAGCTACGCGAAGTTTCGGAATGATGCAAGCAGTGGGCGTAAATACCTCAGTGCAAATCTAAGCAAGCGATATTTTTTATAAGAAAATAACTATTTCATGGATCCAGCGTGATTTAAGCCGTAAGCTCCACGATATTGAGACGGCAAGTATGACGTTCTTCCAGAGCTGAACTTCTTATGATGTAAACAGTGGGTGTCAAATACGTTTGCAAATTCTGAGCAAGCGATTTTTTTTTTTACAAGAAAAGAAACCGGTATTACAAGGTTCCAACGTGATTTGACTTTAATTACTTTAATTACTTTACTTTAAATTTCACTTTAGTGAAGCTATAAATTGCGGCTTTCCTCTGAGTCAAAAATAGAGTGCGCCGATATCATCCGCATTCAAATTAAATTTGCTACTATATATATATACAACGAACACCGCAGAATTTAACCGCTAATTGCTACTTGAGATGATAAATCGGCTTTGCTGCGAGTGTTTTTGCTCTTATATAGATTTCAAGCGGCTCTAACTACAGCGTGAGAATATTAAACTTTATCCAACGAGACAAAAGAACCAAAAGCAATTCTCAGACAATTTTACTGAGTTCCTACACGTCAGCCGTACTCAGGAGTTTGGACCACTTTATAGACTAACAATAAATTTGGAAATTTCAATCAGACCGAGAAACCATCGAAACTGCTGGAGAGCCAGTAAATTAGCAAAATATCCTGAAATATAAGCGAAGATATAGTTCAGTGATTTTCAGAGATGTTTGTATGGTTCGTTCGCAAATCTTTCATACCCGGCGGATACCTCGAACTGAAAAGGCTATCGGTTTAACCATTTTCATCAAGTAATACGCCTTGCCAAATTCAAAGCTGGAAAATGGTTGCAAATGTCATTTTGTAAAATGCTGAGGAACTTCAGCACCATAAAAAAGTACTTCTCTGTGGCTAGAATGGTCACACTTTAGGATTTCGGTCACAGACTCAAACTCTAACAGCTCAAGTATAACAAGCGGATTTAGTCTGGAAGTGTAAAGGATATAGCTTTTTTTTAAGCTTGCAGTAAAAGATTTGGATTTTTTCTGTCTCGTGCGATCAATTTTTACCTTATTCAAATTTAATTTTTCTACATCCATTTATTGAATATCTTTTTACTGTCTAAATTTTTGGAATTCAAGACAAGAAATTTCATGTGTTTCATTGTTCTCAGTTCCGCGGCTTGAAAAACAAACAGCTTTTGGAATGAAATATTAGCTACATGCCAGGACAATATAGATTGGTTTCGTGATCAGACGAGGAAATACGTGATCAGAAGAAATTTTAATGAACAATTTAGTAACAATTAAAGGGCGTTATATAATTACCCTGCCAAGGAAACGAAACCACACGGGTCATGGGTTATTATCCCACCGATTGTAAGTCCTGAGAAAAAATTATCCAACACGCAACTGTTGTCATGCCAAGCGCAGGAAAATATGCAAATGTTAGGGCCGTTTATATGGGAGAAAATAAGACGCGTCTTATCTAAGACGCGACTTAAATGAGATGCGAAGTGTACCATTTATACGTTTGCGTCCAACATAAGACGCGAAGATCACGTATAAATGGTTCGCGTCTTATTTTTGATACGGCGCACTTGTTGTTCACGTCTTATTTAGGACGCGAAAGCATTTATACGAGGAAGTTCACGTCTTATTTAAGTCACGGACAAAATGAGAACAGCTGAAAACCCTGTTCTAAGATATGACGCGTCTTATTTAAGTCGCGTCTAAAATAAGACACGAATGCTTATTTTGTACTGTTTATACGATCGGTTCGCGTCTTATTTAAGTCGCGTCTTAGATAAGACGCGTCTTATTTTCTGTCGTATAAATGGCCCTATTGTCAAGCGCGGGTAAACACATCAGTGTCAAGAGCGGGAAGGCATAAGTTCGGTGCCTAACGCGGGAACATATGCGACAAGTATCAAGCGCGGGAAAACATGCCACCGGTGCCAAGCGCGGGAAAATACGCGACAAGTGTCAAGCGCGGGAAAACGCACAACCGACGAACCGGTGTCAAGCGCGGGAAATTGAAATACCACTAAAAGTGTACACTCGCACGCCGCAAACCGTTGACGAAATTGCCGCATCTGGGCTTACAGATCATTATTTTTCTTATTCTGTCTCTGTTTTTTGCCGTAAGGATTAATTTATGTATCAGTTCTTTTTCAGTTTTATTTTATTTCTGTACCTGCTGCCAGTAAGGATATGATCATTTCGCCATTTAGCTTGTTTCTCGGGAAATACCACCCACAAAGGAATACACAGCCTGAACAATTTTGGATAGGTTTAATTGATTTATTTGTGT
Source organism: Cladopsammia gracilis (assembly GCA_022457155.1). Classification (NCBI taxonomy): domain Eukaryota; kingdom Metazoa; phylum Cnidaria; class Anthozoa; order Scleractinia; family Dendrophylliidae; genus Cladopsammia; species Cladopsammia gracilis. The sequence goes on from JAJGOT010000288.1 coordinate 119,774, forward strand.
AAAAAAGCATTCATTTTCTTTCGTTTCCCAGCATTTTGAACCATTCAAGAAAGTCGATGTCTATTAGCTTCTATTTAGGTTTTGATTATGGCGGGAATATTGTAGGTGGTCTACTGAATAACACTGGACATGCCACAACCACATATCAGTCACCTCGCAGCAGAACTTCCTCCGCTCTGTTCTCCTTACTTTTTTATATCACACCTTGATGTCATAAAAATAGCTGAGTGCGACCACTAATACTTATTGAATGAGATATGCATGGAGTAGAATAATAATATCCAGCACCCGTACCGACCTGTATTGTAATAATAAATAATAAAGGTCTTTATTTCACTCACACGATAAAAAACTTGATACATATGTTACATGCAATCGCAAAAGTGTTGGAAAGGTTGGCAGTTTTAATCGTTCAATTCTTTCTCTCCCCTCCTCCTCTTACAATGTTGTTTATAACATCTATAACTGGACGTTGGCTGAGATTCCAACATTAGAAAGGGGGGGTGGGGGCGACTCTGAAGATTAACAGATTATCATTATTTGACGTAAAGAGAACATCGATGTAATTCAGCATTTATGCTATTAATTTAAGAGGGGGGCGTTGGGATTTTCGGTTTTTCGGTTTTGGCCATTTTTAGGTCGGTTTTTCGGTTTTTGCACCCATTTCCTTCGGTTTTTCGGGTTTAATGTCTGTTCCGGTTTACGGTTTTACTCTCTTTTAGCATTCGGTTTTCGGTTCTCGACAGAAATACAAGCGGTTTTTCGGATTTGGTATCCGAGGTGGTTTTCGATTTTTCCTTTGGTTAACGCTTTCTCCCAATTTGCGCCTCAACCGCGTACACATGCCTCTGCTACCCAGACGTAATTGAGAGGAATGTGTGGTTCTGTGTGTGCAATTTGGAAACGCCTGGGACTTTGACCCTTGCACTGAGAATGACTTAGAGTCCTTTGAATGGTCAGATTTCTATGTCAGATATGGCTTCCAACGTGCCTGTGACGGATGAGGTGATTGTGGACTGTATCGCGTTTTTTTTATGAAGAGGGGAAAGGCGAAGAGAATTTTAGAAAGAAAAATAAGTTTAGGTGTAAGGTGAAGAGGGAAGAGAAAAGCCTGCTGAAGCTAAAGAACTGTGTGATCATTAGTGACCCTATGGTTTAGGACAATAGGGGCATATAGGAAGACGTAATGCACGGAGATTAAATCTAAACGACCTAAACTTAAAACTGGCAATTCAGTCAACGCAAAACACGTGCGGCCTAAGCCGAAGATGCCTTAATTGAACTGTCCAGGGTCGCCCATTGATAACCCACTAAAATGACTTTGAATAAGCTTTCATAGCAAAGAAAAGCACAAAATGAAATGGTCTGAAATAGGTTATGAAATAGGTTATGAAATAGGTTATGGTTTGCGCACTCTGGTCTGGAATTGGGTATGGTTTTTAGAAGAAGTTACTTTTTTCATCCCTGAATAAGAAGCCCTTCTATTATCGATTTAAGGATCGGGTCTGAAATAGGGTATCGAATTTCGGGTCAGGTCTGAAATAGGGCAGGAAAAATCGCATATTTTGGTCTGAAATAGGATAAGGGTTTTAAGAAGCGTGCCGCACATCCCCACCCAAACGTTCGGGGAGTACCCCCCTCCCTGGGCATATGGTGCAGCAGTAAGACAAATGACAGTGCTTCTTTATCAACGCCACCTCGAAGTTGGTAATAAAGTGCATTTGAACTTCCGGTTTCACGAAAATGAAGATCGGAACGAGGATGAATCGTGTGAAGAAGCCGATGACTCAGATGAAAGCCAGAACGAATTCGATGAAAGCAGTGACGAAGATGTTGATATCAGTACCAACAAGATGAATTAGAAACATCCACTAATTTTCTCTTTGGAGCAAGGTTTCGGTATGGAAGGGCGGTGAGGTTTAATAATCGACTGTTATTTTAATAAAAGTAAGTCATTTACGTTTATCTTACCACTACTGCTCTGACACATGATAAATTGGGTCTTTCTGCAAGTACCTCGAAAGTACTGGAACACATTGTATTTCTATTGTTTGCGAGGTTTTGTATTTTAGTCTTGTTTTGGAGTTTTACTGGAGTTTTATTTATTTTTTTTTTTTAGTCTTGTTTTGGAGTTTTACTGGAGTTTTATTTTTTCTTTCGTTCTCCGGTACTCACAGAAGGAACCGATAAATTGGTATAACGACTACAACTGTGCCGTTGTACCATCGTAATGGCGTACAGTAAGACAACCTATAACACGGAGAACGAAGAAAGAAAGAAAAAATCCGAAAAGAGCTAAATTGACTGTAAATTTATCAGAGTACAATAAGTGTCGGCCAATCGTCTGCCATCTTTTCCCGCCGTCCGCTTACCAATGATTCCTTCGACATTTTCGTCCTATCTCCAAATTCAGGTCTAAGTTCTCAAAACTGCAATGGAATTCTGGATTTTCGATGGAGATTTTCAGTGCTATAGGATAGCCTGATTTATGTGATTCCAAATTTTGCGTTTCATTGGAGGATTTTGTGAATTCTCCTAATTTAAACAGAGTCGAAACAGAGAGTAGAAGACATGTCAGATTCACGACTATAGTATCTACAAATACTGTATGCTCCACATGTCACCAATTGGAAATTGGGAGTATGTAAATTTTCGATTTTGATGGTTTTTGGTTTCGGTTTCGGTTTTGATAAAAATTCATAGCGGTTTTTCGGTTTTGGAGGATTTTTCGTCCGGTTTTTCGGTTTCTAATAGACCCCAACGCCCCCCCATTTTAGACCTTCCCAACTACTTAAGTCAACAATTGTAGGTTTGAGAAAGCTAAAAATACATATCCAGCAAGCTATATAACTATTAAAATGAGACACTAGTTATAATTGACTATTGCTATCTATAACTGAACTCTGCAATAATGAAGCTAAATACTGAAATAATAGTAAATACCACCCATCTACTCAGAGGCACCTAACGATTGGAATAGCGTTCATTTCATTTAGTTTCTTTCAGTTTAAAGCCGAAAACTATATGAAAGCTAATACTGTTTGAACTTTTCGACTCTTTTAGCTGAATATTTCAGGTGTTCATCGTATCACGAGCGTTAGCCTTCCCACAGACGTCTCATATATTCCTTTGCTTCACGCGGAAATGGACCGTTTTCCGCGGGGAGCAAGGAAATCGGAGACGGCCGCATGCAGGCTACACGAGCCGCGTGGGACAAAGAAAAAAACCTTAAAGTCACCGACACTTGGAATTGAAACTATGACCTTCCGTCCACCGCTCGCACGCCCGCTCCAACCATCGAGCTACGAGAGGTCAGCTCGTGGCGCGTTAGGCCATATCATATATGACACGCGTCCCGCATTACCAGTATTATGTAAGGCTCATGTAATAGTTAACATTGTGACTGAAAAGCCCTGTTGAAGGGAGTCTCACTAAAGTACGTAAGTATGTATGCTACTAGGATGAGCGATGTATGTTGAATTGAAAGCGTGGTGTGGTGATAAATAAAGAAAGAAAGTGAAATCACTCTATACAAAGAATGATGGCAAGTAGGGCATTCACCGTGTTTGGACTTGACGACAATCGGCTGAGGTTGATAAGTCTGTGGGGAAAAATGTACAAACTTCTCGAAATCAAGAAGATCCAGAAATTTTACTTAAGCCGAGAAAAACATTTTTGTGGTTTTCGCATCTTATAACATCTCATCTCTTAAATGTAAAAAGAGAAAAGTGATATGACTACAAAATCATAACTTAAATGTCGTATAACGTGTGATATGACTACAAAATCATAACTATCGTAATAAGGGTTGTTGTTGTTCATCGTGGTGAACACACTAGTAAAGAAGTATTTTTTTCGTTCGTCTCACGATGTAGTCACTTTCGATGTGGATCGCGACGTTTCGACTGCATACTGCTAGTCTTCTTCAGGCGATGGGGTCGACTGGTTACGCATCACCTTATGAAGCACGATGCTCTGCTGTGATTGGTTGGTTTTCAACAGCTGTGACTGGTGCATTTTTTGATCCTCGTTGTTTCGGCGAATTGTTCCCTCGGCGGTCCGTAGTCGTACGGCTCTCCTGTTGTTGTGTTTCTTGATCGTGGGCATCCATGCTTCTGGAATTTCTATTCCACTGTCCCTGTTGATGTTGTTAGGGTTAAGTCTTATGTGGATCGCCTCTTTGACCCTGCGTGTGTACCAATGAGGATCACGATCAATAAACTTAACTTCATTCCAAAGCGGGTGGTGTCCGGTGTTGTTGGCGTGCTCTGAAACGGCGGAGGTCTGGGTACGGGCGAATCGGATGTCTCGGTCATGCTAGACTAGCAGTATGCAGTCCAAACGTTGCGATCCACATCGAAAGTGACTACATCGTGAGACAAACGAAAAAAAATACTTCTTTACTAAAATCATAACTATTTGTAGTATGACGTGTAATACAAAATATACTAATTGAAACAGTCTAGTAGGGTGTGGCATATCAGTCTGTCTTTACAAGTTTCACAATATTTTATGTGAAACTTGAACTGCTGTTAAAGGGGCTCTGTCACCATTTTAAATGTTTTTTTAAAAAGCTAAAAGACATAGTTATATCAGTGGAAAACCTAAAATTAACGGTCGAGTTTTATTATTTATTTATTTATTTATTTATTTAGAATATTTCAACAGAGGTGCCCAGTTCAGCATAGCTGATTTAAATGGGGCTCTGAGACATGTTCTGAGTTTTGTTTAAAATTATTCTACTAGTGCTCTTAGAGTAAAAATAAGTGTCTTGGACTGCAGATTGCCAGGATAAAAATGGATTGGAACTTGAACAAATTGGGCCAATTTTATCACCTTTGATTGTGGTTTATTCTCTCTTCAAAAATTCACTTGATGCGTCCTCTTAGCGTTCTATTAAGTATTTCGTGTATGACAAAGTGTTTAGTTGTAAACGTCAAAATCTTCGCGGCATAGCTCCTTGACTGTCCCACGCTCTTGGATACCTTATCTGTTGGCCAACACCCAAGCCAGCGCTGGCGAGTAATGATTCGATGATTTGCACGACCGGAAATCCAAGGCTTAAATTATACTGAGTTGTTTACTGTTTTTAACGATCAAAGGTTCATTCATAAACATCAATTGTGGTTAGTGTAAGCAATTAAAACATTGCAAAACCAGGAATCCGTGCCGCATTAACATCAGCCTGCACAGCGCATCATGACTCAGGTTTTCTTAGTATGAGAACGTGACATAATTATCACATAGCCATGATTTCTTAAACCTCTCTTTGTTTCCTTGCATGAGTGTATGAATGTAGATTTGTTCGATTTCTAAGTGGCAGGTAATTAGTGATCGCTTTGCGGCTATGTTTATCAGATAAAGCTAACAGCTTTTTATTCACCTGTGGTGAGATGAAACAAGCCGATACTAACCTCAACTCAAGTGGAAGGTCAAGAAGAAGTCAAGTGCTTCTCCATTCAATAGCTTCTCTGTTTGCCGAGTGACTCAAGCATTCTGGATCATGGAAATATAGTGCCACTTTTGAAAAATATACCCACTAAAGAACTTGAAGCGTTTCCGATTTCTATTAAGGCCCAGATATGCAATACTGGAGGCCTTGCCAAATGCGCGCACGCAACAACATAACTTAAGCCCGGGCGAAACTACAACGCCGGAGAGACTAGAGAGTTAATGAGAGTTAACGAGAGAAAAAAAAAACTTTAACATGCAAGGCTGATCAGACAGCAAATTTGTTCGATTTCTTTTAAAAGAAATCGAACGAATTTGCTGTCTGATCAGCCTTGCATGTTAATTTTTTTTTTATTTAGTTCATTGCTGATCCTGATCTGCTCAAAGATCCAGCTATATTTTGTTACTGTTTGTTCAAGTGGTCCTTGCATTTTTACAGAAGTTAACGAGAGAGCCTGTTCAAACTCTTTGATAGCCTGCAAAACAGGCTCTTTTGGGGTGCGCAAGTGTAAAGTGCGAGCAATGAGCGCAAAAGCGCCTGTTATGCAAGCAAAGTCTTTGAGAGCGCACGAGGGTCAATAGGAGTGTTTGCGAATTGAGGCCAAACGAGACAGAGCGAGAGTTCAGAATTCCCATTGATATTGAAAATTTGGGCGGATTCAATCTCTTACTGAAGAGCGTGTAAGAGTCGTCGAGAGCGTCTGAAAGTGAGACCAATCGCCATTAAGAGTTTTAACTCGTCAAAACGTGTTTTCGTTTGGCCCGGGCGGGGTTAACAACGTGATCACCCACTGAAACCAGGAGCCCATCATCGTCGGTTCTCCCCAGGGGCGGATCCAGGAATTTCTGAAGGGGGGGGGGGGGGTCGGAGTGCATGTCCCCGGGAAATTTTTTCCGATTTTACGCTCTAAAGCGCCATTTCCGGCATTTCTGAGAGTCGAAAAGCGTTAGTTTAGTCAAAAACTTGACAATCAGTCAATTGGTGGAAGTGAAACAACTACGGCGGTGGGGACTGAACAAAGTTTTGTACGGGGATGCTCTCCCCCACTTTCCCCTCGGCTCGTTCGCTCGCTCCAGTCTTGCCGTGTGTGTTTTCGTGATTATGCGATTATGCAAGGCTCGATTACTAGCCGTTTTGTGCGCCCGCGTTCCTTCGCGCTACCATGTTAGGAGGAGGATCTGAAAACCGGACTCCCTAGAACGGCTGAAAATCGAGCCTACTTGCCCGCTCGATTGACTGAACATGAAAAGGGACAGCTGGCAGTCTATTTAATATCTCAGTGTGATGTACAACTAGCAACTGGGGCAAAGAGTCCAGTCAGGTGGCTTCGAAGCCGTAACCGACTGTCTTGCCTAGTGAAAATAAAATAAGCAAGGCTGATACTACGTAGAACACTTAACGCGACAATGCCTGATAGAGCCCAAACTGAAAGTCAAAAGGCAACCGTGGACAGTTGTGTCGACCTGGTTGGGTCCCATCACCACGGTTGCAATATGTCTTTCAGTTTGGGCTCTATTATGTTATTGTCGCGTTAAGTGTTCTAAGTGGTATCAGCCTTGCTTACTTTACTTGTATTATTATATTTGGCTGATTAGATGTTCTCTAGATCCTACGTTCACCAGCAGCATTTTCGTTCACAGTCCTTTGCCACTTATTCACTCTTCTAGTTTACTGTCCTGGAAGACTGAGGAACACAGGGGTCTCCTGGAAAAATGTCCAGAGGAGGGCGAGGTAGATTCTCTTAAATCTCTTGTAACAACCTAGTAACAACCGTTTTCGGTTAGTTGAGTTTGTTTCGTGTTCTACTGGAAAAAATGTTTTTGGTTGGTTTGGTGATCAACTTCTTCAACCAAGCACAAACTTGGTTGAAATGGTTGCCAGAAAACGATGAAGACGTCCGCTGACATACTCGCAGGCGTGATTTTTCGTGTGATTCCGGGTGTCGTGACAGTGCCGTCAGCAAACTGTCAACAAAAAATCCCTCCAGTTCATCTTCAGAATCATTTTATGGCATTTCTTCTTCCAAAAACTCGGATGAGAGAACCGAAGCTGCTTCACGAATTCCCGGCATCTTGTTTACTCGCGAAAGCGCCGATAAAGCCTGGTAACGACTATTGTCACTATTCTCAGGCGCAACCGCGTTTCAACCGGAAACCGGGTTATTTTGGATCGCCTCAACCGAATTATAAACCAAAATCGGTTTTCTGGACGTTGAAATAGTTGTTTCCAATAGAACACGGCTGTAGGCGTAACCTTTGCAGTGAACCTAGCGCAT
>JAJGOT010000288.1:132500-175000 GCA_022457155.1 Cladopsammia gracilis
CACTGATTTACTCCTGGAAGATGAGACACATTCGACAAGCTATCATGAACATACTGCGAAATATGTTTTCAAGAGAAACAACCAAATAAAACAGCTTCATATATTGAACTGGTTCAGCTAAACAGCTAACTCAGTAAAAAAGCTGCTTCTAGTTCGTATAATTAGTTCAGCGGAACAACTTAAACAGCTTCGCATATAAATTATTTTATGTTGAAATTTTCACGCCTTTACAGTGTTTAGATTTAGTATTCTGATATAGTGAACTATTGGGAAGTTTGTAAAAATTGTCAACTCATGTACATACAAAACAGGAGATTTTTCGTTAACTTTGATAATACGTTGGGATGTATCGATCGGTAGTTTAAAAATACTGTTTTGACTGAGCATATATTATGACTATTTTAGTAATTATTCACTATTATATAGTGAGTTATTAAATAACACAACTCATTTCTGACCTATATTCAGCTAGTCAGCATGCATCAGGATATTCAGATGGTAATGAAGTCTACCATGTATAATTAAGCACACAAAAATTGCTGTAGGTGTTCAGTGAATGTATTAAAACTTTACGCTGTCATCGTTATCCAATAACTGGCAAAATATAACGGCGTTATTTGCATTGACGTACTTGATTTCTAGTACCATTTTGCGAGAAACCTTTTCCGAAGCCATTTTTATCTTCCCTTCACAATATCTTCCTGCCACATGCAAACTTGCAGAACTTGTCCGCTGACCAGGAAAACTGACAGAACGTAACTATGCAACCGTGTAAGCCTGGTAGCTAGACCGCGGGCGCGAAGGCGAAAAATACTGATTTCACGGTCTCTACTGTCTCTACTGAGGAGTGCAAGGTCTATTGCTACGAAATTTTATTTTTCTATTTTAAAATATTGGAGCAAAGACCGCTGAAGAAAAGAAATCCCATTCCCTTTTATAATTGTTCATCCCATTCCCAGTGGCTAAATCCCAGTCCCAGTGAGTAAATCCCATTTTCTCAGTCCAAAATAAGGCTAATCCCAGTTCCCATTTTACCCCTTCACGACCCTCGTACACGGCTGCTTTCGTGTCTTGAGCGCTAATCTTGTCAGGTGTAGCTACCGTAGTGCTGTGTTGATAAGAGATTGCAGTACTCTATATCGGTTTAAACTTTATGAAGAATTAGATATGAATGACAAGAAACCGTATACGAGCGGAATCCTGCGCGCTGCTTGTACGCTGGATCCTCGAGAATCTGCTTCAGCCAAAAAAATTAACATGACGATAAAAGTATAACTTTAAAGCAAAGCTGAAAACAGCGTATATTTTGTTTCCTACAATATTTAAGCTAGCCAAATCAGCCTTCTTCAGGTACAAGATGCTACCAAAATTTACATTGTAAATTTATGGGTAAAAAAGAAAAAGTCCTACACGAGCCATAGGTTGCCCACTTAACTTAACGTTTAGCTTAACGTTTGTAAAGCGCCTTGAGACATGTGATATGTGCGGCTATGTAAGTCTCTTTTTATTATTATATTATAACCCGGTTTCTGTAGCATGAAGCAACTAGGAATATTGCTACTTCCCCCTGGATGGGATGCTAGTCCATCACAGGGTGACCTGGTTTATATACTATGAAGCAACTAGGAGTATTGCTTCTCCCCACTGGATGGGATGCTAGTCCATCACAGGGTGACCTGGTTTATATACTATGAAGTGACTTGGAGTATTGCTACTCCCCTCTGGATGGGATGCTAGTCCACAAGGTGACCTGGTTTATATACTATGAAGTGACTTGGAGTATTCCTACTCTCCTCTGGATGGGATGCTGGTCCATCACAAGGTGACCTGGTTTATATACTATGAAGTGACTAGGAGTATTGCTACTCCCCCCTGGATGGGATGCTAGTCCATCACAGGGTGACCTGGTTTATATACTATGAAGTGACTAGGAGTATTGCTACTCCTCCCTGGATGGAATGGTAGTCCATCACAGGGTGACCTGGTTTATATACTATGAAGTGACTAGGAGTATTGCTATTCCCTCTGGATGGGATGCTAGTCCATCACTGGGTGACCTGGTTTTTATACTATGAAGTGACCAGGAGTATTGCTACTCCCCTCTGGATGGGATGCTAGTCCATATCACAGGGTTACCCCCAGCATTTTGTCGCCGGTACCCATTTATACACCTGGTTGAAGAGAGACAATGTGGAGTAAAGTTTCCTTTTTTAAGGAAACAACACGATGGGCGGGACCAGGCATCGGCTCCAAAGAAACAATACAAAATTATGCAGTGTTGTACTTTTCCCAGTTTTCTTTATAATGCCTTGTATGTGTGATTTGTCGTATTCATTCGGCATTCATTGTATTTGTGAGCTTTTGTTTTTAATTATCCAATAGTTTCGCGTTGCACCAAATTTGTAGTCCAAACGCGTTGTGAACTTGAAGAGATTTACATATTGTTTTTTGCCATGGCCGAAGCCGGAAGGTTTCGCTTCCCGAAAACAATCGAGGAAGAAGAACTTTGCGTAGAGAGAGCAGTACTGTACCGAAGTCTACCAGATATAAAAACAAGTGGGCAGTAGGCATTTTTGAGGATTGGCAACGAGTGTGAAGTGTCAAGCTTCCAATACTCGAGGTTGGCGGAGTTTTTAAAGAGTATGAATTGCACAAAGTTCAGAAACTTACTGTGCCCGTAACAGACATGGACGCTTTGACGCTCAACTCAGTATTCCGAATGTGGATAGTGATGAAAACGCGATGAAACACAAGTGATTTTCAACTGGTGTTTCATTGAGTTTCAAACTCATCCACCTGACCCGAATGGGGCGCTCTGGTTGGCTTATAAAGTCATGAAGTATTAATGAGTTTGAGAAGTAATTTATAAAAAACGAGTGCGAGGGTTTGATCGTGGTATCTCAAACATCGAGAAACAAATGAAAGCACGAGGCGGCTTCGGCAAATCAGAAGCAGTAGGACGCGTAGGATTACAAGGATGGAAGTGGATTACAGTTCATCAAGTTTGATTTCGTGACTTTGGGTCATCCACTCGATTAGCTCTAGATATTTGGATGCTCCAAACTCACGAATTCTATCTGGTTTTTTTTTTACTTTGATTTTTCTCTTCTATATCTGTAATCTAGTTTTATTTTAAATTTTTTTTCTTTTTTCTTTTTCTGTAAAGATCGTGTGAGTTGAATAAAATATTGTTATTGTGTTATTGACAGGCGGTCAAGAAATCAAAGTTTCCATTCTGGCCATAATCATGAAAACACGATATGTTAGCCGGGACGCTATCCAGCTGGGGCAAAGAGCCCAGTCAGGTGCCGCAACGGACTGTCTTGTTAAGTGCCCCGGAAGACTGGGGAACACAGAGATCTCCTGAAAAAATGCCCAGAGGAGGGCGAAGTAGAGTCTCTTTAAGGCCGTCTTCTATTGGTGACAACCGTTTTCGGTTGGTGGTTGGGTTTCTTCGTGTTTTATTCAAAAAGAAAAAAACCACAAACTTGATTGAAATGGTTGAAAACGATGAAGACGTCCGCTGACATACTCGCAGGCGTGATTTTTCGTGTGGTTTCGTGACGGTGCCGTCAGCAAACTGTCAACAAAAAATCCCTCCAGTTCATCTTCAGAATTATTTTCTGGCATTTCCTCTTCTTAAAACTCGGCTAAGACAACCGAACAGCTGTTTCACGAATTCTCGCCATCTTGTTTACTCGCGAAAGCATCGATAAAGCCTGGTAACGACTACTGTTACTATTAATAGCCCTTTTCGCGGTTAACCTTTCTCATTTGCCTCGCAACCACGTTAAAATTTTATTGTAATGCAAATGAGAAAGGTTAACTGCGAAAAGGGCTATTTCCAGGCACAACCGTGTTTCAACCGAAAACGGTTGGAATTGTGTTCCATTGGAACGCCTCAACCAAATAAATCTAAGCTGGTTTAGGTGGAAGGGGTTGTTACCAATAAAACACGGCCTTAGGCCTACTGTATGCATTGAACCTTGCGCGGTATGTTAGTTCAGTTATAAATTTTCTCAGATGTAATAACGTCTGATTTTTTAGCTGAGGTTGAGCTGAGAATGAACAGTCCTGTTTTGTGGCGATTTGACCCTAAAAACGTTCTTTATGTGTTCTTTAGTGTATTATATGTTATATGGAACTGAGGAGGTTTTGTATTTTCGCATTAATGAGAGCGGTTTTTAATTCAGTGTCGTAAAACTAAAGAAATTACTCTGACATTACTCACAACAGATGCAGACAATCCAATGAACCAATCAGAGCTCGAAACAAATACATGTAGCCAGCGGCAAGCGCGGGAAGATACGTGCAAATCACAATTGCAAGAAGAGGACGAGAAAAGGGCTAGGCGAGAGACTGGTTAAGAGAACAAAAATACGAATAACTAGGGAGGTGGGCGGGAGGAGAGAAAAAAAACTTTTTTTGTCCTTACCAAACTCCCCGAAATTGCCTGCGGCTAGGCCATGTCAGTATGTTCTTCATTTAAACGTCGCCGGCGTTTATTTAAAACTCGATCTTTTGGACATAGAATCTAATCGGGACCCGGGATCGGAACCCGTCCTTTGCATCATTTTTCATAATATTTGATTGCGTATTTTCTTCCATACACAAATTGAAAGCAAAAGTGAACATGCGCATGAATACATGTCATTGACTTCATTCTAACGCATTCATTAAACAAACCAATATTACTACACGGGATATTGAATCAAGACTAAAGACAACTGTCGGTTCAAAAAGAATATTTAAGCCAGGCCAGTTATTGGATATCATGACAGCGCAAAGTTTTAATAAAATTAACACCTACATTCATTGCCATCTGGATACCCTAACGCTCATGAGTTTTGATGTTAGTGAATAACTACAGGTAATATATGCTCAGTTAAAACAGTATTTTTAAACTACTGATCGGTGTATCCCAACTTATTAAAAATTAAGCTAACAAATCTTCTGTTTTTTGTATGTACATCTGTAGACAATATATACAAACTACCTAATAAGTCAGTATATCAAAATACTAAATCTAAATACTGTAAAAGGCGTGAAAATTTCAACATAAAATTATTTACACCTAATTGCAATAACGCTGTCATAGAAAAACGAAAAATGAAAAAAGCCAAATAAGAATTAATTAGCTTAATTATCACAGCAACACGCGGTTACACGTTTCAACTTTTACCTGAGTAAATTCAAAATAACAATAGCCGCGGCACGATTAAGCGTGCAGCGGCTATTGTCATATCTCTGATTTGAAATTTACCTAGGTAAAAGTTGAAATCATATGGTAACCGTCCATGTTGGGGAATATGTTGCTACCCGGTTGATGCAATTCTCTGAGAATAACTGTTACATGCATGTGCACAGCTGCACTACGAAAAAGGAAAAGTGGAAAAACCTATTCTTAAACATAGTTCTTTTGCATACTTTGAGAATTATTAAAATCCGGCGAGAATGTACTGTGTATGCCTAATTAAATGCTATTGGCCTTTTTCCATTTTTCGTTTTTCCATTTTTCATTTTTCTATGACAACGTTGTTTCGCTGAACTAATTATAACTGAGCAGCTGTTTCAGTTAGCTGTTTCGTTGAATCAGTCAGTCAATATACGAAGTTGTTTTAGTTGGTAGTTTGTCTTGAAAACATATTTCGCAGTATGTTCATGACAGCGTGTCGAATGTGTCTTATCTTCCAGCAGTAAATCAGTGGATTCAGAGATGAATTCAGGTACACCAATGTCAGAGTGTAATCCCATAAAGTGTTTCTAGGGATACGTTCTCCTTTTATTGTATAAAAAGCATTTACACTTAAGTATGGCAAATAACAGACCAAAAACACGAGATACACATAGAATGTACCAATTGCAGACTTTATCTGCCTCGCAGTATTTGTTACCACATCATCATTTTGTGCCAGTACTTGTTGAACTTGCAGGACTTGGATTTGATTTATGTGGCGTCGTACAGCTAAATAAATCTTGCAGTAAAAAAATGCTGTAAGAATTACACAAACAGTTGGAATTGTACCGATAACACCAGAGGATATCTTTGGGTTCCATAACCAAAGTGGTGAAAATATTGCACTAAGCAACCAAATTGAGATCACCACAGCAACAACACGCCTGTGAGTCACAAGTTCCTGGTATCTGAGATGAAGGTGAATAGCCAAGAATCTGTCTGCTGTTAGGGCTGTTACACAAAAGAACGACGCACAACAAAGAAAAGTACCCGTGACGTCAAATACGTCCTTTGTGATCTCAAACGTTGGGTTGTTTTTAGTGTTTGTCTTCAACCTCATGACAAGATACGCTATGCCTAAAGGTTGCACCAATAAACCAACACCAAGATCAGAAACAGCCAGACTCAGGAACAATGTTTTTTGAAACTTTGGCAACGATGAAGTTTTTCTCAGCGCATGTATTGTTATAGTGTTGAACACGATGGCGGTGAAAGACAAAAATGCGTTGAAGACGCTATTAACAATGAGCGATGAATCGAAGTCCTGGAAGTCTTCAGCTTCAGTCATTGTATATTTGATCTTATAAAGATTAATTCGGTGAGTTCGACTTAGTGGAAATGTTTTTTGTTTCAGTACAGGGCAATTTTCTGTAGTTTTCTCTTGAAAGATGCAAGACTCTATATAGTATTTCTTTGTTATTTAAGTACCTACTGTGTAAAACAGATGTCTCGAACCTTTATTGATTTTTGAGGGAAAATGCGTGATTCTAATAGGTTGTCTTTACAATGACTCGCTCATGATAGTAAACATTTTAACCCGTCCGCGTCCAGTTATTTTTTCATTTTTTATTTTATTTTTTTTAACATAGTTTAACTTTATTAAAACTCAGGAGCACAAAAGATCCTTACAAAAAAAGTACAATTATTATAAAGGAGAGTACACATACAATTCAAAAAACAAGGCAACTGATCTAAATCAAATGTCTCGAATCTTAATTGCATGTATATTTTTGAGGGGAATTGCCGAATGTAAATAGGTTGTCTTTAAAATGACTCTTGCATTTCACAGACAGGGTCATGGTAGTCAACATTTTAGCCCTTATAAGGAATGCCCGCTTAAAAAATTACTCAACAATTTTTTGAACTAATTAGTCCAAATGTTGTGTCATATATATCTTTGAGTTACTTGTAAATCTACTGTTATTAATCCGAGTCACTGTAATTTACAGCGATAACCAATTACACGAGACCCACAGACTTCAAAAGAGGCGGATAATAAAATTGAGTTTTATAGGACGTCAAAGAAAAGCCGTTCAAATTATTTTGGATTCTGACAGGATTTAAAGCAAATAGAGCTAGAAGATCGACAATTTTACCAGCTAAGAGAAGGTAAAAACTGAATCAAAATTGATTTCCAAGCCAGTTTTAACAAAAAGCCGGAAAAGCTGGTGTTTGCAGAAACCGTTTTTTCATAATGTTGTTTCACTGTTGTTTTGGTTACAATTAAAATAAGATCAGTTAGCATTTTCGGAAAGCAGAAAGCAGTTGGCAAATTCGGGGCATGGATTACAGGCACTAAAATGATAGGGAAAAACAAAAAGACGCTATTCCAATTAAGCGTTTTCTTATACATTTCTTGCTGGGTGCCCGTGCAAGATGCAGCAAATAAAGCCGTTGTTTTAAAAACACAATGACATTGAAACTGGAGTCTAATTTTCTGTTTGCGTGTGTGCATTAAAATAAATTTGCTTTCACGATGCAGATTAAATATTTCCGGCCAGTACTTTTAAAATTCAATCTTTTGTTATTCATAACTCTAATTTTCAAACTCGAGAATGATCGTTTATGGAAGGTCCTAAATATAAAAGAGGACGAAACAGCCGTACACGGCTGCTCTCGTGTCTTGAGCGCTAATCTTGTCAGGCGTGTCTACCGTAGTGCTGTGTTGATAAGAGATTGCAATACCCTATATATGTTTAAACTTTATGAAGAATTCAGTAGATATAAATGACAAGAAACCGTATACGAGCGGAATCCTGCGCGCTGCTTGTACGCTGGATCCTCAAGAATCCAGCTTCAGCCAAAAAAATTAACATGGCGATAAAAGTATATCTTTAAAGCAAAGCTGAAAACAGCGTATATTTTGTTTCCTACAATATTTAAGCTAGCCAAATCAGCCTTCTTCAGGTACAAGATGCTACCAAAATTTACATTGCAAGTTTATAGGTAAAAAAGGAAAAGTCCGGCCAACACGAGCCATAGGTTGCCCACACGGCCGGAGCTTAATGTTTGTAAAGCGCCTTGAGACATGTGATATGTGCGCTATGTAAGTCTCTTTTATTATTATGTTATAACCCGGTTTCTGTAGCATGAAGCAACTAGGAGTATTGCTACTCCCCCTGGATGGGATGCTAGTTCATCACAGGGTGACCTGGTTTATATGCTATTAAGTGACTAGGAGTATTGCTAATCCCCCTGGATGGGATGCTAGTCCATCACAGGGTGACCTGGTTAATATACTATGAAGGAACTAGGAATATTGCCACTCCCTCTGGATGGGATGCTATTCCATCACAGGGTTACCCCCAGCATTTTGTCGCCGGTACCCATTTATACACTTGGTGGAAGAGAGACAATGTGGAGTAAAGTTTCCTTTTTTAAGGAAACAACGACGACGGGCGGGACCGACCGGACCAGGCGTTGAACAACCGAAGTTCAGATCTGAAGTCCAACGCCCCTCCACTTGTGAATGTATAAGTTTTAGTGTGAATTTACTCTCTGAGGCCGATGTCGATATTACGGAAGGTTTATGTTATACGGGTTATCGCGTTCGAAGAACGCAATCCTAATTTCGTGTTGGAGACAAATTTGAGATTTTTTGGTAGACGGTCTTCCAGACAGACACAGACGCGCATCGAAAAAGCCATTAACCAACATCACATTCATCAACCTACCGCCGTTTTAGATCACTTTACTCTTCCTGGCCATTCAATCAACGACATAGAACTCATTCCCCTTGAACTCATTAACTCTGACAGAGACGCCATTCGTAAGGCCAGAGAAGCATTTTTAATTTCCAAGGGCAAGACTCTTGAACCCTATGGGATGAACAGGCGCGATGAAACTTAATATATTTCTATTTTTATAGTAGCCTTTGTTAACGTTTCTACTGTTTATTTTTGTTAACCAATCATATTTAATCTTTCTTTTGAATCATTTTATATCTTGTAACCGTTTTATTCCATTTTTACTTAGCTCTTTGTAGCCCCTGATGAAGGTTAGTTTTGCCTAACCGAAATATTGGGCAATAAAATACCCTTTATAGCTGTCCGATCAGCCTTGCATTTAGTTTTAGGTCTTCCATATGGCCGCCCCTATTGTTTAGATAGATAGATAGAAACTTTATTTAAGTGTCAAAAGACCTTATAGCCTGGGTAAACCCATACTAATTTGGGGACACATAAAAAAATATTAAAAAAGTATAAAATATCTAATATTAATCTAAAAACCTAAAATATATTTATGTTTTTTTTTCAGGGGCTCATTTCCGCCGGAAATTCCTTCGAACGCGTCTCCATGATCTGTGATTACTGCTAGTTTTAATATAATATGTATGGAGATCTCGTCGTTACCAAGTGAAGGTCAGTGAAGTGTCCGTAAATTGACCGTCTCGAGAGATGTCCGACAGCTGTAAGTACTGATACCGCGTGGAAACTAGAACTAGGTCGTATGCGCAGGCGCTGTACATTTATTTTTATGAGATCCAAGATGGCGGACGAACAGAGCGGTGTTCAGCGATCATTCAGTAAA
The DNA here is from genome assembly GCA_022457155.1 of Cladopsammia gracilis. Classification (NCBI taxonomy): domain Eukaryota; kingdom Metazoa; phylum Cnidaria; class Anthozoa; order Scleractinia; family Dendrophylliidae; genus Cladopsammia; species Cladopsammia gracilis. The sequence goes on from JAJGOT010000288.1 coordinate 142,267, forward strand.
ATAAAACAGTGGGTCGGTTGGTCATGGACATATTTGTGGGGATTTTGGTTCCTACTCGTCATATTCTTGCTTTACGTGCTCCGTACTCCACTTCGTCTTAAAGAAAACTTGAACTTAGGTGAGTCATTGTTAATAATTTGTTTATAAGGAATAAATCAAGAAGTTCGCGCGGCTTCTGATCTCTGAGTTTATTTTTTAATTTACTTATAGTTTTTCATGTGTTCTAAAGAAAATTAGTACTAACTAGAGTTCCTTTTAATCCAGTTATTTTAAGAAAAAGGAGCTTTCTGCCAGCGATTCAAGATTTTTCATGTTTGAACTTTAATTTTATTCGGAAAATGAATCGAAAATGACAGCAATCGTAAAATAAAGAAAGACCGGATGACGTTGTGATATCAGCTGTTTTTGTCGATCAGTATTCATTATTAGCGCTGATCTTTTATACCTTTATAAAATAAGAACTCCATAATTTTACCAATTTTTGTAAGCAGAGCGTCATGAAAAGAAAAAGTTCAGAGATAAATTTTCTGGTAACCCCGCGGCCGACATGTAACATAAACAGACTATACATGTAAGTACTTAATATCTGTGGCATGACCTTTTGATGTTCGTTAGCTCTATCGATGCCCATCGTTTTCTTGGCAGGCAAAAAAGAAATTGCTTTAAGCAATTAGGCTAATCCGTAGATCATTTTCTTGTGATTTTGCAGATGGTAGTTTCTCATTAATACATGTAAATCAATGCCTATATAAAGATGTTTAGTTTAACCTTACATTCATATGCTGTATAAAATGTTCATTTGGCTCTGAAAAATTTCTCACAGATACTTCAAAAATCAACCATTTTCAGAGTGAAGCTCAAAATGAGAGATTTCCCTGTAGTGAAATACAGTCTTATTACATATTCAGTTTCTTTGATGCCATTACTCATACTACATGAATGCATGGCCACCATACTGCAAAATGCCACTTTGATTTATAAGCTATGGGCCTATACAACTCCATAAGTTTTTTTTGGCTGGCAATCCAAAAATATTGTGATAAAGAACAGGCCCCGGTTGTTCAAAAGGTGGATGGCATTATCCACTGGATAAATCACTATCCAGTGGATAAGAATTAACAAAATCAATTGTGTTATCCACTGGATAGTGATTTATCAAGTGGATAGCACTATCCACAATTTGAACAACCAAGTCCAGCTGTTTTAGTTAATTTGGTGTACAGTTGTATTTTAAAGATTGCTGTATAGGAGAGAGTATTACCAGAATAATTTTTTGTTATCAAACTGGTGGGCCCATAATCGGATAGGCTTATAAGCAGCATTTTGCGTTAGTTTATGATGTGAATATATAAGTCCTGAGGTGATTGACAAGGGGTCTCCATTTTTGCAGTTACATGTATCCCCGGGGGGGGGGGGGGAGGGGACTCCCATATAAAAATGTCAGGGTTACTCGTCGTACCTTTTAGGGGTCAAAATTTGTAGATTGGTACCGCTGACCCCCCCCCCCCCCCCACGGGCATGTATCCCATGCCACAAGCATTGGACAAAGGAAAAATCTGAGTCCCAGGTGGGAATCAACCCTGTGACCTTCCTGGAAACTGGGTTGGTTGTGGGAGTGGAGAGGTTTGTGATTTCCAATAAGAACATTAGAGCTGGGATTTTCTTCTTGTGCGGTTTTGTAACACACCGGAAGTGAAATTTCACTTGTTTAGACAGCTAAAACGCGGAGAAGGAAAATCGATATCGAAAAATTTGTTTCCATTTTCTTATCAGAACATCATGTAGATTCGATCAAGCAAATAAAAAAATCACTGTCATATACACTTTAAGAGCTTGGTATAAAGAACATAATGAGTCTGAGATTTTGCTAATTATACTACTGGATGAAAAATGTCTGTAATCTGATTAGCTGAGGTGAGCTGTATTTGAACCTTATTTGAAATACCTACATGTAGAAATTATAGTTGCCATGGCAATGTGGCAATGGCAGGGGCAGCTTTGTCTTGCTGTTGAAACAATGGCGGACAGCTCTCCTGAATTTTACGACAGGGAAATACAATAATTGAAGGAAAGTTTAGAAATTGCCAAAATGGAAAAGGTACGAAGACAGGTCTATTATATCCTTGTACAGTCAAGCTGGGTTGAAAGGAAGGAAACAATGCAGCTATTTTAGCTATGACCCCAGACAGAAAGTCGAGAATGGCTCCGACTTGGGGTCAGACACTTTGCTTGTAGTCACTATCGTACTTGTCCATTTCTATACGAAGTGGACATTAGTGTTTCTAGTTTTGATGACAGATAAATCCATAAAAAGTGGGAAAATGTTTAAAGATTCATTGAAAGCTTGCTTCCTCCACGAGCAAGTAATGCAAAATGGCCTCACACCAATGTTTTTAGTCCGTCTATAAAAGCACTGACTGCCAAAGATGAAGGTTCTTTATATTGTGGTCTAAAGAGCTCTTTGGTGCCTTGGAAATTAGTCACCAAAGTTTCTAATTACTATTAAAATGATAAGATGAAGCAGAGATGGTGAGTTGTCGCTGTACTGTTTAAGAAACTTATATTAATCTTTGGTCCCGGATCGATGATCACGCATGTGAGCGTTAGAAAAAGTGAAATTACTCAACCTTGTAGTATAAACAAATAATACAATGGTTTTCACAGGGAATTTGGGATAAATACCTCTTGTAATATTTCAAAATTGTCCCAAATATCACTCACTGAAGTGGCTCATGATATTTTGGGATAATTTTGAAATGTTACTTGACTTGAGGTATTTATCCCAAATATCCCTAGAAACCATGGTATTTCCTATATGAATGTCTTAGCAAAAATCTTAAAATCTCAGCCTGGTTATGTTCTTAGCAAGCTCCAAGAAGGAAATACATGTATGTGAAGTGTAATTTTATCAGAGAAAATTTACAGTCCAACTGAACCCAAAATGCTTTTTTTATTTGATGTTATAGGTTGTTTCCATTTTTAAATAGCAAGTTTGTATAACATTTTTATTTCTTTTCACTAAGAACTACAGCATGATTTACTGATTGAAATACTAGTATATATGTTGTAGGTCAATTTGTTCTTTAGGTCAAAATGATTTCAAACTAGTTTAGTTTGATTCTCTTTTGTTCCAGATTCATTACCATAATCCTAAGACAAAGAAAAGAACAAATCAAAATAGTTTAAAATCATTTTGACCTAAGATCATTTTAAACTACAACATATGCATTATCTTAAGAACATTGTAAGAATGTTTTCAGGCTCAAAGCACTGAAAAATAAGAACATATATTTTCAGTCCCAGCTAGCTCAGCCTCAAGTAAAAAAATTAGATGTTCTTATGAAAAAGAGTCTAACTGCAAATGGCATTAAACAGTATTCATTGAAAGTTTCTAACTTAATACCATTTAATTTTCAGCTATTCTTTTCTTGAACACATTGACACCCAAGTTTTACGTTGCACTAACAGGAACATCATCATTCATATCAGGAGTCATTCTTGTGAGTCTTAATTTTAGTAAATTAATTTGCATGTCATTTCTATGCTTATTTGAGCTTACATTAATTCTCGAAAAAAAGGCTCTAACTAAACACTTTGAACATTTTTTTTTGTGAGGATTGCCTATTTTACATTAATGTGCATCTGCTTTCCTGGGATGCACTGATTTTTCACCCTACATTTTGATCATTTTAGGAAAGTTTTACAATACAAAATTGTAAAACGCAGTTAATGGAGCGTGACGCTCTGAAGCCCCGTCGGGCATGTATTTTTGTAACTAGACTTTGACTTGCAACTTAGGCGTATAAATGTACCTTTGTATCCTTTGTCCGGGCTTTTCATATAGAGCCCTATTGTAGTACTATCAACCTCATCTGGTCGATAGCTCAGTTCACTTTCGCTAAATGGTTGGATTTGTAAATGCCCCATTCATGTCGTATTCTCTATCACGTGAAGTCTAGCATTTGTATGTTACAGCCTCGGCCATTGGTCTAAGCATTATACACTGTCTAGCTATAAAAGGTACTGTACAAGTTTCAAAGGCACATTTGCCTTCAGTTAAGTTACTCACTGTTAAGCTCTGTTAAAAGATTTTACATTAATTCTCGAAAAAAAGGCTCTAACTAAACACTTTGAACATTTTTTTTTTGTGAGGATTGCCTATTTTACATTAATGTGCATCTGCTTTCCTGGGATGCACTGATTTTTCACCCTACATTTTGATCATTTTAGTGGATTAAAAAGTGCACGGATTCTGCTGTGATATTGTGCATGTGTCTCTCTGACTGAAAATTAAGAAAATTCGTAAGTCTGTCTGACTTCTGACCTGTACATGTATTGAACTGCTCTGAGAAACCAAACCAGTTCTTCATCAAACACTACTACGCTTAGAATTTTTCATTATTATACAAGGATGAAGCTAAGAGCCGGCTACCGGCTAATTTCACCACCTGAAACAGAACTTATCACTGGCTGAAATTTCACTAGAAAACAGAGACTTGGGGTGATTTTGAAGGTGCACAAGCCAGGAAAACTAGCTGAACTTGTTAATGAGCCTGCTAAGTGTTTTCTTAGCTACACCCCTGATTATAAATGCAACTTTTATACAGTGTCAAATTGTCACTTGCAATAATCACAAACAACCACATTGATAAAGTGTTAGACATCCAGTCAAGTCCATCACCTGATGACAACCAACAGTAAGAGGTCAAAACGTCACAATCCATATCTAAAGTCATTGACCACATCAAGCGAAAAAAGATAAAGAACTAGCTATCATTACAATACATGTGTAGTGTAGTTTTGCTTTGGACCCTTCAAATGTTATCTCTGTGGTCACGGCATAATAGTTTACATTATGTGTATTTCTCTGTCATAGATATTTGAGTGGTGGTACTTTCGGAAGTATGGTACATCTTTCATTGAACATGTGTCATTATCTCATCTTGGTCCATTATTGGGTAGCTCAGATAATCCACCTGCAAATCCTCAACAGAATGTAGCAGGTTTGTATTGAGTTTCACTTGATTTTGTTCTGTTTTGCTCAGTTTTTTAGTTTTTCTGAGAAATGATGACTAAGATGCGCACTGTTTTTTTTTTTCACAAACAATTGCATTGGAAATACTGCATTATTATGGCTATGTTGTGATTTAAAATGATTTTAGGTTAAAATGATTTTAAACTACATGACTACAGTTTGATTTTTACTTTTCTTTGTCTTAGGAATATGGTAATAAATATCTGGAACAAAAGAAAATGAAATTACTAAACTAGTTTGAATTCATTTTACAAGTCTTAAAATTCATTTTAAACTACAATAGCTACACCAAGCTGCAAATCATTTTCTTCTCTAAGCGAGTCATTTATCACTCAGCCCAGGGACATTATTGGACTGACAAGAAGTTAGTTTTGTTTTGCATGGTTTATCTTTACTAAAAAGTGTCTAGTGTTCAAAGCTGACTGTGGAAAGTTTTCCATGTGTCACAGAGAGAAAAGATTTTCTGTCTGAATTTAATGGTAGCAGTACCACCCAGTCTGTCTGTCTGTCAGGCCAGGTTAAGTTTTCACCAGTCAAAATGCCAAATTTACTGGACATTTGTCTGATAGCAGACTGTTATTTGGAGCCTTGCTATAACCCATGCTCAGGGTGGCAATCCCTCTCCCATTAAACCCCCTTTACACCCCCCTCCCTGCCATCTCACCCCATCCCCCCTCTCTCCTCACAAACTTCCTTCACTCCCATTATACCATGACAGGTATGTCAGCTCAGTGTACATGTACAGCTGGTGATGAAAACTTCATTTGCACCTTAGTTTGTTTTACACATGTATGTATTCCTGATTAACAGCTGTAATGTCTTTTGCTGTTGTTTTAGAATGCAAAGTGTGGAGAAATCCTGGAAATCTTTTCCGAGGTGCAGAATACAATAGGTAAATATTTGTAGATGCTTCAAATATGTTCTCATGCATCCACAGTATACAGATACCTAAGACCAGATGGCCCTCAAGCTTGGTGCTTGATTTAAACTGCTATCAGTCCCTTTATCTTGACATGTATTTTCTTTTAAATTGAAAAGTTTGGGTACATTTGAATTGCATCCGTCATCTACCACATTGCAATTCTCACAATTTTCCATTTTCTCTGAACATTAATTCTTCTGAGAACACTCAGTGACAACACAATAATATTTACCGGTAAATGCATATTATAACTTCCATCAAAGGACAATTTTAAAGTTTGCAATATTATTAAACCATGTCGCAAATTTTTAGGTCAAATAATTAAAAAAGTTGTAGTAAGTTATGAACTTTCTTATGATTTACTTCTAGTTTGGTTCCATAAGTTAGATTTTTCTGAAGCTGTTTTAAATGTGAATGTGTAAAATTCTGTTTGTTATGATAGGTATTATTGGGTTACAGGCAAGGAACCTCTTACATACTATGACATGAACTTATCTGCACAAGATCATCAGGTAATTCCACAGTCAAATGTACCAGAATATTTCAACAATAGTCTTAAAATTTTCATCAAAGAGTAGTTAGCACAGTAAAATGTAAACATATGGCATTTAATGCATAAAAAATGTACCAATAATGGTTTACACACTTGTCAATTAAGCCATGCTGTTTAATGCTTTTCCTCAAAATTCATCGAGACTAAGTGTTTTCAAATTTTGTTTTCTTTTTATTGATATGTTAGACTTTCTTTACTTGTGATGCTGATGCAGAAAGCTGTGATCCATCAGATGAGTGTGAGTTTTAAGTGTACTCCTTTTTTATTGCTTTACATCTTAAGAATGCTAAAACACAAATTGGTTGATTTTTTTAGCATTTACACTTGGGATAAATCACCACAGGAAAGTACTGCTCTGTAGCTTTCATTTGAATGACTGGATGGTCACACCTTAGGATGTCATACTCAATAGCTGTCTTTTGAATGGTCACACTTTAGGTTTTCATTTACTGAATCAAATGTAGAACCACCTTGTACACAATAATAAACAGCACCACAGGAAAGTACTGCTCAATAGCTTTCATTTGAATGGTCACACTTTAGGATTTCATCCACAGACTCAAAAGTTAGAACCACCTTGTACAGCATAATAAACAGTACCACAGGAAAGTACTGCTCAGTAGCTTTCATTTGAATGGTCACACTGTAGGATTTCATTTACAAAATCAAATGTAGGACCACCTTAAAGCATAATAAACAGTACAACATAAAAGTACTGTTCTGTAGATGTCATTTGAATATTCACACTTTAGTTTTTATCCACTGACTTAAAAGTTAGAAACACCTTGTATGTAGCATAATAAACTGTACCACAGGAAAGTACTTCTCTTTAGCTTTCATTTGAATTTTCACACTTCAGCTTTCATCCACCAAGTTAAAAGTTAGAACCACCTTGTACAACATAATAAAAAGCATACCATAATTATGAAAGTAGGTATACTGCTTAAGGTGATTCCTTACAATATGTGGTATTGCATTGTGCATCACTACTATTACTAAGCATACATTAGCATGTCATTAGCGCGCACACAAGTGCGTGTACAGTCTGAGGATAACTCCCCTAAACGAGCATGGTGACCTATGTTTTTATTGCTTAATTTTACTGTAAAAAGCACCCTCTTCAAGTTAGAAGAGTTTTAAAAAATTTCTTCATCATGAAAGAATGTAATTTAATTTGCTAAAAACACATACAAACCCATTACTCATGGAAATAAAATTATGACCAGATCATGCACACAAGGAGTGTTTTGAGTCAGTGTTGTTGCTATGTTGTGTGCAAATTGTTCCTTATGGTCGATGCATTATATCTATTACAGTTTTTCAAGAATTACATTTTAACTTCAGTGTACACTTCAAGCTAGTGCACAAAGTAGTGGAACCGATCAAATAATTACATGCATGATAGACAGTACTACATGGTCCATCAAATCTCTTTCACAAGCATGGTAACCTATGTTTTTTATGGCATTTTTCAAAAAAATGCTTGGCAGGGAACAATTATTATGAAAAGTTTCAAAAACATTGTTCATCAACTTTTATTTCTAAGGAATCACCTTAATTAATAGCTTTCATATAAATGGTCACAATTTAGGATTTCATCCACAGACTCAAAAGTTAGAATTGCATTACATTGTAGATTACCCATTACTTCAGTGGGGAAAGGTCAGTGAATATATGTAAGGCCATATGTAAAAAAAATTATTTGAATTCATGTTATGATTAGTGGAACAGCTCCGCTGTACAACTTATTTTGGGAAGCCCAAGTATGTTTAGCCTGCATAGCAGGTGTTGGGGAGAAGGGAACTGGGGAGAGAGGAAAAGAAAGCCTGCAATAAAGACTCCCTTTTGTTTATTTCTGTGGATTCTGGCAGCCACAAAATTCTGATTGGCTGATTTGTGCTGGGGGGTAAACATAGTACTGAAATTCCTGCATGAAGTTGGCCATGCATAAAAGCATGTACAATTTTCTGATTGGTGTCGACAGAACATATTCCGGGCTTGTAAGAAAATTTGATTTTAGCTTGCCCTTTGGACAAGCAACTGTCAAATCTTGCCTGCCCCAGGCAGTTATGTGCTTGCCAAAGTTAACTTTTTTGTTTTAAAATCTTAATTTAGTCAGCCAATGGCTTGCCTGGGCCTTGCCCATTGAGCAAGTAAGCAGAAAAAGTTACTTGCCCCACAGGGAAATCTGTACTTGTCTTGGACAACTGGATGGGACTTTTTTCAAGTCCTGATATTGTGTAGTTTCAGAAAAAATCCATACCCACCCCATGGAAGGTCATTGGAAATTCCTAGGGGGAGGGGGTCTAAAAAGCCAACATTTTAGAAGCAAAGTATGAATCTAAACTGGAATTTCATTGGGGGATGGGGGGTGCTAAACAAAAAACCTTCCGTGGGGGGAGTATGGACATTTTCTGGAACTGCACATTGTCAGTTGACATAATATTTCGATTACCAGGAAATCGGTAGGCGTAATGCGAATAGTCCAGTTCTTATTGTAGGTGTTCCTTTCCTTGTCCCCTTCTTCTTTTTCGCCCCCTATGCTTGAAGAAGCTACATTGTGTTAAAGCATTTTCTGCTTAGTTCATTTTTATGTTCAGTATTACCAAGTCAGTAGAGGAGGGTGTTTGACAAAACATGTGCTTTCTACCAGTATATTGTAGTCGTATTTCTGAAACTTTCACCTCTCATTCTAGTAAAAATTAAGATGAATTCTTTCCAGGATTTTTCCGAGGTTAAAATATCTCTTAAAATGAGTCACTAGCTACGACAACAACATCGCGGAATGAGAGTCCTCAACAACTTTGACCACGTTGAAATATGGAAACCAGTCCTAAACTCCTTCTTTGATCGTGAAAAAGATTATAATAGACAGTGAATTGTCACCGCGAAAGTGAAAAAGTACTTGACAGGCCTCAGACTGCATCTCCCGCGCATTTTGACAACAATTATATGTCGTGTAATAATCATGAAGAACACAAAGACAGGCAAAGCAGCAGGAGTAGATGGAGTGGGTCCAGACCTACTAAGAGCTGACTTGGAAGGTACGGCAAGTAGACTAACTAGATGTTATAACAGGATTTGGGAAACTGAGAGATGGCCGAAAGTATGGAAGAAGGGACTTATTGTTAAGATATTTAAGAAAGGTGATATACGCGATTGTAACATTGGAGAGGAGTGACCCTACTACCCGTCATTAGTAAGATATTCTGTAGGATGATGTTGGAGAGGATTAAGATAGGTGTGGACAAGAAGCTTCGAAAGGAACAGGCTGGGTTTAGAGGGCAGAGAAGCACAACTGAACAGATCTTTATATTGAGGAACATCTTAGAGCAGGCAAATGAATGGAGGGCAGGTTTGTACATTCACTTTATGGACTTTGAGAAAGCCTTTGATTCGGTACACAGAGAAAGCTTATGGAACATCATGAAGAGTTATGGGATACCAAGCAAAATGGTGAGAGCGATTGTAGACATATATGAGGACTTTGAGTGCACAGTTATTGATGGAAGTGAAACATCAGATTGGTTCAAGATCAAGTCCGGAGTAAAACAGGGATGTGTGATGTCGGGGTTTTTGTTCCTATTGGCTCTGGATTGGATCATGAGAAAGACAACAGCAGACAAGAGAAGAGGGATACGGTGGAATTTCACCACAGTATTGGAGGACCTGGATTTCGCAGACGATATCGCCTTGCTGTCATCCAGGTTTAATGACTTGAACGAGAAGACTAGGAGACTGACAGACGAAGCAGCTAGAGTAGGTCTTAAGCTAAATGCAAGAAAGTTCAAAACACTGAGGACTGAATATGCTAACAACAAGGAGAGTATCGCGGTGAATGGCGAGGAAGTTGAAGATGTTGAGGAGTTTTCATATTTGGGAGCTACCGTGGACAAAGATGGTGGGGGCAGTAAAGATATCAAGAACAGACTACAGAAGACTCGTGGTGCATTTAAGAGGCTAGGGAAGGTATGGAAAGCCAGAGGAATAGGAAGAAAAACCAAGATACGCCTATTCAAGACCTTAGTTCGACCGGTTCCGCTATATGGCTGTGAAACCTGGAAGATCACAAAAGCCGACGAACGAAGACTCAACAGTTTCCAATGTCAATGTCTGAGAAGGATTCTGAGGATCAGATGGCAGCAAAGAATATCTAACAACAGAGTAGTGGAGATGGCAGACATCAACAACATCAGCTGTGAGATACGACGGAGAAGGTGGAATTGGCTAGGACATGTACCAAGGAAAGAAGACGAGAATGATTGTTTTACAGCATTGGGGTGGGCACCCGAGGGACGGAGAGCAAGGGGGAGACCGAAGACATCATGGAGAAGGACGGTTGAAAAAGAGAGGGAGAGAGCGGGATGGACAAGCTGGAATGTGGCGAAAGCAGCGGTCTGAAACAGAGAGCATTGGTCAGAAAGCGTGACGGCCTTATGCGCCTACTGGCGCGATGAGACATGATGATGATGATGAATAATCACGATACGTCATGTGCGATTACCAAGCTGAACGACTAAACGATCTGCCATATTGAAAAACATTTTAAACAACCTGAAGAAGACCAGTAAAACTGGTCGAAACATTGATTTTAAGAGATATTTTAACCTCGGAAAAATCCCGGGAACAATTCATTTGAATTTTTATATTGTAGCTGTTAAAATTCATTGTTTTTTCTTCAGGACCCTGAAACTTGTTTTCTTGTGTTGTCACAAATAAGAACTTACATTTGCTCAGTCATTTTCACTTAATCTTTGTTAATCAAACACTTTTACATCAACTTTTTAGTAATGCTAAGAGCATGGCGAGAAAGAGATCAGGAGAAACGAATAAAGACAGCTCACCAAGCCGTAGAACATAATCCTAAGTATGTGTTATTTGAAACATTTTTAAATTAATTTATTGAAGTCTCAAGAGTATATGTTGTGGTTCAAATTTTTCCTTGGTTTGAAAATTTTCAAACCAGTTTAGCTTTTCTTTTCCTTTGTCTCAGATTCATTATCATATTCTGAAACAAAGGAAAACAAAAATCAAACTGGTTTAAAAATTTTCAAACCAAAGAAAAATTTGAACTACAACATATACAAAATGTATAACAAGGCTTTGTATCTAATAGTCCTGATGAACATTTACGTTGGACTACCGGTAGCCAATTCCACCCCCAAGCCTCACCTTCAAAGAGTAAACCTGTGACAATCTCATCAATATATTCTCAAAGGAGCAAAGTTGAAAAGAATATCCGCTCAAAAACAATGTAAAGTTGTCAAAGGTTTGCAAGGAATTTTGTACAAACGAGGCTTGATGGTGAATTTTGAGTTGGTGATGTAACATGCATAAGGCCTATTGGAATTTGGAAATGTTGATTTTGGAAGAGAGTGAAAATTGGAGAACACAGGAGAAAACTTTCAGAGCAGAACAAACAACAAACTTGACCCATATAAAATGACCCCTATCCCGGGAGGTAATGCTGAGGCAAACAAGCTCACCTCTGTGCCGTCCCATGGGGAGGGTGGAGACTTCCAATTACAAGTGACAGGATCTTGTTGGAAATTTTGAAAAGAACCCCCAAAAAGTTCCATAATTTCTTAATATAGCCAATTAGCTTTCATAAATTTGTACTTCTAAGTTGATGTACCAAAAGAAAACATTTTACTTGCATGAGCATTATTCACAAATTCATTGCTATTGGTGATAAAGTCAGTTTCATTGAAAATGTTGTACTAAGTACTGAGATTTGGAATGTAAGCACATGGATTTCTACATTTCTAAAAGATACCCTATTGGTACAGCTGAGGATATTTGGAAACAGAACACATTCAAAGATACCAAAATGGCATTTTTTTTAGCAAATATGATGATGAGCATCTCCTTCACATGGGTTCCATCTTTGTTTACTGACGTATGTGGTTTAACTTCAAAGTGTGGGATTACTCCCTAGTGTCATGATATCTGATTTTTGTTATCTGTATTTTAGTCAAACAGGCAGGTTTGTCTTAAAAAATCAGTAATTAGGGAGATACACTTTGGTAGTGTTTCTAAATTGCCAGTTTTATCCCCCACGCCTCCTACACAGTGTTAAAGTCAATAAATTGTACAAAACACCTGATTCCTGGATCTCTACAATTTGTGTAGCGTTAGCATGTTTTTGTCGTTTTACTTTGATTTAGAAACAGCTCAAATCATTTTTTATCCTTAACAGCTGTCCCACTGCACTTATTTTACTTGCTGAGGAGGAGGCTCAAACTATTTTAGAGGTGAGAACATTTGATTCTAATATGTTTAATTTTGATCCTTTACGGGTTTCTCACAGGTTCTGCAAATACTGAACGTCTTAAACTTTTGCTCTGACATTTTCCAGGACTGAAAAAGTTTTCATAAATAAATCAAAAGTTCATGCTCTCATTTTACCACCATCTTCCATGTATGTCTGGTCCTGTTGCATCCTTTCTCAGGGCTGTAGCCAGATGAAAATTCTTACCGAGGTAATATCAGAAAAACAAAACACTTCTTTCGTTTTTTTATGCATAGCATCTCACAAGAGAGATCCAATGCTTGTACTAGTATTCAAAATTTTAATTTTACCGAGGCAAGTGCCTTGGTTCACCTCATGCTATAGCCCTGATTTGTGCTGACTTGTTAATTTCTAATCAATGGTACATGTATTTTGTTGAGAAAGCTCAAAACCCAATAAGCATTTTGATTTCTATTTGGGCTTTCCTCAACCAGTTTTTTTTTTTGTGTGTGTGTATTTTCATGTTTTACAGATGTATGTACTAATTTTCTGTTCTGTGGCAAATACTGTATATATAAATTTAAACCTGAAACACTATCACTGGGCTAATTTGATTTTGTTTAAATTTTCTTAGGGCTAAATGCAATTTAGGCTAGGTTAAATTCGAGACATTAAGTTGGGTCAGCGGTGGCGCTACTTGCGAGTATGCTTATGCGGGGTGGCTTTGGGATATTTAAGGGGCGGCTAGGTGTTTCGCCTCTTGCACGTGTTTGCAGCTCAGTTTGCTGATCTTTGCGGATCACATACAAGCATTAGCGATCATTGCAGATCTTTGTCAAGTCTTAGCGATCTTTGCGGATCTTTGCTCCCACTCCTCCCACCCAGACGCAGGTGAGTATCAGGTAAGTACTCCACTGATTCCATCAGTGTGATGGTGCCTGGTGGTTGACGCTCGCAGGGTTGCCATGGTTACCTCAATTGCCATGCCTCCACCATCCTTTAAGGCACCAGCTCCCAAGCTCATCATTGATCGATGAGTTTAAATGAAAATAACTGGGTTGAACATGAAGTCAAACTTCTGCTTTCTTTCGTCATCAAATTTCGTGACCTCTCATTGACTCTTGTGCACTCTCATCCTTCCTTCAGCAGTTTTCAAACATCTTGTCATGTCTTTTGGAAAAAGTAAAAAAAAAAAACTTTTCAACTCCTTCCTATTGTTTTATCTCAATCATTGTGTTGTGTTGTGTTGTAGGCTGAAAAGTTGTTTAAACAAGCTCTGAAGGCAAGTGAAGCATTACTGCGGAACAATGCATCAGTTAACCCTGATACTAAGGAAGAGGCTATACATAGTGAGTGAAAAATATTTATTTTAATGAAGGATTGGTGAAATAATGGCCAAGTGGCTAGCACAACAGACTGTTGACCACATTGTCAGCACTTAAAATCTCAAGGTTTGCATCCATATACAAGAAAACTTAGAAAACCTTACAAAGGAAGTAGCAATGCTCTATTTTAGAAGCTGAAGCTGTAAGCACCACAAGTGATACATAGCATATATGGTGTTGCACCTTGTATGGGGTCTCTGGCTCTTTTGCGCAACTCCAATGGCCTTTTATTAATTTTGTCATTATTATTATTATTATTTATTTATTTATTTATTTATTTTTTAATTTTATTGTTAGTTTATATATAGTTGGCATGAATTGCAGTAAACAAATAAATAAGTGTTGACCAGAAAGCCACAAATACTATAATAGTATTAAAACAGTTTAGGGGTTAATTCAGTAATATTTTTTCTTTTTACTTTCTTCATTAGGGCGAGACACAAATGTCTGTGTTTACATTAGACGTAGGCTTGCTATGTGTGCTCGGAAACTTGGAAGAGCCAAAGAAGCCATTAAAATGATGAGAGATGTATGTGTTACATGTGCATGTAACTTTTATGTTAATGTGACACTGTCCTGGTTGAAATTTGCCCATGAAAATTTTGCAGTCAGTCGGCTGATTGAATGGATGATTATACATACCCATGTGCGCCATGAAAGCCATCAGAGCATAGAATAAATCCTTTGAGTCAAAGGTTTTATTCAGTGTTGACTTTGTTGGTGTAATCTGTTGAAATTTTCTGTGAATTTTGGTCATCCTTCGCTTTGTTTGGACTAATTATAGTATGTGATTATTGAAGTAAATGTGAGTGTTTTTTTAACCGATAAAATTGGTAACAAAGTGAATAAAGCATTTCAATCTGTGCACATGCGCCAAACCGTGAAACCATCCCTTTAACAGTGAATTGTGCAGTTTACATCTATAAGTGTTTGAACTTTTTATCTTCCTAGAGCTTTGTTCTGAACCTGGCTTGTTTAAAATAATTACATACCGGTAGTCTGTATTGGTGAATTCAACTTTTGGTTTAGAGCTTAGGAAAGTAGTTGTACAATGGAACCACCAACAGGCCATCAAAGTTTGCCCTGCTCAGTAACCACAATGCTGAGACCACAAGGGTGTCAAATGCCTTGGGGGTCACCCTGGGGTGGGCAAATGTCTCACCCCTGGGTTGCAATAAAGTTATGAATGCCCCACCCCTGGTGTGGCAACATGAGCAAATGTCCCACTAATCCCGGGGGGGGAGGGGATGACACATAACAGTTGGGCCTTAAAAAGGTACGCATCGGTCACGTTAACAAGTTAGTCAGGTTAATGGGTTTTTTTCAGATAAGAAATTCAGGCCCAAAAAGTGGGCATAGTATTAAATGAGTTGGTTGTTAAATTAAAGTTGGCTGTATCATGGTGATGTACAATTAGCGTTCTACTGTAGCTATGGGTATCAGTTCCTGATCAATTCTCAAACATTTTCTTTTTCTCTCAGTTAATGAAAGAATTTCCTCTCATGAGTGTTTTAAATATCCATGAGAATCTTCTGGAGGCTTTACTTGAAATACAAGCTTACTCAGAAGTGCAGGTATTTATCAACAAACAAATTCTCCTCACTCGTCTCAAAATATTTCTTGCAGTAATAGTTAGGAGAAGCAAAAGACAGTGAATGCCACTCCAAGGATAATGTGGCTAAAATTGAAATAAATTAAGTAATGCTTCACATAAGAACTATAGTAAACTTCATTGTTCTGTGGCATTGGCTCTTTCCCACATAAAATATCTTTGATTTTAAGAATAGAGCAGGGGCTGATGGTTCATAATTATATTTCATTATAAAAATACAGAAAATCAATTTGCGTCAAATATATTTTAGGAAATGTTCGTGCTTAACCAATCAGAATAGCAGAAGACAATAGCTACTAATTTTGCTTCTTTGATAAAGTTCCCCAAATACAATATCTTTTAAAAATTGCATGTTGTGCGATTGGGTCTCAAAATACTTGAAACCTTAAAAAATTAGACTTTATGCACCTTGAACCTTAACTTTTTAGCGGTGTTTGAGTCTAGGCCAACGACATCACTAGTTGTAACAATGAAAAAAGTTGACATTCCATCGTGCATTGCCGTTCATCACTTTCCTTCTTATGCGGATCAATACTTAACAACTTGAAAAACCGTAATATGAGAGAATTTAGATTGAAGGTAAAAACAAGTTACATAACAGTTTAAACATACCTTTTCTTTTTTCGACAGATACAATGTACATACATACATACATACATACATACATACATACATACATACATACATACATACATACTATATCTTGTTCATACTGTCACTGACTATTTTTTCTTTTTTTTTTTCTTTTTCCCAACAGCAAGTTCTAGCTAAATATGATGGTAAGAGTTTAAAGCAGAAATGTAATAAATTAACACATAGATTCCATTTTTTCCGTGCGTCTGTTCAGTTATAGATCACAGATGACGTCAAAATTTGGTAAGAACAAAAAAAGTGGCCAATGAACCGCAGGCACAGGGAGCAGAGGAGCCAAATTTGACCTTTACGCGTTCGATCTTCGATATGTGTTTACGAGTCTACGCTTGGGGTCCCGCTGGGGGAAAAACTCGAAAACAACAGATCGAATAACGCAAGACACAGCGCGCGTATAAAGCTCAAAGATCGAACGCGTATTAGGTCAAATTTGGCTCCTCTGCTCCCTGTGTCGCAGGCGAGTTGGTCACTGATGTTCTTACCACATTTTGACGTCTTCTGTGATCTACAACTAAACAGACACATGGCAAAATAGAATATATTAGTTTTATACAATAACAAGGAAGAAAAATTAGCCCTCGTAGCACTCGACTGTGACCATGAATGCTCAAGGATTTTTATTTCTAATTTCGGCATTTTCCAAGTCATCCAAACTACTTTTCGCTTCAGTTTTGTCTTTTTCTTAATTGTCAGTTTTTTTATCTCGGTTTTTTGCCTTCACTAGTGACTTGCCCTTTCCTGAATATTCTCAGACACATTTTCAAAACTGTCCGTGGACAAAAAAGAGAAAACAAATTCTCCGTGACGTCATCTGTGCGTCTGTACTCTCATAGATGATGGGTAATGACCAATTGATATGCGCATAGAATTCAGTATATTGTATAATTTGGTATTTGCCAGGACATTTGTATGATAATTGCTCGAGAATAAAAATCGTTTGTTCTCATTGCAGATATAAGTCTTCCAAAGTCAGCTACAATATGTTACTCAGCTGCACTCCTTAAAGCCAGAGCAGTTTGTGACAAGTAAGGAAAACATCCTTTGTACTTGCCTTGTTAGACCTGAAGTGGCAAACACATCAATATTTACCCCCTGGCCTGTGGGTGCCAGCACCTACAGGAGGTTAGTGCGAAAAAGCGGCTGACACTTCAGACTAGTGCTAGCTGCGTTTATTTACCTGATTGGAGAGAAGGCTCACAGTGTCCCTGAACGTGTACTCTCCCCATACAAAACATACTAAGGCTATGCTGTATTTCTACCCGGAAAAAAGATTTCTTTTTCCTTGCAGATTTCTCTGAGAAATTGTTTTGTCTCTTTTGTGCAGGTTCTCTCCTGAAATTGCAGCGAAGAGAGGATTAAGTCCAGCTGAAATGGCAGCAGTGGAGGCTATACACAGAGCAGTGGAGTTTAATCCACATGTTCCTAAAGTAAGATTCCCTCTATAAAAGAATTGTAACCTTTCTATTTACAACAGTCTCTAATCTCAGTCCACATGTGAACAAACAAAAGAACTCCGTCAATGTACTACACATCCGGACCTAACGCTCAATAATCACCGCGCTACGTTACACCGAATTTTTTGGTTAATTCCACGCTACTTTTGCAACATTTCCGTTTGTGTTCTCCTTACGTCCCCCACCCTTCTTTATATCTCACACCCTCGCACTTTCTCTCGTGATTCCGCGCGATAACTGCAATATGTATTCGCCATTAGATTGCGACACACTCAATAATAAAGACTAAGATATTTTAAACCCAACTGCGACAGAAGTCTGCTTCGTCCTCATTTGACGACTTAAAACAGTTTATCTTCAGTGTTACCAAAAACTATTCCCTCGTCTCCCGCTAAACAATGATTTTCAACAGGAAACAGCCTTTTTATGCGAAAGAATTAAAAACACCATTTCCAAGGGTGGGTGGGAGGTGAATTTTCAAATAATTCCTCCTTACAACCTAGAAAGCGCCATTGTTGCAGTCTCGAAATAAATGAGGCTGTTTGTTTTTCTTGCAGTATCTTCTGGAGCAGAAGAGTCTTATTCTTCCACCAGAACATATTTTAAAACGAGGAGACAGCGAGGCGATAGCTTACACCTTCTTCCATCTACCCCACTGGAAAAGAGTTGAAGGTGCTCTAAACCTACTTCACTGCACATGGGAAGGAAGTATGGACGCATTTCTTGTTGTGTTATTCTTTGTGTTGGTTTTCAAGCAGTTTTCGCTTGTGTCGTGAAACCAAAACCAAAGTAATTACTCTGACCAATCACAACAGACGCAAACAATTCAATGAACCAATCAGAACTCAAAGCAAATACATGCAGCCGGCGCCAAGCGCGGGAAAACGCGTGCAGGCAAGTCATGATTGGTTTTGGTTTTACTTCTGATTGGTTGAAAAAGTGGCGCGAGTTTTTTAGCCAATCACAAAGCGTAGCAATGCAAAACCAAAGCAATCTATTACTTTTGACACTCAATTGGAAACCGCTCTATGAATGTTTGGTTGTAATGAACGCTTAACTGAGATGGGGTTCTTTACCATCCTCAATCTACAACATTGTTAAAGGGACACTGTCCCGGCTGAAATAACGTGTTTTTCATGAACTGTAATCCACTTCAATCCTTGCAATCCTGCACTTTATCTCCAAACTACTGCTTTTGTTTTGCTCTATAGAATCTTTTTATCCAACTAAATTGTATATTTGGTGGTATTTGGCGATATAACGTGGAGATGGAAGCTCAGCGAAATTTTGCTATTTTAGCGGGACAGTTTCCATTTAAACCATTACTCTTTCTTTTTACAGCATTTCGCCTCGTCCCCTACCCCCTGGAAAAAGGGCATTTGTTTCATCCCTACCCAGCATGCACTGAAAACGCGGACAGGGAACTTTTGCCAAGTAAGTCTTATTTACCGCTGCGTATTGCTCTCGATATTAAATAGAAGGAATACTGTGCCTGGAGGGCGTTCAGTTAAATTAAAATACGTGGCACCAATTATTACCCTGATGGAAAATCATTCAAGGCAAGTAACGAACCATACAACGCGCGCGAATATAGTTAACACGCGCGTGTAATATAGTCAACGTTCATGCAAGCAGTTATACCCAGCAGTTAGTTAACAGGTTAGAAACATTTATCATACACCTGTTAGTTACTAATCTAGGACGCCACCTTGATTTAAAGGCCCACCTTCGACCAAAATGCTGTGCGCGCTGTAATCACTTTCTGTGCTGAATTTTGTGTAACACGAAATTCACGCTTGAATGTGTGCAATCAATCAGATCACGCATATAAACAATGGAGCATTTTAAAACAAAAACAAAAAGCCGCAACATCTTTTGGGTGAAGGTGGGCATTGAAGTGATGATCCGCATAAGAAGGAAAGTGCTGAACGGCAATGCACGATGGAAAGTCAACTTTTTTCATTGTTACAACCAGTGATCTGATTGGCCTAGACTCGAAAACCGCTAAAAAGTTAAGGTTCAAGGTGCATATTGTCTAATTATTTTAAAGTTTCAAGTAATTTGAGACCCAATCGCTCAATTTTTAAAAGATATTGTATTTGGGGAACTTCATCAAATAAGCAAAATTATTAGCTATTGTCTTCTGCTATTCTGAATGGTTAAGCACAAACATTTCCCAAACTTTATTTGACGTAAATGGATTTTCTTTATTTTTATAATGAAAAATAATTATGAACCATCAGCCTCTCCTCTATTCTTAAAATCAAAGATATTCTATGTTGGAAAGAGCCAATGCGGCAGAACAATGAAGTTTACGGTAGTTCTAATGTGGAGCATCACTTAAGGTGGCTGAACACAGTTTACACGCGCTCTTCAATTTCAGCTGCTTACGTGAGTCAGCACATACAGAGTTTTGAGAAAAACAAACATGGCGCCTATTCAGCGATCATTTTATTTTGCTCAGCGTGGATCGCGAAAGTGTTGTTTTTCGTCTTAAAATCAAACAATTTGTTGTTCGTAAAAATGTTTGTTAAATCAATAGATTACTTAGAGAACCATTGAAGAAATACACTGCCTTTTTGGTCGTTTTTTTTTTCTTTGGATCGAGAACCCAGTCAAATGAAACGCATGCGCAGTTGACCAAAAAATTGTGACTGGATCTTTTAGCGATTTTCCTTGGAAACGTGCTGATTTCTACGGAACCACTCGTTAGAATTTCACGAAATTTGGCACAATAATAGTTCCGAATATGCCGAACATGCCGAACTTAACTGCCATCAAAAATTTAAAATCAAACAAAGGAGATTTTTACAAAACGCAAACATATTAAACCACAAATTACGGAAGATCCCTCTGTCAAAATTACATGAGACCAGTGTTAACAGGCGAATATTTTTACGAGTTTACTGGAGACAAATGATGGTCAAAATTTCTGAAAATAAACGAAACCAAATATTGCAGGCTGATTTACAATCCACCATGTTGCCATGGCAACACCCTAAAAGCTCAACAAAAATATCAAAATATATAGCTTGTTGCTTGATCGTATGCCTCACCAATTTTGGACGCCCAGACGTTAGTGGTTTTAAAATGGCAATGAATGATGCTTAGGTACTTTAAAAGCCACCCATCTTGATTGCATTCTGTTTAGTAACCTGGCCTTTGAGCGGATGTGAGGCTGAAGTTGACCTTGTTTCGATACAAACCTTTCTGTTGTTGTTATGCTAACTATTTTTTGTTTAGCATGATTTACATATGAAAAGCAAGAAGGGTTGTATCAAAACAAAATCAACGCCAGCCTCACTTTCACTCAAAGACCAGGGGTACTAAGCATACAACCGTAAAATAGTCTATTGTTTCTTTATAGCTGTATTTTTTTCATATCTTGCATGAACTCTGGCTTAGGAAAAATAAATAAATAAAAATAAAGCATAATTATCAACTTCTTCCTGTTTTCTTTACTTATCATCTATTTCAGGTCACCACGAGCTGTCCATTTATCCCAAAAAAGAACTTCCTTTCTTCATTCTGTTTACCGCTGCCCTGTGCTCCTTCACTGCAATGTTGGCTCTTCTTACGCATCAGTTTCCTGAACCAATGGCCAATGCGGCCAAAACTGTAAGTAACTTGTGCGCATGTACCATGCAACACGCTTTGGTGACCCCACACTACACTATACTTATGTCACACAACACTATTCTTACATCACAATAAAGTATACTTACCCCACATTTCACTATACTTACGTCACAATACACAGTTCTTACCCCACGCTGCACTATACTTACCCCACACTGCACTATACTTACGTCACACAACACTATTCTTACATCACAATAAAGTATACTTACCCCACATTTCACTATACTTAAGTCACAATACACTATTCTTACATCACAGTGCACTATACTTACCCCACACTGCACTATACTTACGTCACACAACACTATTCTTACATCACAATGAAGTATACTTACCCCACATTTCACTATACCTACGTCACAATACACTATTCTTACGTCACAGTGCACTATACTTACCCCACACTGCACTATACTTACGTCACACTGCACTATACTTACGTCACACTGCATTATTCTTACATCACACTGCACAATGCTTACGTCACACTGCACTATAGTATGTCAAACTGGATAATTCTTGTCACGCTGCACTATACTTACATCACACTGCACTATACTTACCCACACTGTACTACACTTACGTCACACTGCACTATTCTTACTTCACACTGCATTATTCTTACTTCACACTGCACTATACTTGTCACACTGCACTATACTTGTCACACTACACTATACTTACCCCACACTGCACTATACTTGTCACACTGTACTATACTTACCCACACTGCACTATACTTGTCACACTGCACTATACTTACCCCACACTGCACTATACTTATCCCACACTGCACTACACTTATGTCACACTGCACTGTACTTACGTCACACTGCACAATGCTTATGTCATACTGCACTATACTTACGTCACACTGCACTTTACTTATGTCACACTGCACTATACTTACATCACACTGCACTATACTTATGTCATACTGCACTGTACCTACGTCACACTGCACTACCCATGTTCCTTTGACTGTATAGAGTACACCAATATGGCCGCCATTTCATTGTTTTGGGACACCAATATGGCCACCGTGACGTCACATGCAAACCCTCTTTTTTAAATGACATCTTCTTTTTCATTCCGCAGTGCTTGAGCTGGATATCAACACCATTAAACATCATCATACAGAAGTTTGAAGATTTCTTTCCTGCTCACATCTGGCATCAGTTGACACGTATTTGATTGGCTGCTGCACTGACCACGTGCTCTTATCCAGACTCCCTTATTGGCTGACTGTACCGTGCTTCCTTGATGAACAAAACAAAAAAGCTTCAAAAGTTCATCCTGTGCTCTTTATTTTTTTGTAAGAGAAGACAGACTGTATCAGAACTTTTCAACCGGAATGAATAATATAAACAGAACATACTGGAAAAAAAAACTTTGACTCGTTTAATCGAATCACACAGTTTATTTTTCGGATAACTTTCCCATTGGTAAAATTGTTGATATTTTAACAAATAAGGCAAGCTGAGGGAGATTAAAAGAGCACATTGTGTCTGTCATCTGCTAAGTTTCAAAGATAGTTGTCGTGACAAAATATTTCTTCAAACATGACTAAATTAAATGCTATATTGTTTAAGTCTGTCAGAATATATTTATGTAGTTCAAAAAGTTCACAAAAGATTGTTGAATATTAAAAGTTTGAATCTCCATCAAGCCTTGAGTTTATTTGAATTTTCTTACCACCAAACTGACTCAATTCCTGATCTCCAACTTTTGCATTTTTTTTATCCTTTAACTTATGCGCGTTAAAGAGTGTGAACGCGTGATCATTCTCTGCAACTTTCAAGGCTAGAGCTCCTTTACAAACGGAGCAAATCTCCTCAGAATAACCAAACAATAGAAATTTGTTAATGAGCAAACATGAGCCATTTTTTCCAAAATCCAAGAGGACCCTTTTTAGCTCATTAACCATTTTCTATTGTTTCAATATTCATCGTTTATTCTTAAGCGTCCCTTGGGATTTGACTGCTAATTTCATGTGCATTAGAGAGAACGCGAGCACGTGGTCATTCTGTAAAACTTTCAAGGCCGTAGGTCTTGTTCAAACGGAGCAAAACCCCTCTGAATATTGTCAATATTGAAACTATAGAAATTTGTTAAAGAGCCATTTTTTTTTCAAAAATCCAAGAGCACCCTTTTAGCTCATTAACCATTTTTTATTGTTTCAATATTCATGCGTTTATTCCCAAGCGTCCCTTGGGATTTGACTACTAATTTTATGCGCATTAGAGGGAATGTGAGCACGTGATCATTATGTAAAACTTTCAAGGCCGCAGGTCTTGTAGAAACGGAGCAAATCCCCCCTGAATATTGAAACAATAGAAATTTGTTAATGAGCAAAAATAAGCCATTTTTTCCAAAAATCTAAGAGCACCCTTTTTAGCTCATTAACCATTTTCTATGGTTTTAATATTCATGCGTTTATTACCCAGCTTGGGATTTGACTGCTAATAGAGCGGTTTTCAATTGAGTATGGAAAGTAATTACACAATTGCTTTGGTTTTTCATTGCTACGCTTTGTGATTGGCTGAAAAATCTCGCGCCAATTTCTCGACCAATCAGAAGTAAAACCAAAACCAATCGTGACTTGCTCGTACGCGTTTTCCCGCGCTTGGCGCCGCCGACATGTTATTGCTTCGAGCTCTGATTGGTTCCTTGGATTGTTCACGACTGCTGTGATTGGTCAGAGTAATTACTTTGGTTTTAGTTTTACCACACTCATTGAAAACTGCTGTTATGTGCGTTAAAAAGAGCGTGACCACGTGATCATTCTGTGCAACTTTCAAGGCTAGAGCTCTTGTAGAAACGGAGCAAATCCCCTCTGAATTTTGTTAATGAGCAAAAATGAGCCATTTTTTCAAACATCCAAGAGGACCCTTTTTTAGCTCATTAACTATTTTCTATCGTTTCAATATTCATGCAAAGGAATCTTGTGGCTGCCTATAGTCCAGCTGACCGATGATGATCAGTGAAGGTAAAATGGTCAAAACTGACTTTTTGAAAATTTACGACTAATCTGCGCGACAGGCGCTGAAAAACGGGAAATTGCGGGCGTCGAAGAACCGCATTTTCCACCTCCTAGTTCCCTCTAGCGCTTATTACGCAGGTTAATTTACGGCGAACTTTATCTCCCTATTTTATTGGTTCCATTTCCATATTAGTATCGGTTTACTCTGACTGTGAATCATGTCATATTCCAAATTCAGGGATTAAGGGTTACTTTTTAAGAACTATGCAGTTGAGTGGCCAGTGTAAAAAGATTCAATGTTTCGTTTCGATCGTTAAGACCTGTGGCTAAACTGGGAAACATTGTTGCGGACTCAAATGTTCCCTAGTTTTAATAGCCAGGCCCTAAGTCTTCTTTTGTTTTACGTCATTTGGTGATCACACCATCCTTTATAACACCAGAGTCACTCCAAGGTAACACCAAGAAACTACCACTTCATTTTTGTGGGCTGTCACGCTGTCACGCTGTCACGTGTTCTCACGCGGCTGTCACGTGTTTATTAAACATTGCAACTGTGACCCAAGATCCTTTGCATCCATCACAACACAACGACCCTGAAACGTTTTCGTTGAGGTATTTTGTGTTGTTGAATAATTATATTTTACTTCATTTTAAATGTTACATTTGTGTCGGACGTGTTTGAAATGTAATTAGCAAAGACTTTTTGCCTTTTTTGCAGATTTTTGCCCACTCTAATGTCCCAAGTTAGCGTAAAACCAGCCTTGAATGCAAAGAACGGACCGCATGTTTTGATGAGGTAAGCTTTGTTTCTGAATGGAAAAACTACTTACACGGTTATGTTTGTTAATTATGACGTTAAAAAGCTCACTTTGCAAGAGAATTTTGTTAAGGAAACGTGACAGAAAGGGGAAAAACGTTACAACATCCATTTGACATTTCATTGTTTGTCATTGTTTGAATTTCGCGGGTTTTCTTCCCATACTCCTTTCAGTGCAAATAAACCACGAAATGCCTAACCAATTTGCCGAATACGGAAATTCCGGATAAACTTGCAATCGTGTTTTCAGTTTTCCACATTTTTCTGTATTCTCATTAAGGAGGCTCGTACCCATTTCTCAAGTCCACACCCTTTCAATTTTAATGGGCCATATCTTTTGTTGTAGTGCATAAAAAGACAAGCCACTTTGTATGCAAACACACAATACATTGAACTTTATGGGAGTATAGGATTTGTTTACATCGGTGCTTCCATGGCAACGGAATAGTGATCCTCTGAAATTCACAAGTTGCGGAGTTTCTTTAGATCAAGAGAAATTTTTGTAAAACCCGCTAGTGGACTAATTGATTAGACCATGGGCTTCAACTGGACAAAGTTTGAAAGAAATGTATGAGAGCGTTTTCGAAATTTTTAGGGATTAAGTTTTGGGGATTATAAATACAGTGAAAAACATACTATCGACATAATTGGCTAATATCTAAAGAAAATGATGCGCGATGGGGATGCAGTTTCATCTCATAGTAGTTTGATTCCATTTGAAATGGTGTGTGAAAAAGTGAGGGGGTTGCTTTGGCCGATTGCGAGAAAGAAGGATTTGATTAGCGTGCGTTCAGCTGCTCTTGTTGCCATTTTTGTATGTAATTTGGTCTACGCCTACAAATGTGATGATAATTTGGAAAGCGCGAGATAAATTTTTTTAAAAATTTGACAATCTCGAGATTGGTCATCAATTTATATGGCCTGCAAGTTTCAAGGACATTGAAGACATGTAAGGCAATAAAATAGGGCCTCCAATGAACCCATTTTTTCCCGCAGATTTTGTGTTTACAAGTGGGCGTCCTCATTATTCACGAGTATTGTTTTCGAGTTTCATATGCACGTGCAAAACTTTAGCAAAAAATTTATTTGCATCGGAACAGAACGCTCGATTGCTTTCCGAAGAATTTTCCGAAATATGCTAATAGCTGGCTTGAGAATTGTAAGAACATTACGCACTCGATGTTGCGCTATTACGCTGTAATGCAGCCATACCGAGGGTCTCTTTAAAATTGCAGGACAAGAAGAACATATCCCAATTTGGAACAGTGCTTCTTTAATATGTCACACGCAAGAACAGCGTGACAACTTTATATTTTAGCTGAGAATTCTGCTTTGCGCTATTTTATATCTGAATAAGGAACAGATGCTACGCCGATTGCAACAAATGACCAGAGTGAGACAATCATAAATGTGTTATTTCTGCATCCGGCACTTGATGAAACGTGACGTTCATCAGTACTGTTGTCATTGCTATTCGTAACGCAAGCCAGTTATTAGCATGTTTCGGAAAATTCTTCGGAAAGCAATCGAGCGTTCTGTTCGATGCAAATAAATTTTTTTGCAAAGTTTTGCACGTGCATATGAAACTTGAAAACAACACCCGTGAATAATGAGGACGCTCACTTGTAAACACAAACTCTGCGGGAAAAAAATTGGTACATTGGAGGCCCTATTTTATTGCCTTGCATGTCTTCAATGTCCTTGAAACTTGCAGGCCATATAAATTGATGACCAATCTCGAGATTGTCAAATTTTTAAAAAAATTTATCTCGCGCTTTCCAAATTATCATCACATTTGTAGGCGTAGACCAAGTTACATACAAAAATGGCAACAAGAGCAGCTGAACGTACGCTAATCAAATCCTTCTTTCTCGCAATCGGCCAAAGCAACCCCCTCGCTTTTTCACACACCATTTCAAATGGAATCAAACTACTATGAGATGAAACTGCATCCCCATCGCGCATCATTTTCTTTAGATATTAGCCAATTATGTCGATAGCATGTTTTTCACTGTATTTATAATCCCCAAAACTTCATCCCTAAAAATTTCGAAAACGCTCTCATACATTTCTTTCAAACTTTGTCCAGTTGAAGCCCATGGTCTAATCAATTAGTCCACTAGCAGGTTTTACAAAAATTTCTCTTGATCTAGAGAAACTCCGCAACTTGTGAATTTCAGAGGATCACCATTCCGTTGCCATGGAAGCACCGATGTAAACAAATCCTATACTCCCATAAAGTTCAATGTATTGTGTGTTTGCATGCAAAGTGGCTTGTCTTTTTATGCACTATAACAAAAGATATGGCCCATTAAAATTGAAAGGGTGTGGACTTGAGAAATGGGTACGAGCCTCCTTAAACACTGTCAAATTCTTTGTTTATTTAGTTAAATAATGCACAGGCAGCCCAAGCTCACAATTAGTGGTTCGCACATCGGCTATGTTTAACCCCGGCTACATGTTCTAATGATGTTAGAACGTTTAGCTGGAATGTTAAGGCCCGTTCACACGAGGGATTTTTGCTGCGATTTTAGGTGCGATTTTTGTGGCAATTTCATGGCGATGCAAAATCGCGATGTGAACGGGCGGCGATTTTACTGCGATCTTGGAAGTTCATGTCGCCACGATGTCGCAGGTGTTTTGAACATGTTCAAATTTTACTGCGATTTTGCTGTGATTTTCGTCAGAAAACTGCCAAAATATATACCAGGGATCCCCCCAGGGGAAATTTGTATCCATGTTTTTCGTCACACCACGATGGCCAGAAACATTAAGGAAACCCTCCCAAAGTCAACAAAAAAATTGTATGGAAAGTTGAAGAAGAAGAAATACTTATAAATGAATGGGGAATGAACCAAATCGCGTAAAGGTTTGTGAAATGCGCCGTCTTCGTCCAGCCCTTGTTGCGATCCATGGTTTTACCCAAATTGATCAGGGTTTTTCCCATTTTCTTTGCCGGCGAACAGATAAAGCAATAGTTGTACATAAACAGGCTATTACGGTGTCGGATTCATCGGTATTCATGACAAAAAACACTGAATATGTGCAAGTTTTCACATTGTTACACCAATTGTTACAGCAAAATTTACAACAATGAGCTGTCGCAACAATGTTGATCAACTACGCATACGTCTTGCTTAAAACTGTTGTGAAAATTGATTGTATTTTATAAATCGCAGTAAAATCGCTGCCCGTTCACACACGCGATTTTGCGTTGCCATGAAATCGCCGTAAAAATCGCTGCAAAAATCACTTGTGTGAACGGGCGTTTTGATGATGTCTGTCTAACATTTTTTGTTAGAAGAATGTTTTGATTTTGATCAAATATTCACCTAACAAAAAAATGTTAGTCAAACATCATCTAACATTCCAGCTTCACGTTCTAACATTGTTAGACCAACAAATGTTATATGTAAGGGTTAGTTTTGGGCAACAAGGGGATACGTGATTTATTCGCCCGAGGTGAATAAATCGCGTATCCACGAGGTGCCTAAATAACTGGCTTATATTCCACATGGGTGAGGTTGACTGCCCAATGACAAACAAATGCTTTTGTGCAATGCATATATCGGAATGCCTTTGTATGTGTGGAGAACAATAGAATAAAAATGCTGAATGTATGCACTGGGATTTCGACATGGTAAATTCGTACAGAACAAACATGTTTTGCGTTGTGTCTGAGCTTTATTTACTCCAAGATCAGAAGACATGAGTGACTCATGTCTCAGCAGACGACTTGTTTCTTACTCAGAACAGTTTCCGTGGTTCATCAAATGTAAGCAGTAAAGCGAGACGAGGAGCTCGCGACTGAACAACCTCGAGGTGCTTATGATAACGCGCAGTTTAGCGTTGCAGAAGTGACTGAGGTGTTGTTCGAAGATGCCAAGCAATGTTAAGATATCGCAGCAGAAAGTTGAATCCAGTAATCCAGAACAAAATCTAAGTGGATATTTGCACGAAATTTAACGAATAGAGCAGTGGATTGGGTATTCTATCGATTTTTGACAAGGTATTATGGTATTTGGCAATTTTTTTACGATATTGTGGTATTTGGCAATTTTTTGCGGTATTGCGGTGTTCAGAACCCCCCATTGTGCTCCTCTTTTTGTCTTCTCCATTTTAAAACTTAAAGGTTGCCCAAAAAATTATAACATTAACTGATATTTAATTTTTTTTCTCGGGGAAACCACATGACATCTTCATTACGCTTTAAGTGTGTACCCACATTTTATGGCTCAATTGTTATTCATACAGTACTTACCCACTTATAAGAACCTGCAATTTAAGAACCTGTTAGCCTAAAAATATCAATTTAGATGTCATTTACATAAGAACCTATTTAGCCTAAAATTTGAAACAGGTTCTTATAGAAAGGTTCTTATAGAAATTAACCTTAAAAAAATCTTCATGCAAAAAAAAACATGACTCAAAAGTAGTGAACTTGAACATGTATGTATGTTGTAGTTAATTTTTTATTTCAGGGAATTTTTGTTTTTTCCTTTGTTTCAAATTCATTAGCATATATTACCATACCCAAAAACAATGGAAAAACATTAGATATATATCATTAAATCAACTTTTAGCCTGATACTGTGAATTAAAATATCTACTAAAATGGGTCATGGTCACATACTGTCTAAAGGCCAGGCCTCTTTTGGCATTAAATTAATATACATGCCACCTTTCTACCATTCACAGGTGTATAATATATTTCTCATTAAATAAGAACCTATTTAAGAACCTGCGTAGCCTAAAATTCCACTAAGCATCATTTACATAAGAACCCGTTTAGGCTGCGGGTAAGCACTGTATATGCTCACTATTGTTCTTTCTCATTGAATATTGAATATTCATCACTCGTGGACCTAATAATTTCAATAAAAGGCTGCTGACTCTACACAAGGGCAAGTGCTTTGAAGTTAGGTGCAATATATTTCTTTTGTTTCAGGCTTAATTTGCCGCTTCAGTGATTTTTACAACTGTTTCCTCTGATATTCATTTCTAATTAAGGTGTTTCCCTCCAGTTTCCATGCAGCCGCACCGACCATTTTTAAGCGGGCGTTTAACTAACTTTCCTTTATTGAATTAGTATGAAACTTACACAAGATATTGTACTTAGTTTGAAGTTTATAAGAGTGTAACAATTTTAAAAATCGGATTTAAAATTGCGGAGATAAACGAGAAACATTGAAATCGCTTGAGTCTAAATTCCGAGCGATTGCGATGGCATCTAGAAAAATCAAAACTATTACGATAAACTATGACATATGGCAAACAAAATATCTAAAAATTAGAAAATTTTGTCAAGCCGATTTTTAGTAAATCAGGAGAACATTTCGAACTTGTGATTTTGTATGTGTATGAGCACATCAATAAGTTCCACAATTAAGCTTATAAAAGTTTAATTTCTCAATCTCAAATTTACGCCAAAATGTGTGTTTAGAGTATGAGATGAAAGTATGAAAGTTTGAAAGCGTTTCTTGTTTTAGTTTTGGAGATTCGATTTTCTATAGGAAACCATAGTTTTTTGACTGAGTCCTTGATATTGTAGTTTTAGCGCTTTTCTATATATTTCAAAAACCGCGAGATAGATTTTTTTAAAACTTTTTTAGTCGTTTCTTTATAATATCAACAACATTGTCTCGAAGTTTCATCTTGATTGAAACATTGCAACATGGTCAAATAAAATAATAAAGTTCACCCAAAACGCGATTGAGACTTTGTGCTTTGATTGCACGGTTGAAGGCGCGCAAAGACGCTTTAATTAATTAATTCAGGTGAAGCGCAACGCATTTCTGCGTGACCATCATGTTTTGCGGAGTAACGTTAGGGGCTGTGTTCCACGTTATTTTTATCATTCCCACGAATTTCAGTGGGACGTTTATTTGTAAGCAGGTTTTTTATTCGCATTTGACGTGCTCTGGACTCTCTCGACATTTTGGATTGTAGGGAAAAGAAAGAAGTCAGTGCGATTTGCATAATTCTCAACACACAGAAATGCGTTACACTTCACCTGAATTAATTAAAGCGTCTTTGCGACGTGCGCCTTCAACCGTGCAATCAAAGCACAAAGTCTCAATCACATTTTAGGTGAACTTTATTATTTTATTTGACCATGTTGCAATGTTTCAATCAAGATGAAACTTTGAGACAATGTTGTTCATATTATAAATAAATGACCATAAAAGTTTTAAAAAAATCTATCTCGCGGTTTTTGAAATATGTAGAAAAGTGCTAAAACTACAATATCAAGTACTCAGTCAAAAAACTACGGTTTCCTACAGAAAATCAAATCTCCAAAACTAAAACGAGAAACGCTTTCAAACTTTCACAGTTTCATCTCATACACTAAACACGCATTTTGGCGTAAATTTGAGATTGAGAAATTAAACTTTTATAAGCTTAATTGAGGAATTTGTAGATGTGCTCATACACATGCAAAATCACAAGTTCAAAATGTTTTTCTGATTTACTAAAAATCGGCTTGACAAAATTTTCTAATTTTTAGATATTTTGTTTGCCATATGTCATAGTTTATCGTAATAGTTTTGATTTTTCTAGATGCCATCGCAATCGCTCGGAATTTAGACTCAAGCGATTTCAATGTTTCTCGTTTATCTCCGCAATTTTAAATCCGATTTTTAAAATTGTTACACTCTTATAAACTTCAAACTAAGTACAATATCTTGTGTAAGGGGCCGATTACATGGCGAATTTCAGCCCGGGCTGAGATTTCAGCCCGGTCAACCGGGCTGAAATTTCGTTGTGATTAC
Source organism: Cladopsammia gracilis (assembly GCA_022457155.1). Lineage (NCBI taxonomy): Eukaryota > Metazoa > Cnidaria > Anthozoa > Scleractinia > Dendrophylliidae > Cladopsammia > Cladopsammia gracilis. The sequence goes on from JAJGOT010000288.1 coordinate 174,326, forward strand.
ATGACAAATTTCAGCCCGGGCTGGGATTTCAGCCCGGGCGCCAAGTTTGAAATTGAGCGGGAAAATTGATAACGAGAATCAAAATGGCGTCACTGCGCATGCCGAAATTCACTTTTCAGCCCGGGCTGAAATTCTGATGCGATTACATGGCGAATTTCAGCCCGTTTGGCCGGGCTGAAAATTCCAGCCCGGTTTCTGAAACCGGGCTGGAATTTTCAGCCCGGGCTGAAAGTCAGCCCGGGCTGAAACTTTGTTCATGTAATCGCTAACTTCATTTTAAGAGGATTTATTTCGGAAGCCGGGATGAAATCTCAGCCCGGTCAACCGGGCTGAAATCTCAGCCCGGGCTGAAATTCGCCATGTAATCGGCCCCTAAGTTTCATTTTAATTCAATAAAGGAAAGTTAGTTAAACGGCCGCTCAAAAACGGTCGGTGCGGCTACACGGAAACTGGAGGGAAATACCTTAAAAGGACCTGACAAAGCTCGAAATATGACCTCAAGTTAGTTCTTATTAAACAAGTTGAACATTTCGCGCGACAAGCAGAAAACATCTCACGATGGGACCGTTAATGGGTTTGAGTTTGACTATGTTGTCAGTTTTTAACAATCCACCTTCATTAACCCTTTAATTGTGGAATTTCGCTCAAAACACGCTTTTCGGGGTTAAAAAAGTG
>JAJGOT010000288.1:177500-180000 GCA_022457155.1 Cladopsammia gracilis
CGCATTTCGATCCCATGACGCTTTGCGATAGTACGTCACAATCTATTTTTATCATTCGGGAAAAGTGCTATTACACATTTCTTCATCTAGTAATATCATTGACAGTAGTAGAAGCTTCTTTTTTCTAACCATAGAGTCCGCCATCTTTCTTTAGCTTTGCTCGTGTACTAGTTCCCAGGCGCCCTCAGTGGTTTCTGTGATTTTTATTCCTTAATCCGTTTTGTGTGCACCAGCTTGCGTACTGTCCCTGCAACATGCGCCAGTACGCTGTGCACACGGAGGGGCTTGTCCCCGCAACATGTCTCCTAGTGTATGCCGGCCTTTGGCGTGTAAAGGGTTAACTTTTCAGTTTGGCAATAACATTGCTCATCTATTAAAAAAAGGTTAGATTTAAGGTGGCTCCAACTAGTTTTTTTTGGGTCACACTTGCCGTTTTGAATGTGCTTATACATAATCTTTAGTTCAATGAATCTGAATTTGATACCAGATGTTAGGCTTGCATGAAAGTTTTCAGCGATGCTCTTTTTCTGCCAATTAGCGTTTCCATAGCAACGGTAAACAAACATGGCAAAAAAAGTTTTCCCTAATTATCTTTTGATTTTGGGGCTACTCTTGACAAGCAAATAAATGCGATATAATCTTCACAGTCTAGCACACTAAATGGGAAAATTACAAACAAATTAAACTGTTCGATTATGAATAAATCGCTGAAACATTTTTAAGGTGGCTCGATGGTGTTTTTTTCTGTGCCGACCACTCTTTTTCAATCATGTATTTGGATATCTTATTCAGTATTTACCTAAATACTCATGGCACACACTTACTAGGGAAAAATTGAAGTTTCCATTTCAGTTGTATTTTTTGCGATTGAAGCGTCCTTGGCAACGAATAGATCATGAATTGTAAACATCTCGGAGAACAAGCAATCTCTGAAAATACTAGCGCGCATGTTACCAACTCGACGTTCAGCGTACAAGTCTCACAGCATTTCAACCAACACGAAATTTGGAGACTAAGTAAAAGAAGGTCCAAATTTATAGTTAGCTTATTCTTGGGAAATTCTATCTCAGATTTTTAAAATAAGCGAGGACAGAAGATTCTCTGCTCGTTTGTTGCAAAAACATCGTAAATTTCGATTATTATAACTCGGCACAGGGAAAAATCGAAAACCGTCAATCCGCCAAAAGAGCCAAACAAATAAGGTACAATAGTTGTTCTTATGAATGAGTAAAGTTGAAATCGGCATTAGGTCCTCGATCTCTCAGTTTGGGGTGAAATACAACAAACTTTGATATTTTACCAAATTTAACCCTAAAATAAGTAAACTCGCGCCATTCAAAAATCCTCTCACAGAAGTTAACCAAACTTGGCTAAAATGTGTGCATTGTGGTACTCTTTCAGTCCCCAAGAGCGAGTTACCAAAATTTCTCATACAGGCCGATGGCGGCCTCACAAGTAAAACTACGCCTAGCAACGTATCGTTGCCAAGGACGCTTCGATCGCAAAAAATACAACTGAAATGGAAACTTCAATCTTTCCCTAGTAAGTGTGTGCCATGAGTATTTAGGTAAATAGTGACTAAGATATCCAAATACAAGATTGAAAAAAAGTGGTCGGCACAGAAAAAAACACCATCGAGCCACCTTAACACATGTTTTCCATGTTTGAAATGTAAGCAGTCAAAACATTCCATAGGTCTCACAAATTAATAGAAATTATCATTAAATTACCACAGAAAGTTTCCTCAGACTTCAGGACGTTCGTGCCCAAAATGTTCCCACATACAGATTTTTTTTAAAACTTGCCATGCAGTAAGGTGAAGATCAACTATTGCCAAAATGACCAAAAAAGTGGGGGGTCACAGGCTCGTTTTCGAGATAAGGCGCATTGAAGACCATGCATTTTAAGAAGCTTTCATTATTTAAAGACGATCTTAGCTAACAACTATTAGCAATAAAAGAAGCTACTTTAGTGAAATTTAGATCAGGTAAACGTACTTAATTCAACACAACTACGTCTATTACGTAAACTTTTGCATCTGATGTCGTTCCTTGAGGAAGAAAACATATTAGTCTTGCCCGTTCACATTTGAAGAAAACTTTGGTCGCACGAGAGCAGAAAAGGCAAAATATTTGTAACTTCTCACATACAGATGTTTTCTGTTTTTTGTTAAAATGGAGAAAATTAGGAATGGAAGTGATCTTCGGAAAGAAAAATGGGGGTCACCGGGTATCCAAGAGAGTAAAATGGCTGCGAAGTTCTCAAAGTGACCATCTATTTGCACTGTCACGTCATTGTGTGACATTTCCGAGAAGGCTAGGTTCCACAGCTATCCCATGAAACTACACGCTCTTTACGTTCCATTCTATAAAGTGGAAAAAAGTTTGTGTTGGGTATGTTCCTGTTGATATTTCATAGGCTTTTAACGATTGCATGGCATGCGCGAAAAAATGCGCAGTAGCAATGGGCGCGAACGTCCTTAAATTATTACTCCCTGCAA
>JAJGOT010000288.1:185000-302500 GCA_022457155.1 Cladopsammia gracilis
CACTGCATTTGTAACTCCCTGGGGATTGTATCAATGGAACAGGATACCATTTGGTTTAATGAATGCTCCGGCAGCTTTCCAAAGATGTATAAATGAATGCTTGGATGGCTTACATGACAATATCTGCATCCCCTACCTGGATGATGTCCTGGTGTACAGCAAAACTTTTAAAGAGCACGTTCAGGAGATCGGGTGCTAGTTAGGAACTTAACAGAATGGGGTGGACCCGGAAAGTTACGACCGCACTGGGAGAACGTTATCCATGTGGTAGTTGAACGAATGGGCAACCAAAGTCCAGTTTACCAAGTTAAATCCGAGAGTGGGAGTGGTCGCACAAGAGTGTTTCATCGAAATTTATTACTGCCTTGTGATGCCCTGGGGCTGGATACCTCTACTGCGGGACTTGTTACGCGTTCCAGGAGGAGAATCGCAGAGACATCATCCTTGCCCATGACAGGAGATGATTTGTAGAGCTCGGAGGAAGAAGAAGATGTAGCTATCATGGACCTTGGGGCTAATGCACCTGCAGAACCTGCAGAGGAAGAGATTGCTGACTGTGACGGAGCCGAAGGATCAGATGAGGATATTGCTGAGCAGAATATGCCGACTGGAGAACCTGCCAAACCTAGTGCAGAGGAAGAGATTGCTGAGTATGATGGAACTGAACAGTTAGATGAGGAGGATACTGCTGAGCAAAATATACTGAATCTGCCACAGCGCCAACGAAGACCACCTCAGATCTTGACTTACAGCTCATTGGGCAACCCAGAGTACCAGCATGTTGAACCAGTAATCAGCCACTCTTTTGTTAACTCTATCCAGGTTCCATGGATGACATCAGCTGCACCTGCAGTTCATTTTGGAGTGCCCCTCTATTACTGTGTGTGCCCCTATATTACTGTGTGTGCCCAGTACACTCACAACATGTTTGCTATTTGAGGAAGTTGTCTGACATTAGAACATTTCAATGGAAAGCTGTTTGCTAGTAGAGAAACTTGTCTGAGATTTGAACATTTCAGTGGAAAGCTCGTGCAAGAGGACATTACCAAGTGTTAATAGACATTGACAATGTTTCTGTTAATCGTGTGCTATTAAAGGGACTCTTTCATTTTCGGTGGGGGGAGTGTGTAGAGTGTGTGACATCTTATGCGTGACATAATTATACCAAAGTGCATGCTGGTAGCTTAGAGGGATGGACCATGTGCTTGAGCGGTTGATCGTCATTTTGAGATTGCTGATCTATGTAAAAGTACGGAGTTTGTACTGCTTTCTTATTAAAACGGAGCTTGTAACAAGGGCAATTTGGAAAGAAATTATTTGCTTCATTGTTTCGCCTATCATGCCCTAAAAATGATTTTTGATTTACTCGATAACTGTTATAAATTTTCTCGACACTTGGTCTGCAGCTACACTGTAGCAAAACATGAGTACTACAATATTTAGAAATTTCATTGTGACTTGAAATGACATTTAAGGAGGCTAGAAAGGGTTTTCAGCTGCATGCGCGCGCGACGTGCACCAGTACGCATTGACACATGCATCAGCTGATTTTTCCGGAAATGAAAATACTGCGTAAAATCACGCAACCGAAAATAAATCGTGCATAAAATATTCAACTTTATCTAACATTTGAGACATTTTAGACAAAAAACTGTAGAGTGTAATTTTTTTTAAATCTTTAAAAAGCCTCGTTTCGATTCTACAATTAGATTTTTTTTTAAATTTACACAGGAAGTGAAGAATATTGCAAACTTTTAAAAACGCTTATAAAAAACATAGGTCACCGAGTTAGTTTTAAAGATAGATTTAAAAAACTGACTTTTGAGAGGTATGTCTTTGGAGGGTTATAGTTACCATGACAACAGATATGACGTCATGAATGGTCTTGAAGGAAACTTTAACAACCCTGTCATAAGCTTATCTATAAATTTGTCTTAGAGACTAAAACCATTAAATTTTAATGTTTAATTGTTCTGACATCTACATAAACTGTAAGAAACCCTTTCGAGCCTCCTTAAGTTACACACAAAAAAAATCCCTACCAAGATCTCACTGCCCCAAAAAAATACTGGAAAAAAGTTTAAACGTGAAACAATCCCAAAATAGAATGGAAAATTTCAGTATCATACTCAATTCCTCTCCCTATGCATATTTCATTATTGCTGTTTGTGGGGTAATGCAGTGTATCTGAGGGGTGAACCATCAGCTTCCAGATAGGGGAGGGAGTGGGGTTGGGTTATCTTGTCTTTAATCGATTAAAATGCTCAGTCCCTAAATACAGTTAGTGCTTGACAACATTGATGATTTTTTTTTCAGACAACCTGTTGTGGGAATTCAGTCAATTGGAAGTGGGAAGGAAAGAAGAAATCAGTTACAGAGAACACACTGGAATCACAGACAGAAGCAGGAGAAAACACTACAAAGGTAGGAAGTTTTATGTTACACATAAACAGCAGCTGTCGTTTAGTTAAAAAATTGGCATGATAGACAAAACAGTAAACAAAGCAAATAATTTTCATAAAGCAAAATATTACCAAAATGCCTTGCATATTATTTAAAAACAGCCTGCAGTTAAAATTATGATTGTTGACTTTGCTATCTTTATTTTAACAGCTGGTCATTTCAAAATAGTATGTAAGGACAATTTGGAAAAAAATTATTTGCTTCATTATTGTTTTGCCTATCATGCCTAAAAATGATTTTTGATTTACTTGAAAACTGCCTTATAAATTTTCTTAACACTTGGTCTGCAGCTAGCGAAACATGAGTACTACAACATTAAAACTTTCATTGTGAATTGTCTGACTAGATTTTGAGAAAAACAACATTTAAAACAAATAATAATAATAATAATAATAATAATAATTTATTCACTTAATATAGCGCCTTTTAACATTAAAATGATCAAAAGCGCTTTACACACAAAAAAAGGCCAGTAAGCTGGTGTTGCTATGTTATGTTAGTCGCTGTCGATCGGAATCCAGTGAAACATAACTGGAAACTTGGTGAAGTACATGTATGAAAGCAATGAAAGCATTTGTGACCCTCCATATGACTTTGATGCTAAAGGTGATAGCACGCTCACAACTTGCTTCCACTTTAAAACAGAGGAAATCAGTTTTAGCATGCTTAAAGTGTGTCCAAGAGCACACTTTATTAGCAAAATCTTTTGTTTCATAGAACACACTAAAAACAACAAAGCGTGACCTGTCGAACAATGTAGCGTAAGCAGTTGAACAAAGAAGCGTGTTAACCTTCGAAAACAAAAGCTACCATGTGAGATGACACAACACACGTAGCATGCGAGACGACACAACACTCTATAAAGCGTGCAAGATGACACAACAGACGTTAAACGGTTGAATAAAATCGATAAACAGATAGCTTAAACTCGTGAGCTTACGTGTAAATGGGTGAACATAACCGTTCGCAATCTTTTGAAAACGATTAGCCCGGTTATAAACGATTGATCACCGGCGGGTCTAATTTACAGGTCGCGGGTCCAAAGTAAACAGAGAATGGTGCATTTTATAATTTAAGCAACAAAGTTGCTTAGGTTCTGTGCAATAACCCATAATCATAAATAGTCTATGAAGAGTCGCTTTCACTGAAAATAATTCTTTCAAACAGCTCGTGGTGAATGGCTGAACAACAGAGTGGTGGTAATTCGTAGACTACTAACGCCAGCAGTCCGCGAGAAGACAGTGCGCCATCGATCGCACACTAAGCGTGCTATCGATCGCACACTTAGCGTGCTATAGATCGTACACTAAGCGTGACATCGATCGCACACTGAAGCTAAGCATGTTACCGATCGCACACTAAGAGAAACAAAAGATCTAGCGTCTTCCCTGCAAAATGTTGATTTCAAAATATACACCCTACATCCAAAAAACTGAGTTGATCAGCCTTCTTAAGGACGTTCACGCCAATTGTTTATGCGCATCCTTACTGCGCACGCAATTCATGTCGCAACATCATGCATGAGCGCGTGCGCAAAGGAAGAAATCTATTCACATGAAGGGATGGTAGCCGTTACGTTAACTTTGCTTTGATTTAACTCGCTTGGATGGTCGGTGACCCTATTTTTTTCTTCATATATCACTTTCTTTACCGATTATCTACAGTTTGTGAAAAAAGGAAAAAATCTGTCTTGTAGAAGTTTGATTTTTTTTTTCATTTTTTTTTATCCACGAGACGTCGAATTGCACTCATATCTCAGCTGTATGTTGTTTCCGAATGCCCTCTTTAAAGGGTTAACTCATTTAAAGGTTGAAAACTGTTCAAATTATTTACGAATCAGGCCCACTTAGATAACATTTGAATATAATAGTTTCTCCCCAGCGATTCATCTTTGATATTGTTCAACTAAAAGCCATGGACACCATGTCATGTTACGAGGACTAACTTTTCAAAAACGGGGTATATTTCTACACACTATAATTATCTCTTAAATCAATTTGGTGACCCAATTTTTTTTGCATTTCAGGCATCAGTAACTCATTATCAGACCGTAGCATAAGTTTGAAAAAAATCTGTCTTGTAGAAGATTTTTGCGGGAACGTCCTTAAGAGCGTGTCCGCGTAAGAACCGACCACTTCAATTTGGGTGCAAAATAGATTTCCTTCATTTATTCTGCACAAAACAAGCAACATATACAATGAATAAAAATGGTCTTTATTGGGCTAATTCACCTTATTATTTTTTTTAGTACAAAAAGGAAAATTGAAACCCAAGATTTTGGTGTTACTCGAGCGTTGCTGAAAAATCCCACATTCAATGAAACAATCTAAAACTTGCAGAATTACTAGCTTATTCTTTCTTCTTTTAGTATATTTCAAAATTATTTCTCTACTTTTAAAACAAGCAGAGTTAATAAAATTTCCTGCATCGTTTAAAACACGCCGCAATCGTTTATGCTAATATCGCCTTCAGTAAACTGGGTTTTTCTGGAAAGTGGGACTTAAGCTGGAATGCTACCTAGCAAACATTAAAAGAAAATGAGGCCTATTTTATTCTCAAACTTTCATAATTTGTTAGTGCTAGGTTTAGATGTGATCTATTTGGATAGTAATTAAATTATTGAAAACATATTATACATTTGGTTTCCCATTGTTTACACAATTCAGACAATTTAGTAAAGTCTTCTTTGCTTTAATAATTTGGATATACTGGATATGTTCATCTTTTTAACATAACAATTAATTTCAAAATGATCAACATCTTGTTTACAAATAATTATGAATGAAACAAAAACAAACTGCAAGAAAGCAAGGTGAAATGTTTGACTGTGTGTTTTCGCAAGCTTCCCATCGCATAATTTAATTATGTTACTAAATTAAGTTTTCGCGTTTATAAAAAAGGGTAGCACTGTATCTTGTAGTGCTAGAGAAAACGTTGAACACGCATATCGAAATGTCTTCGAAATTGAATGTGTTCCCTGAACAGCAAAGTAAAAAGTGATTGTGGAGCAAGTCGAGGTATTGAGGACCTATTTCTTCTCAAGGAATGCAATGATGATGCTAGCACGCACCTTGCAGCCAGTTGCCACCTGGTCTTTCACTGGTTCCTCTTTTTCGTTTGCAAAACACTCCAATAGAAAAGAGAGCCTACTGACAGATCTAGCAGTATATTAGAATGCCAGTTTGAAGTTTCTATTGAATAATAATAAAATCCTCAAGTAAACTTTCAAAGTTCTTAAAAATAGATAACTGGTGGTTGAACTGTTTGAAGAATAAAGTGGGCCATTTGGCCATAGTACCCACTCAGCCGCTCCCAGTTAAACCTCTAAATTGGAGCTGTCTGTGGGCGAATCTTCGTTTATAATCGTTGCCTCATTAGCATATAATGCGTCTCATTCTCCAATCGAACTAAAAAAAAAAATAAACCAAAATAGAGGGGGACATTGGGGGGCTCTGAACACCGCAACACCGCAAAAAAAATTACCGAACACCGCATCACCGCAAGAAAAGTCGACGAAACACCGTCACCGCAATATATCTTTTTGTCAAGTTACCATGAAAAAGGCTTAGGATTGGTGACCAGCAGAGTATTGAAGATTAAGTAGAAGCTAGTAGACAGTATTGGAGTCCTTTTTGTTACAAATTTAACATAATGGTACGTGCTTTTCACAAATAAGTACGGAATAAATAACATATATACAGGCTAAATTTAGGGTCAAACAGGAAACGGCAACACCGCAGATAATTTCGTTCTACCGAACACCGCCGACTTTAAAGCGCAAACATCGCACACCGTAGGGTTTGAGATCACCGTAACACCCCAAACTGGGATTTTATTCACCGCAACACCGCATAAAAAAATGAGCAACACCGCAAATCCCCAATGTCCCCCTCAAAATATAAACTCCGAATAGACCAGCGGGTTGCCTCACCTATCGGCAACTGTGACCGTTGCGCGCGCTGTTGTGTTTTGCTCGCTCTCCGTTTTCACTTGCCAGACTATTGCAGCCGTTGTAAAAAAGTGGCTGTTGCGGAGATGTCAGCTGGTACATTTAGCAACGACAATGTGACGTAAAATAAGGACGTAGGGGTGCGGAATAATCTAGTCATGATCATTTTCAAATTTCGGTGCGCGCCTTAGCGACCAGTCCCCGACGTCAATTTTATATTTTTATGCCGTGATCCAAACGCTGGCGTTCTCAGCCTTCTGCGCGTGCCCTTTCCAAAACCTCAAGTAATCACTGACATGGAATCTGAAAAGAGATCGAGACTACATCCACGCGTGGCGCCTCCTCGTGGCAAGTGATTGTCACGAGTGCTCATGTGTTTCGCTCCGTTGCATGACTATTCTGTAAAAAAAAGAGTACTCCATTTTAATTCTAAAACTGTGCCGAACTAAAGTCCTCAATTAAATAAATATATTGAAATTCATCTGAAACGTTACCAAAATCTGTTGAAATTTTGTTTTGACGTCTGAATCCAAGTCAATATAAACTTCATTTGTCCGTGTTTTTTTTTCTTCACTCACTCATTCATTTACTCATTCTGGATCATTCTCCTTTTAATGATTGACATTTATACTGCAACATTCATTCTAGCTTTTATTTACTCCTTAGCCCAAGCTTGGTACTAACGTGATCCTACTGCTGCATTTTGACCAAACAGATTGTGGATTTCTCTTGCCAAGTGCAAGCTCACGACTTGCTTTCCCACAACGCTTGCAGCTTTTTCTGTATGGCCAGGATGCTGACATGACTTTGGTGGTCGCCAAAACCTTCCCAAGGAATGTCTATGTTTTGAACAAACTGACATTTTTTCAACTCGTATTTCACTCAGTTAGAAAAGACCAGCTCACGCAAAAATTAGATCTTTCTTGGTCAAACTTTCGTTTGGCAGGTGGCAACAGGCAAGTTGCATGCTAACAGTATCATTGCAGTCCTTGTGAAGAAATACATGTGTGCATGTCCTCAATACCTTGACTAGCTCCAAAATCACTTTTTACTTTGCTGTTCAGGGAACACAATTTCGAAGACATTCTGATATGCGTGTTCAACTTTTTCTCTAGCACTACAAGATACAGCGCTACCCTTTTTATAAACGCGAAAACTAAATCAAATAACATAATTAAATTATGCGTTGGGAAGCTTGCGAAAACACAGTCAAACATTTCACCTTGCTTTCTCGCAGTTTGTTTTTGTTTCTCTCAATTATTTGTAAACGAGATGTTGATCATTTTGAAATTAAATTGTTATAACACTGTTAATAACAAAATGATCAACACTGTTAAAAAGATGAACATATCCAATATATCCAAATTAGTAAAGCAAAGAAGACTTTACTAAATTGTGTAATCATTAGGAAACCAAATGTAATATGTTTTCGATAATTTTAATTTTTAAATTATCAAACTAATGTTTTGATAAAGTTACCACCAATAAAAAAGGCCTTGTTTTCTTTTAATGTTTGCTATCCTTTGGCTCTTTGGGGTAATTTGAAAATCTGTCGTACGAAAAAACACACAGTTACTTTTAAACAGATATTGACATTGACCCAGTAACGAACGAATCTTTGACTCTTGTTTAAAAATTCATTGAAAATTGAAAAGATTAACCCAGTGTACCCAATTTGAAATAATTTTAAAACGGGACAGGAGGAGAGTTAAAGTTAGAGGTCAGCTCCGTGCTTTTAGACCGTTTGAGACTGTATACATATTTAATGCAAGAATGCGTGATGCGTGACGACAGTGGTACGGACAGCTTGCATGCATATCAAGCATGCATATGGCAGAGATTTTGCAATATGTTGGTACAAAAAATCAAGACTGATCAAGTTTGACGCTTTGCAATTTACTTTTTTAGAATTCTAATGAACAAATAAGTTAATAAATGGAATTTAAAAAACAGGTCAGTTAAACAGTCAATTTCTTGATTTCTACACGAAATGTTGAATTTGTAACAACCTTTTTCGATTTTTTTGCACTTCTGCCCACTTTTTATTGCACTTTTGCCCACAACTTTTATTTTTGATACATGTAGATTGATCGTAGTACTAAAGGTTAGTGATAGGTAGCATTCCAGCTTAAGTCCCACTTTCCAGAAAAACCCAGTTTACTGAAGGCTATATTAGCATAAATGATTGCGGCATGTTTTAAAGGATGCAGGAAATTTTATTAACTCTGCTTGTTTTAAAAGTAGAGAAATAATTTTGAAATATACTAAAAGAAAAAAGAATTAGCTAGTAATTCTGCTAGTTTAAGATTGTTTCATTGTCAGAATGTGCGATTTTTCAGCAACGCTCGAGTAACACCAAAATCTTGGGTTTCAATTTTCCTTTTTGTGCGGTTTTTGGCTGTCTATCAAAAACATTACCTAAAAAAAAAATTAAAAGGCGAATTAATCCAAATAAAGACGATTTTTATTCATTGTATATGTTGCTTGTCTTGTGCAGAAAAAAATGAAGGAAATATATTTTGCACCCAAATTGGAATGGTCGGTTCTTACACAGACACGCTCTTAAATCCTCCTTTACTTTTTTGATCCAAAAAGTCATGTTGACAAGCACTTTGATGCAACTTTTATTTTTGCAAGAAGATGGAATACCCAAGTCAGTGTTGAAAAGAAAACCTGAAAATTATTCTTGTAATAACTTAATTAGATTTAGTTGGATTGTGGGATCTCTGATAAGACCTCAAAATTTACATTGTTTGCTTTAACATTAAATTTAATCAGTTTTTTTTTGTAACACTTCCATAACACTTCAGTAAAATGTAGTTTTGTTTGTTGAATACATGTAAGACCATTTTTATAAAAATTGACATTTTCAGAAAAGCTACCTTGTTGAAGTGAGAGAAGTAAGAAGTGTAACGATTCGCTGAACCAGGTAAGAATATTGTCATATTTAATGCTTTGATGTCCCTCATCACAGTCTATTTCTTTTCGAACATAGTTTATTATGGAATGTGTTTTAGTTCATGAACAAATTGTTTGTATTTTCAAGAGGGATGTGGCATTCTGTGTAGTAAAATAGTAGCAGGAAGAAGACGAACGAATTAAAGAAAACAAATTGAAATCACTGAATCAAGAGCAGACACTTTTACACCATAAATTTTGAGTACATCATTTCTACTGTGGGTTTATGGGTCAGACTAGGTATTGTGGGTGTACCCATTTCTTAAAACCATCACTCATTTTAAATCCCCCCCCCCACTACCTCATTTTTTTATCAAAATTTCAGGTCCAAATATCCCCCCCCCAAAAAAAAAAAGAACCATAACTACACCCATATACAGTGTTGACGTTTAAGTTACACAAAAAAAATCCCTGCCAAGATCTCACTACCCCCCCCCCCCCCCCCCCCGCCCAAAAAAAAAAATTACCAGAAAAATGTTAAACAGAAAACAATCGCTAAAAAGAATGGCAAATTTCAGTATCATACTCAATTCCTCTCCCTATGCTTATTTCATACTTGCTGTTTGTGGGGTAATGTGGTGTATCTAAGGGGTGAACCATCAGCTTCCAGACAGGGAGGGAGTGGGGGTGGGTTATCTTGTCTATGCTCCGTTAAAATGCCCAGTCCCTAAATTCAGTTAGTGCTTTACAACATTGATGAATTTTTTTTTCAGACAACCTGTTGTGTGAATTCAGTCAATTGGAAGTGGGAAGGAAAACAGAAATCAGTTACAGAGAACACACTGGAATCACAGGCAGAAGCAGGTAGACTATAGTCTACGTGGAATTTCGAGGCGACTGGAGGCGATGGAGGGAATTTACGGCCGATTTCCTTTGGTGGATCCGATCGGCTTGTTGAGCGGAGTGCCCTACCTTGTCTCTCTTTTAGGGAGGAAGAGACAGTTGAACTAAAACTTGCTGGAATTGCTTCAAATCGACCCCAAAACAACTCAAGACACTAGTAAACACACAAATAAGTTCAGGTGAGACAGTTTTATTCAAATATCTTTCCTAATTTTACGCTCAAATTCGAAGTGAATTTTCCCCATACAAATCCTTATAAATTCGCTATTATGCAACAGTTACCTGTAAACATCACTTGCGCTTGGGCTACCTGTGGTCTTATGCAGAAAAAAATGAAGTAAATCTATTTTGCACCCAAATTGGAATGGTCGGTTCTTACACAGACACGCTCCTAAATCCTCCCTCACTTTTTTGATCCAAAAAGTCATGTTGACAAGCACTTTGATGCAGCTTTTATTTGTGCAAAAAGATGGAATACCCAAGTCAGTGTTGAAAAGAAAACCTGAAAATTATTCTTGTAATAACTTAATTAGATTTAGTAGTAGTTGGATTGTGGGATCTCTGATAAGACCTCAAAATTTACATTACTTGCTTTAACATCTAATCAGTTTTTTTTGTAACACTTCCGTAACACTTCAGTAAAATGTAGTTTTGTTTGTTGAATACATGTAAGACCATTTTTATAAAAATTCACATTTTCAGAAAAGCTACCTTGTTGAAGTGAGAGAAGTAAGAAGTGTAACCATTCAACTGAACCAGGTAAGAATATAATTATATCATATATTTAATGCTTTGATGTCCCTCATCACAGTCTGTTTCTTTTCGAACATAGTTTATTATGGAATGTGTTTTAGTTCATGAACAAATCGTTTGTATTTTCAAGAGGGATCTGGCATTCTGTGCAGTAAAATGGTAGTAGGAAGAAGAGGAACGAATTAAAGAAAACAAATCGAAATCACTGAATCAAGAGCAGACACTTCTACACCATAAATTTTGAGTATATCATTTCTACTGTGGGTTTATGGGTCAGACTAGGTATTGTGGGTGTACTCATTTCTTAAAACCATCACTCATTTTAAATCCCCCCTCATTTTTTTAATCAAAATTTCAAGTCTAAACACAATTTCAGATCTTACCCATTTTTAGACCACACAGGGTAACAGCTAAGGCAGCAGTTCCAGGAGGGCTACTGGGGTTAACAAGTGATGGAGGTGTGTAAATGAAACCAAACTTTGATACCCCAAAGAAAGAACCATAACTACACCCATAGCCAGTGTTGACGTTTAAGTTACACACCAAAAAAAATCCCTGCCAAGAACTCACTACCCTCCCCCCCCCCCCCAATAAAAAAAAAAATACTAGAAAAATGTTAAACAGAAAACAATCGCAAAAAAGAATGGCAAATTTCAGTATCATACTCAATTCCTCTCCCTATGCTTATTTCGTACTTGTTGTTTGTGGGGTAATGTGGTGTATCTAAGGGGTGAACCATCAGCTTCCAGACAGGGGAGGGAGTGGGGGTGGGTTATCTTGTCTATGCTCCGTTAAAATGCCCAGTCCCTAAATTCAGTTAGTGCTTTACAACATTGATGAATTTTTTTTTTTTTTTTCAGACCTGTCGTGGGAATACAGCCAATTGGAAGTGGGAAGGAAAGAAGAAATCAGTTACAGAGAACACACTGGAATCACAGGCAGAAGCAGGTAGACTATAGTCTACGTGGAATTTCGAGGCGACTGGAGGCGATGGAGGGAATTTACGGCCGATTTCCTTTGGTGGATCCGATCGGCTTGTTGAGCGGAGTGCCCTACCTTGTCTCTCTTTTAGGGAGGAAGAGACAGTTGAACTAAAACTTGCTGGAATTGCTTCGAATCGACCCCAAAACAACTCAAGACACTAGTAAACACACAAATAAGTTCAGGTGAGCCAGTTTTATTCAAATATCTTTCCTAATTTTACGCTCAAATTCGAAGTGAATTTTCCCCATACAAATCCTTATAAATTCGCTATTATGCAACAGTTACCTGTAAACATCACTTGAGCTTGGGCTACCTGTGGTCTTGTGCAGAAAAAAATGAAGTAAATCTATTTTGCACCCAAATTGGAATGGTCGGTTCTTACACAGACATGCTCCTAAATCCTCCCTCACTTTTTCGATCCAAAAAGTCATGTTGACAAGCACTTTGATGCAGCTTTTATTTTTGCAAAAAGATGGAATACCCAAGTCAGTGTTGAAAAGAAAACCTGAAAATTATTCTTGTAATAACTTAATTAGATTTAGTTGGATTATGGGATCTCTGATAAGACCTCAAAATTAACATTGCTTGCTTTAACATCTAATCAGTTTTTTTTTTGTAACACTTCCGTTACACTTCAGTAAAATGTAGTTTTGTTTGTTGAATACATGTAAGACCATTTTTATAAAAATTCACATTTTCAGAAAAGCTACCTTGTTAAAGTGAGAGAAGTAAGAAGTGTAACGATTCAACTGAACCAGGTAAGAATATTGTCATATTTAATGCTTTGATGTCCCTCATCACAGTCTATTTCTTTTCGAACATAGTTTATTATGGAATGTGTTTTAGTTCATGAACAAATCGTTTGTATTTTCAAGAGGGATCTGGCATTCTGTGCAGTAAAATGGTAGCAGGAAGAAGATGAACGAATTAAAGAAAACAAATCGAAATCACTGAATCAAGAGCAGACACTTCTACACCATAAATTTTGAGTATATCATTTCTACTTTGGGTTTATGGGTCAGACTAGGTATTGTGGGTGTACCTATTTCTTAAAACCATCACTCATTTTTTATCAATTTCAGGTCCAAATATCCCCCCCCCCCCCCCAAAAAAAAAGAACCATAACTACACCCATAGACAGTGTTGACGTTTAAGTTACACAAAAAAAACCCTGCCAAGATCTCACCCCCCCCCCCCCCCCCCCCCTCCAAAAAAAATTACTAGAAAAATGTTAAACAGAAAACAATCGCAAAAAAGAATGGCAAATTTCAGTATCATACTCAATTCCTCTCCCTATGCTTATTTCATACTTGCTGTTTGTGGCATAATATGGTGTATCTAGGGGGTGAACCATCAGCTTCCAGACAGGGGAGGGAGTGGGGGTGGGTTATCTTGTCTATGCTCCATTAAAATGCTCCGTCCCTAAATTCAGTTGGTGCTTTACAACATTGATGATTTTTCTTTTCAGACCTGTTGTGGGAATTCAGTCAATTTGAAGTGGGAAGGAAAGAAGAAATCAGTTACAGAGAACACACTGGAATCACAAGCAGAAGCAGAAAACACTGCAAAGGTAGGAAGTTTTACGTTACACGAAAACAGCAGCTGTCGTTTGGTTAAAAAAAATCGGCATGATAGGCAAAACAGTAAACAAAGCAAATAATTTGCATGAAGAAAATTGAGTGGCAGGTGCTGCTAGAAATCTGGAAATTCGGAATTTTTACTATTATACTTTATTCTTAAGAAAAGCTTTCCCAAAATTTTTACCTTTTTCGAGCGTAAAATTTGGTAAAAAAAATTCTGCATTTTTTTTGGGCTGGAAATTTCAAACTTTGCTATTTTAAACGATCAAAGAGATTTTATCTCTTTGATCGTTTAAAATACTAAAAGTTTGAAATTTCCTGTCAAAAATTACTTCTTTAAAAATTAAAAAAAAAAAAAAATTGGGTGGTCGGCGGGGGCTGAACCCCCTGGTTAAGTCACACAAACTTAAATTAAACGACGGCAGAGATAAGGCCGTCATGTGTTTAAGTCAAGAAGCGCAAGCTTATCCACTGCGCCACGGAGCCGTAGCACGAGAAAGAGAGGTCAAAATTACCTAGAAATAGGTTGTGGGGTCTATTGTTTGCAGTGAATCTATTACCTTTAATTAAGCATGTTTTATTCAAAGTCCGTGCAAAATGTTGCTTCCTTTGTAAAACAATACATGTAACACCAGAAACGTTTGTAAACAAATTCTACAAGCTAACAACGCTAGAGTGAAAGCGGGTAAATTGCGCAAAGCAAATCTAGTCTATATTGAATGAAATTTGAAAATGTTATGTTGGGAGTTGTTGTATTAAGTGATGTTTAGTTTCTGTGACCTTACATGGAGAAAAACGCACGCAGTTAACATTTAGTGGAACAAAAGTTCTAAATTGTAAATCTAGTTATTTTAAATAAGTAGTCTCAAAAATATTTTGAATTTCGAGCGAAAAATTGTCGTGAATGTGGGCATAGTCCTTGCGGAATTTTGGTTGTTTCGTTAGGTAATGCAAACGAATGAGACGGTAAACAATTGTGTTTTTGCATCGTCCACTAATTTTGATGTTTCTTTTTTGTTTTACAGTCGTCCTTCTCAAGTTCATGTGGGACTGGAAAGAAGAAATAAAAAAAATCTTTTTTTTTTTTGACTGAAGCTGTCGTTCTTTAAAACAAGTCCTGTTTTAAGGTGTCTTGATACAGTTTTCTGGAGACCACACCTACATTTTTCAATCTGCTTTTAACCGGTCTTTTCCAAGTCAGATCAAAGTGAAATTTTGAATTGAAGTTTGGCTAAATATATATTCTGGTAAAAGCGATATTACCATGATGAAGATGAACAAGAAACATCGAAATCAGTAAACCTTACTATTTGTATACTGGTATTAAATTAATCTAGAGATTAAACACTGGTTTTGTGGAAATTAAAGATAGTGTCAAAAACTAGCTTGATGTTAACTTTGTACACCTTCAAAGTTTTGTTTACTCTTGAGAACTACCTTCTCCTAAGATCGTTTCATGTGCAAAATATTTATTGACATTGATTCACTGGAACGCCTTTAAATTTAATGGCGTTCCAGTGAATCAATGTCAAAACTTTTGCATATGAAGCGATCTTAGGAGAAAGTAGTTATCAAGAGTAAACAAAACTTTGAAGGTGTACAAAGTTAACATCAAGCTAGTTTTTGACACTATCTTTAAGTAATTTCCACAAAACCAGTGTAAGGTTTGAAATGTTATTGCGATTCATTTCAACTCAAACCTACAGAATTTTTTTATTCTTGCAAAATATATGTATGCCATATTTTAAAAAAATGATGTCTATGGGATTTTCAAAGCGAAATGGTAATATCTTGTCAAACTTCAATTAAAAATTTCACCTTGATTTGACTTGCAGAAGACCACTTAAAAACTGTATGGAAAGACCTTTCCTAGGACATGCTTTCAAGTATTAAAAACTCATGAAACATGAGGTCTTTTTTATTTCTTCAAGGGAACTTCTTGTTTAAACTTCAATAAATGTAATACAAAATTTCAAGACTACTGTTTTATTTCATTCTTTACCATTTAGACAGTTGTTCAAGACTAAATACTTGCTTAGACAGTTGTTCAAGACTAAATACTTGCTTAGACAGTTGTTCAAGACTAAATACTTGCTTAGACAGTTGTTCAAGACTAAATACTTGCTTAGACAGTTGTTCAAGACTAAATACTTGCTTAGACAGTTGTTCAAGACTAAATACTTGCTTAGACAGTTGTTCAAGACTAAATACTTGCTTAGACAGTTGTTCAAGACTAAATACTTGCTTAGACAGTTGTTCAAGACTAAATACTTGCTTAGACAGTTGTTCAAGACTAAATACTTGCTTAGACAGTTGTTCAAGACTAAATACTTGCTTAGACAGTTGTTCAAGACTAAATACTTGCTTAGACAGTTGTTCAAGACTAAATACTTGCTTAGACAGTTGTTCAAGACTAAATACTTGCTTAGACAGTTGTTCAAGACTAAATACTTGCTTAGACAGTTGTTCAAGACTAAATACTTGCTTAGACAGTTGTTCAAGACTAAATACTTGCTTAGACAGTTGTTCAAGACTAAATACTTGCTTAGACAGTTGTTCAAGACTAAATACTTGCTTAGACAGTTGTTCAAGACTAAATACTTGCTTAGACAGTTGTTCAAGACTAAATACTTGCTTAGACAGTTGTTCAAGACTAAATACTTGCTTAGACAGTTGTTCAAGACTAAATACTTGCTTAGACAGTTGTTCAAGACTAAATACTTGCTTACACAGTTGTTCAAGACTAAATACTTGCTTACACAGTTGTTCAAGACTAAATACTTGCTTACACAGTTGTTCAAGACTAAATACTTGCTTACACAGTTGTTCAAGACTAAATACTTGCTTACACAGTTGTTCAAGACTAAATACTTGCTTACACAGTTGTTCAAGACTAAATACTTGCTTACACAGTTGTTCAAGACTAAATACTTGCTTACACAGTTGTTCAAGACTAAATACTTGCTTAGACAGTTGTTCAAGACTAAATACTTGCTTACACAGTTGTTCAAGACTAAATACTTGCTTACACAGTTGTTCAAGACTAAATACTTGCTTACACAGTTGTTCAAGACTAAATACTTGCTTACACAGTTGTTCAAGACTAAATACTTGCTTACACAGTTGTTCAAGACTAAATACTTGCTTACACAGTTGTTCAAGACTAAATACTTGCTTACACAGTTGTTCAAGACTAAATACTTGCTTACACAGTTGTTCAAGACTAAATACTTGCTTACACAGTTGTTCAAGACTAAATACTTGCTTACACAGTTGTTCAAGACTAAATACTTGCTTACACAGTTGTTCAAGACTAAATACTTGCTTACACAGTTGTTCAAGACTAAATACTTGCTTACACAGTTGTTCAAGACTAAATACTTGCTTACACAGTTGTTCAAGACTAAATACTTGCTTACACAGTTGTTCAAGACTAAATACTTGCTTACACAGTTGTTCAAGACTAAATACTTGCTTACACAGTTGTTCAAGACTAAATACTTGCTTACACAGTTGTTCAAGACTAAATACTTGCTTACACAGTTGTTCAAGACTAAATACTTGCTTACACAGTTGTTCAAGACTAAATACTTGCTTACACAGTTGTTCAAGACTAAATACTTGCTTACACAGTTGTTCAAGACTAAATACTTGCTTACACAGTTGTTCAAGACTAAATACTTGCTTACACAGTTGTTCAAGACTAAATACTTGCTTACACAGTTGTTCAAGACTAAATACTTGCTTACACAGTTGTTCAAGACTAAATACTTGCTTACACAGTTGTTCAAGACTAAATACTTGCTTACACAGTTGTTCAAGACTAAATACTTGCTTACACAGTTGTTCAAGACTAAATACTTGCTTACACAGTTGTTCAAGACTAAATACTTGCTTACACAGTTGTTCAAGACTAAATACTTGCTTACACAGTTGTTCAAGACTAAATACTTGCTTACACAGTTGTTCAAGACTAAATACTTGCTTACACAGTTGTTCAAGACTAAATACTTGCTTACACAGTTGTTCAAGACTAAATACTTGCTTACACAGTTGTTCAAGACTAAATACTTGCTTACACAGTTGTTCAAGACTAAATACTTGCTTACACAGTTGTTCAAGACTAAATACTTGCTTACACAGTTGTTCAAGACTAAATACTTGCTTACACAGTTGTTCAAGACTAAATACTTGCTTACACAGTTGTTCAAGACTAAATACTTGCTTACACAGTTGTTCAAGACTAAATACTTGCTTACACAGTTGTTCAAGACTAAATACTTGCTTACACAGTTGTTCAAGACTAAATACTTGCTTACACAGTTGTTCAAGACTAAATACTTGCTTACACAGTTGTTCAAGACTAAATACTTGCTTACACAGTTGTTCAAGACTAAATACTTGCTTACACAGTTGTTCAAGACTAAATACTTGCTTACACAGTTGTTCAAGACTAAATACTTGCTTACACAGTTGTTCAAGACTAAATACTTGCTTACACAGTTGTTCAAGACTAAATACTTGCTTACACAGTTGTTCAAGACTAAATACTTGCTTACACAGTTGTTCAAGACTAAATACTTGCTTACACAGTTGTTCAAGACTAAATACTTGCTTACACAGTTGTTCAAGACTAAATACTTGCTTACACAGTTGTTCAAGACTAAATACTTGCTTACACAGTTGTTCAAGACTAAATACTTGCTTACACAGTTGTTCAAGACTAAATACTTGCTTACACAGTTGTTCAAGACTAAATACTTGCTTACACAGTTGTTCAAGACTAAATACTTGCTTACACAGTTGTTCAAGACTAAATACTTGCTTACACAGTTGTTCAAGACTAAATACTTGCTTACACAGTTGTTCAAGACCTAAATACTTGCTTACACAGTTGTTCAAGACTAAATACTTGCTTACAACAGTTGTTCAAGACTAAATACTTGCTTACACAGTTGTTCAAGACTAAATACTTGCTTACACAGTTGTTCAAGACTAAATACTTGCTTACACAGTTGTTCAAGACTAAATACTTGCTTACACAGTTGTTCAAGACTAAATACTTGCTTACACAGTTGTTCAAGACTAAATAGCTTGCTTACACAGTTGTTCAAGACTAAATACTTGCTTACACAGTTGTTCAAGACTAAATACTTGCTTACACAGTTGTTCAAGACTAAATACTTGCTTACACAGTTGTTCAAGACTAAATACTTGCTTACCACAGTTTGCGTTCAAAGAATTTCGTATGAACACAATTACTCTTTCTTGAAACGACTGTTCAAGTTCCCATATAAACATACACACTACGCGATTGGGCTGCCTATGGTGAAAACTACGCTTTAACAAGGTACTTTATAACGTCCATATTCAGTCGATAACTTCTTTTGGAGTTGAATCCATCTGTTAGAAATAAAAACAAATCAAAATAAGTAGAGCTTTCAATACATCCTGCACAAAAAGTAACTATGAATAAAAACATCACTTATTAACGCAAGTTGATTCACTGAAAACGATAGACCCCACAGCCGATTTTCGCAAAAAGTATAGCATTTTAGTGGAAAATTCAAACTTTAATTTTTTTTTTGGGACAACTCTATGATCGTTTAAAAATAGCATAAAGTGTGAATTTTGCAGCCAAAGAAAACTCCACCATATTCGTTTAGCAGCTTTAACAATTTTTCACCACATTCAAGACAATTTATTCAGCAACTTTTCCGCTCGAAATTCAAAATATTTTTCTGACCACTTATTTTTAAATAACTAGATTTACAATCTAAAACTTTTGTTGCAAGAAATGTTAACTGCCTGCGTTCTCGATAAAACCAGACACTAAATGCGAAAACTCCCAAAATAACATTTTCAAATTTCATTCAATATAGACTAGATTTGCTTTGCGCAATTTACCCGCTTTCACTCTAGCGTTGTAAGCTTGTTGAATTTGTTTACAAACGTTCGTGGTGTTATATGTATTGTTTTTCAAAGGAAGCAACATTTTGCACGGACTTTGAATAAAACATGCATAATTAAAAGTAATAGATTCACCGCAAACAATAGACCCCACAACCTATTTCTATGTAATTTTGACCTCTCGTTCACGTGCTACGCCTTCGTGGCGCAGTGGATAAGCTTGCGCTTCTTGACTTAAACACATGACGGCCTTATCTCTGCCGTCGTTTAATTTAAGTTTGTGTGACTTAACCAGGGGGTTCAGCCCCCGCCGACCACCCAATTTTCTTTTTTTTTTTTTTAAAGAAGTAATTTTTGACCGGAAATTTCAAACGATCAAAGAGATTCGAACGTTTGAAATTTCCAGCCAAAAAAAAAAAAATCGCATAATTTTTACCACATTTCATTTGGAGACACTTTTTTAAACCAAATTTTACGCTCGAAAACGAAAAAATGCTGGGAGAGCTTTTCTTTAAAAATTAAATATATACATAAATAACTAACAGAGCACGCTTTTCAAAAACTCTATGAGGTTTAAAAAATAGTACAAATTCCGAATTTCCAGATTTTTAGAACATCCCAACATAACATTTTCATTCAATTTTGACTAGATTTACCCGCGTTGTTAGCTTAGAATTTGTTTACAAACAATTGTGGTGTTATATGTATACAAAGTGTTATATGTTTTACAAAGAAAGGAACATTTTGCACGGACTTTGAATAAAACATGCATAATTAAAAGTAATAAATTCACTGCAAACAATAGACCCCACAACCTATTTCTAGGTTATTTTGACCTCTCTTTCTCGTGCTACGCCTCCGTGGCGCAGTGGATAAGCCTGCGCTTCTTGACTTAAACACATGACGGCCTTATCTCTGCCGTCGTTTAATTTAAGTTTGTGTGACTTAACCAGGGGGTTCAGCCCCCGCCGACCACCCAATTTTCCTTTTTTTTTTTAATTTTTAAAGAAGTAATTTTTGACAGGAAATTTCAAACTTTTACTATTTTAAACGATCAAAGAGATAAAATCTCTTTGATCGTTTAAAATAGCAAAGTTTGAAATTTCCAGCCAAAAAAATGCAGAATTTTTTTTACCAAATTTTCACTCGAAAAAGGAAAAAATTTTGGGAAAGCTTTTCTTGAAGAATAAAGTATAATAGTAAAAATTCCGAATTTCCAGATTTCTAGCAGCACCTGCCACTCAATTTTCTTCATGCAAATTATTTGCTTTGTTTACTGTTTTGCCTATCATGCCGACAACGCATTTTCCTTTTTTAATATTTAAAGGAAGAATTAATGTTTGACTGAAAATTTCAAACTTTTAGTATTTTAAATGATCAAAGAGATTATTTTTTTGATAAAATCTCTTTGAACGTTTGAAATAGCAAAGTTTGACATTTCCGTCCAAAAAAATTGCAGAATTTTTGACAACATTTCATTTGGAGACAATTTTTCTAACCAAATTTTACGCTCGAAAAAGAAAAAAACGTTGGGAGAGCTTTTCTTCAAAAATGAAGTATATATTTAACTAACAGAGCACGCTTTTCAAGAACTCTATGAATGTTAAAAAAATGGTAAAAATTCAGAATTTCCAGATTTTTAGCAGCACCTCCGACAATTTTCTACTGCTGTCGTGAATAGCTTAAAGATCTCGACAAAAACAGACACATGAGAACTGTCACAATCCTGTTTCATGCTCTCCGATCACAAGTGACTACACAACCTTTTCTTCCCATGCTAGGGTTCCTAAGTCTAAAATTACACATGATTACAAAGTTAACTATAAAACAGCTATCAGTTGACAGATCCACTCAAAGTTCATTCAGTCACGCAAGCGTCACACAACTACCTAAGTTCTCCTCACACTCCCCATATTTGACTATGCATATGGGGGCAAATGTGTAAACTGAATGTTTCTAGAGATCAGCGAACAAAACACAATGTCTCATTTAATGCTCATTGAGTTAAATCAATCGTCGTCGTCTTCAGTGCTAGCTATAGCTCTCATCTGCTCTCGAGCAGCCACTGCAGCTCGTCTGCTCGACCTGACTGAATTCTTTGGCCCGCATTCAGGGGTATGGCCTCTCTTTGAGTCAACACATCACAAGTCAATTCCAAAGGATACAAGGGTTGAATGGGTCTTTCGATAAATGACTTTCCGGATCTGAGCCGCACAGCTTGTACAATGCCATCCCTGCCTTTTATCGAGGTATCCACCACTCCTAGTTACTCATGCGCGAAGCGGCATGAGGTAAGATTTCGGCTCCGTTTTTCTTGTTATTTTTATTTTTTGTGTCACGATTTTGCATGCAAATTTATGCACGGATATTTTAAATTGTACACTTCCGGTTCATAGCTTTGCCACTACACTTCCTGTTTAGTGACTTCCGGCTACTCTCACTTCCGGTAAAAGAGCGTTACTTAGGTGTCACGACAGAATCTCCTACAACCCTACATACATTACTATGTTCACGTTTGGTATATATAAGACTTAGAAAAATCACTGGCTTCATTGTGGTACAGCTTTCCACAACATTCAATAGTAAACAAAGTGGTTTTCAGGAACGATGACTGAATGAAAGGAGTAACTCTTCTCCATGTCGGACATCTTCTTATCATGTTTAAAATATATCATAAAATTTTCTTACGCATGCGCATGAGTAAAGGCTGCTTGGAGCCTCTTGTTTTCATTTTTCCCGGTTGCATTCATTGGATTTCACGAGCACCACTTCTCCTGCTTTTATATTCATGGATAATGTTGTGTCTCTCTCAGAGTGCCTTGACATATTCTCGGGACCATCTTTGCCACAGGTCTTCTTTACACTTGATAAGGTACCTTGCACGTTTTCTGAGGTCAGCATCTTCTATCCCACTGGGATCCATTTCTGGGAGAAATAGAGCATTAGAGGTTATAACGGGTAGCTCAACATCCTCTTCCATATAGCGAAGAGGGCGATTCTCGAGAGTTATCTCGACGTCCAAAATGACCTCTTGAAGCTCTTTCCATAGTGGATTTCCATTTCCAATGGTCTTGTAGAGGGTCTGCTTCTGAAGGCCAACTAGTCTTTCAAATTAGCCTCCCCACCAGGGTGCTCTGCTTAAGTTGAATTGCCATTTTATTCCTTGCCTGGCTAACCAATCTTGGAACTTCTCATCTTTTTCCACTTGCTTCAACCACTTCGTTGCAGCAATGAAAGTCTTGCCATTATCTGAGTAGGGGTTTTTCGGTTTTCCTCTTCGGGTGCTTCAAGCTTCCAAGGAACTCATCAGTGGTAAGGTCCGGAAGCAACTCTCGGTAGAGCCCTTGTAAGGCTGCAGGTGAAGAGCACAATGTATGCCTTTCCTTCTTTGCGTCCTCTCGTTCGGTACCCGATTGGTCCAGCATAATCGACTCCGATCACTTGAAATGGTGTAGACCCTTCAGTCCTGTCCCTTGGTAGGTTACCTGTTGGTGGGTGTGCATAGGCTACCGCTTGAAACCTTTTGCATCCGTTGCGGCTTTTGATCACCCTTTTGGTTAGTCGTCTCAGTCGTGGTACCCAATACTTTTCTCAAACTTAAGCCATCGTCAGACTGACTTCCCTGTGGAGAGTGTTCTCGTGTGCACTTGTGACCAATTTCTCGCTGAATATATCATCATCAGGGAGGTAGACAGGATAGTCACCTTGAATGTGGCCTCTGCATTCAAAGAGCGCTTGTTCATTCTTCTGCAGGTTGAGATGAGGTCCGTCTTCCTGATACTTGTCCATTGCGGTAAATCTGGACTGCACTCTGTAAATCCATCCTTCAACTTGGGCCTCCGTCTCCTCAGTAGTAAAAGGGCCTGACTTCTTCAAACCTTTCGCTTTACAATTACTCAGGAACCTTGCTATCCACACTACGATTCAGATGGCTTTCCAGTAGCCATGCTTCTCCAGTGCATCGTCCTCTGTCTTGGTCACAAACAAGGCTTCTCTCGCCACTTTAGCTTCCACTTGAGTTTCGCTTGTAGCGGCGGTGACAATGTCTGGTGGCCAGCTTTCTGGTTTGGTGAGCCATGCAGGACCTTCCCACCACAACTAAGCAGATTCGTCTACGCGCCCTCCTCTGCTACCAAGGTCAGCGGGGTTCTGATCTGAACGGACATGTCTCCATTGGATGAAGCTGTGCTGCTGGATTTTCTTGACTCTGTTTGCCACAAACTGCCTGTAATCATCATTTCCCTTAATCCAGTGAAGCGCGACGCTACTATCCAACCAACCGTAGACACCTGCCAATGGGAATCCTGTCAAGGCTTCTTTCATGTTCCTGATTAGGTTTGCTGTCGTATGAGCGGATACTAGTTCCTGTCTGGGAATAGTTAGTCCCTGCTTAGCTACATGTAGGCTACATGTAGCTACCATCTAGCCAACCGTAGAAACCTTGTACTGGCAATCCTGTCAAGGCTTCAATCACGTTCCCGATTAGGTTTACTGTCATATGAGCAGATACTAGTTCCTGTCTGGGAATAGTTAGTCCCTGCTTAGCTACATGTAGGCATGATTTAGCTGTGACGAGGCTTTGCTGAGTACCTTGTGCTTGACCTACAACTGCGAACACCGCCAATGCCACCCCTTTATTGGTAGTGTCTCTAAATCCATATAGGTCAATGCCAACAATTCTCTCTTGATGCTGAGCAAGACTACGCGGTATCTCAACCTTGTCAGGCAATATCTTATTCCAAGCATTCCACTTGTCTAATACCACGCCTTGTCCCAGGCAAGACGGCTGTCACATACTTCTCTGTACAGCACATTTCCCGCCAATATGGTAGGAGAAACGAAACCAAGAAGCTCTCTCTTAGTGGGCACTAACAGTTGTGAGGGGAAGATAACGGCAATCCTATCCTTTTCTTTGTCCCACGGCATCCTTAATAGCTTTGTCTTGCCTGACTTGCCTCCCAGTTGTTGTTTAGCATAGCTCGAATGTTCTGAATTTCTTTCTTCTTGCAACACATCTGTCTCTTAAGGCTGGTACGTTAGTGTGACATTTATGTAATTCGAACTGGGCTTCACTGAAGATTGTCTGCACAAATTCTTTCAAGTGCTGTGTCTCGCGAACGGTCGGTCCACTAGTAATGGGGTTGTTGAAGTAAAGACTTCGGAGGATTTCTTCGACTTCTGCTGGAAACTGTTCCCGACAGAGCTCGAGATGTTAGTGTAAGACTCCCCCAAGCAAGAAGGGAGACAGCGCCAAGCCAAACAGAGCTTGTGTGAAACGTAATGCCTCAATCTCTTTAGTCTTCAGATCCTTGTACCAATGAAACCGCATCACATCTCTGTCTGGTTCCCAGATTCGAACTTGGAGAAATGCTTGCTTTAGATCACATGAGATAGCTACGGGATGGAAACAGTTCCTCACCAAGATGCTCCATAGCTGGTTTTGAGTCAGCGGTCCGATCTCGAGGCATTCATTCAAGGATACGTAACTTGTCACTTTCAGCAGTTTCCCGGATGACTGGTTTGTGTGGTATGTAAAATTCTCTCTCTTTAGCTTCACTTTCCACATGCTCCACGATACCTTGGGCTAGCTGATCCTGAATCACGGAATCATACCGTTCAAGCATCCCCGGTTGTTTTTCCAATCAGTCTCTTCAAACTTCCTGCTTCGTTGTTGAGTAAAGGAGGATGATTGCCCTTCCAAGATAAACCAACTTCGTACCACCCTTCTGGACTTCTCTTCAACTGCTCTTTGAATTCTTCATAAACGATTCCTTGGTCTCCCACATTCGTATCTTCTAGGCCTAACACATCAAGTCTTCAGAGGTTTTCGCAATCACAAGAGGACGTCTGTGTCAAGAACATGTTGGTCGAGTCTACTTCTTTCCCAGGGGACATCATTGTCCATCCAAAACGAGTTAGCTCCGCTATTGGCTCCCCCAGTTTACTGATTCTTGGCATGCTGTTTACTTTCACTCACGCATATTCGCTGGCTCCAAGTATTTATAGATGTATCGGGAGTTCTGCCTTGCAGATGGGGAATTCTTGCAATTTTCTCTTTTTACTTGGGATTTCCAAGGGAAAGAAGCTGGCTACAGTTTACCCTCCTGATCTTCAGCTTGTGAAGCTCAATCGCCTGGATTGTTGACTGCATCGTCATCTCAATTCGTCATCCTCTCTGCAGATAGGTCATTTTTGTAGGTGTTTTCGAGTGGCGCAGAGGGAGCATAGGAACTACCAGCTCCGGTATCCAGCAGCGCCCGACACTTGATTCCTTCAACATTCATCACTACCACCAGGTAAGTAACTGTCATGTCTCCAGTCGCTACTAGCATGTGTTCTGTTGATCCCCTGTCACGAATAATATGACAGCAATACAGACCCCCAAATTTCTAACTACAGTGGAACCCCGCCTTATGGCCACCTCGATAATATGGTCACCTCGTTATTACGGCCTCTTTTTTTTTGGCCTGCAAAGTGGCCATACATTTTCGTACAAAAAACCCTCGTTAATGCGGTCACCCGTTAATACTGCCAACAGCCACATTTTAAAATCCTAAACAGTAGAATCCTTTATAATTTCACCCCGTTAATACGGCCAATTTTTCTACCCATTGGTGACCATATTAATGGATTCCACTGTACATTGGTTTGTTCCATTTTTTTTCTGACAAAATCATTTTAACCATGGATGTCAAATCTCCCTCCATGACATAATTTGGGATAAGTCTCTTCCAATTGAGCTTTGACTTCTGAAGTGTTGGCTTTCCAATTAAAACAGCCTTTTTCCGACCCAAGCCTCCAGCTGAAGAGTATGTTTCACTGCTTTACTCGGTGGAGCCACCTGACTGTTATCGGCCATATAGTAGAACTCATGTGTCCAAGTCTCACGCTTAAAATACGTCTTGCTCTTGCTCCATTTGCCCTTCTTTGCCAGCGGCTGTGATATTTGAACACTTGAACATGTGGAAGGACCCAGTCTTAAGCGATGTGGGGCAAAAAGGGCTTGAAAACTATGTAACACCCTTGTCAAAAGAGGCTCCCTGACACTTGAGATGTTGATGGTCGAGCATTAAGAGTCGACATCGAAGTTGTAGTGGTGGATGTGGATTGCTGAGAATCTACTGTTTCCCACGGGTTTGAATTAGCTGTCTGGCTTGAGGAATACTGCTGAAGAAACACGTTGCCTTTTGTAATAAAGAGACAGCTCTCTGGCGATCGAATGCCTCTTCTCCACCGTCCGCCATGTTTAATTTGATGGGGAAAATAATTATACTTTGGCGGGAAATAAACTATCGTGCAGGGAGTGATGCCCAGTCCCACCCAGTTTGTTCCAAAACGGGTTACTGAGTGCCATGCTCAATAAGACGTCATCACTTCATAATTCAATGTTAGAACTGCATATTTGAATATCACAATACAACTATTGAATCACAGAATTGAATATTCCAATATACAACTTTGAATTTGATGGTAATCACACTCCATAAAAAACAGATGCAAGAGAATTGTCACAATCCTGTTTAATGCTCTCCGATGACAAGTGATTACACAACAACCTTTTCTTTCCACGCTAGGGTTCCTAACTCTAAAATTACACATGATTACAAAGTAAACTAAACAGCTATCAGTTCATTCAGTCACACAAGCGTCACACAATCACCTAAGTTCTCCACACTGCAAATTATCCTCAAGAGTCTCAGTTTTTGTGTCAGATCTCCAAAGCCAATAAAAAATAAAGATTGATAATTTTCAGCCCAAAACTTCAGCTAGCTGACCTTTGGTTTGTTCTTGGTTTTATTTAATAAACAACAAATCACAGGCTGAACCCCTAGGAAAGTCACGCAACGTAAATTAAACGACGGCAGAGATTAGGCCTTCATGTTTTTAAGCCATGGAGTCATTGCATGGTAATAATAAAATGCACATATCTATTTTTCATGAAGTGTTCTAAGAAACAAACTTAAAAGCCTTGTAATGTTGGACCATTTAACCGCGTTATGATTAAATGTTTTAATTATTTGATTACATGATGATTACATTATTTGGCTGATCTGTTGTGTGTGAATGATTGCTCCATCAGGCTGATCTGTTATGTGTGAATGATTACTCTATCAGGCTGATCCATTGTATTTGAATGATTACTCTATCAGACTGATCTGTTGTGTGTGAATGATTACTCTATTGTATTGATCTGTTGTATGTGAATGATTACTCTATCAGGCTGATCTGCTGTGTTTGAATGATTACTCTATCAGACTGATCTGTTGTGTGTGAATGATTACTCTATCAGACTGATCTGTTGTGTGTGAATGATTACTCTATCAGGCTGATCTGTTGTGTGTGAATGATTACTCTATCAGGCTGATCTGTTGGTGAATGATTAAATTATTAAGCTGATCAGTTGTGTGCGAATGATTACTCTATGAGGCTGATGTCTTGTATGTGAATGATTACTCTATCAGGCTGATCTGCTGTGTTTGAATGATTACTCTATTATAGTGGTCAATTTTTTTTACTAGAAATGTGAAATCTCCGCTTTTTTGGTGATCATTCTATGATAGATTAGAAAAAGAAACAAACTTAAAAGACTTGTAATGTTGGGCCATTTAACAGCGTTATGATTAAATTTTTTTTATCTGGTTGAGATATTGGCTGACCTATTGGTGAATGATTACATTATTTCGCTGATCTGCTGTGTGTGAATGATTGCTCTATCAGGCTGATCTGTTATGTGTGAATGATTACTATATCAGGCTGATTTGTTGTGTGTGAATGATTACTCTATCAGGCTAATCTGTTGTGTGTGAATGATTACTCTATCAGACTGATCTGTTGTGTGTGAATGATTGCTCTATCAGGCTGATCTGTTGTGTGTGAATGATTACTCTATCGGGCTGATCTGTTGGTGAATGATTAAATTATTAAGCTGATCAGTTGTGTGCGAATGATTACTCTATGAGGCTGATGTCTTGTGTGTGAATGATTACTCTATCAGGCTGATCTGCTGTGTTTGAATGATTACTCTATTATAGTGGTAAATTTTTTTTTACTAGAAATGTGAAATCTCTGCTTTTTTGATGATCATGCTATGATAGATTAGAAAAAAGTAAAAGATCCAAATATGAGGCTATAAATGCACACAATATTTATTTATGTAAGTCACATTCATTTCATTGAATTTGGAGATTTAAATGCCATTCATGGTGTATTTACATGGTACCTTTCATGTTTTTTTAGTGACAAAGAAACCTGACTTGATCAAATGTTGCTAGGGAATATTGTGCAGATTTTTTCAATTTTATTTCCATCCTTAAAATGCCTTCTCTCTAAGTTGATAATTTGAATGTTTGCACAACATTTAAGTTGTTACCTTTACAGTGTTTCCTCCTGATCCTGTGAGTCCAGCTTTTTTTTGATCCATTCCTCTCCTTTCCACTTACATGTATGATTGACTGACTTTACAATTTATGAAGGGCATCTAAAAATGTAAATGATAAATTCAAGATGCTGAAACAAAGGCTGGACTCTTTAAAAGCCCCAATATTAGCATGCATATTCTATTTACACCTCTTCATAATTTTAGTATACTACTCCAAATGTAATCATTTCCTTTCAGTGACCTTTGCACTTATGTTGACTGTTCAGAGTTTGTTAACTAAAACAGCAATTCTGAAATCACCTTCTTTCCCTTTGGATTTTAGTATTTATTACATTCATTTTGAAATCACTGGTGATCCTTGCAATCTGATTGGCTCTCAGCAGTGCGATTTATTCCCGAATCGCACTATTTTTTGCTCCAAATCGCATCTTTTTCTCAGCAGTACGATTTATTCCCAAATCGCACTGTTTTTTGCTCTAAATCGCATCTTTTTTTCTCAGCAGTGAGATTTATTCCCAAATCGCACTATTTTTTGTTCTAAATCGCATCTATAAGTCACATCAATATTGGTACTGACTAAAATCCTGTATTTGGGCAATTAAATTGTGCGATTTCAAAATGGATGTAATAAAGTGGTAATCGAACTTCGTGTCGTGCAATTTTGGTCTGAAATCATACTTGTGATTTCAAATCGAACTCACGCTGCGCGCTCGTTCGATTTTGAAATCACGCGTATGATTTCAGACCAAATCGCACTCCACTAAGTTCAATTACCATTATTAATCAATCAGCACAAACAAACAATACATAATGGTAATTGAACTAAGTGGAGTACAATTTGGTCTGAAATCATACGCGTGATTTCAAAATCGAACGAGTGCGCAGTTAGAGTTCGATTTGAAATCACAAGTATAAAATTGCATGACACGAAGTTCAATTAGCACTTTATTACATCCATTTTAAAGTCGCACAATTTAATTGCCCAAATACAAGATTTTAGTCAGTACCAATATTGATGTGACTTATAGATGCGACTTAGAGCAAAAATAGTGCGATTCGGGAATAAATCGCACTGCTGAGATAAAGATACGATTTAAAGCAAAAAACAGTGCGATTCGGGAATAAATCACACTGCTGAGAAAAAGATGCGATTTGGAGCAAAAAATAGTGCGATTCGGGAATAAATCGCACTGCTGAGAGTCAATCAGATTGCAAGGATCACCAGTGATTTCAAAATGGATGTAATAAATTTAGTAATCGTAACTACTTACAGTACATGTACTGCAGGCATAATATCAAAGTTCATACCCTTACAATGTTTCTTCCTGATCCTCTGAGTCCAGCTTCTTTTATCCCTTCCCACTTCCATTGACTGACTTTATATTAAGGGTATCTAAAAATAGGAATGATAAATTCAAGACAGATGCTGACACACAGGCTGGATTCAGATACAATGTAGTACAGTTAGTTGTATATTACTTAACACTTTTTTCTTTAAGCTCCAATATCAACATGCGCATTCTACTTACTGCTCTTCATAATTATACATGTACAGTTTACTCTCTCTCTCTCTTTCAGGGACCACTCCAAACATGACCATTTCCATTTAGTGACTATATCAATGAATCCCATTTGAAACACTTCTTAATTGGATGCTGTATTAGGACTCCACCACCCCACGCTGTGACATGCTGAACATCACAGTACAGTATAAATGTTATAGGAGAAAAAGCATGTTAAGTGTTTTGAAACTTGGGCTAATGGGATATGGGATATGTGGTACCAACATGTACCTGATAATGAGGTCCTCAGCACTAACAGTACCAGTGGGTGATGACCAGGTTGTAGCTTGGGTGTGGGTTACTGTGGAACATGGATTAGAAATGGTGTCATGTTTTCATCACCAAACCTGCCTTGTTGAACATCTCAGAGGAAGTATGTTTTAATGGTGCCAGTTACGATGATTCAAGACTGCACAGCTGGAAAAGAATAGTTTACATAGTTATATCAGTCTGTTTTCATTTTTTTTAGTGACAAAGAAATCTCACTTGATCAAATGTTGCTAGGAAATATTATGCAGATTTTTTAAATTTTATTTCCATCCGTTAAATGCCTTCTCTCTAAGTTGATATTTGAATGTTTGCACAATATTTAAGTTGTTACCTTTACAATGTTTCTTCCTGATCCTATGAGTCCAGCTTCTTTTATCCATTCCTCTCCTTCCCACTTCATTGAATGACTTTATATGAACGGTATCTAAAAATGGGAATGATAAATTCAAGACTGATGCTGACACACGGGCTGGATTCAGATACAATGTCGTACAGTTAGTTGTATATTTCTTAACACTTTTTTCTTTTAGCTCCAATATCAACATGCACATTCTACTTACTGCTCTTCATAATTATACATGTACAGTTTACTCTCTCTCTCTTTCAGGGACCACTCCAAACATGACCATTTCCCTTTAGTGACTATATCAATGAATCCCATTTGAAACACTTCTTAATTGGATGTATTAGGACTCCACCATCCCATGCTGTGACATGCCGAACATCACAGTACAGTATAAATGTTATAGAAGAAAAAACATGTTAAGTGTTTCAAAACTTGGGCTAATGGGATATGGGATATGTGGTATCTACATGTACCTGATAATGAGGTCCTCAGTACCAACAGTACTGGTGGATAAAGACCACATTGTAGCTTGGGTGTGGGTTGATGTGGAACATGGATTAGAAATGGTGCCATGTATTCATCACAAAACCTTCAGTGTTGGACATCTCAGAGGAACTACGTTTTAGTGGTACCAGTTATGATGGTTCAAGACTGCACAGCTGAAAAAGAATAGTTTTACATAATTACTGTATATCAGTCTGTTTTCATTTTTGTTAGTGACAAAGAAACCTGACTTGATCAAATGTTGCTAGGGAATGTTGTGCAGATAATTTAAATTTGTATTCCATCCTTAAAATGTCTTCTCTCTAAGTTGATACTTTGAATGTTCTGCACAATATTTAAGTTGTTACCTTTACAGTGTTTCCTCCTGATCCTGTGAGTCCAGCTTTTCTTTGATCCATTTCTCTTTTTTCCACTTACATGTATGATTGACTGACTTGATATGAAGGGCATCTAAAACTATAAATGATAAATTCAAGATGCTGAACAAAGGCTAGACTCTTTAAAAGCACCAATATCAGCATGCATATTCTATTTACACCTCTTCATAATTTTAGTAGCTACTCCAAATGTAATTATTTCCTTTCAGTGACCTTTGCACATGTTGGCTGCTCATATCTGAGTTTGTTAACTAAAACAGCAATTCTGAATTTTAGTATTAAGTAATGATCTGCATAAGAAGGATAGCGCCAATGGCCATGCACGATGGAATGTCAACTTTTTTCATTGTTACAACTGGTGATCTCATTGGCCTAGACTCAAAAACTGCTAAAAAGTTAGGGTTCAAGGTGCATTTTGTCTAATTTCTGTAAGGTTTCAAGTAATTTGAGACCCAATCGCAGAACATGCAAGTTTTAAAAGATATTGTATTTGGGGAACTTCATCAAAAAAGCAAAATTATTAGCTATAATAATTATTGTCTTCTGCAATTCTGATTAGTTAAGCACAAACATTTCCTTAAGTTAATTTAATGCAAATGGATTTTCTTTATTTTTATAGTGAATATAATTATGAACCATCAGCCCCTCCTCTATTCTTGAATCCGAAGATATTCTATGTGGGAAAAAGCCAATGCCACAGAACAATAAAGTTTGCTTTTGTTCTTATGTGGAGCATTACTTAATCAATTAGCGCAAACAATCAATAAATCTAGCACTGGTATCCCCAAAACTTTAGAAGTTTGGTCAACAGGTATTTTATTAACTTGAAGTTAACTAGTAACAGTACATGTACTGCAGGCATAATATCAAAGTTCATACCTTTACAATGTTTCTTCCTGATCCTATGAGTCCAGCTTCTTTTATCCATTCCTCTCCTTTCCACTTCCATTGACTGACTTTATATGAAGGGTATCTAAAAATAGGAATGATAAATTCAAGACTGATGCTGACACACGGGCTGGATTCAGATAGAACAGTTGTTTATTACTTAACGCTTAATTCTTTAAGCTACAGTTTACTCTCTTTCAGGGACCACTCCAAACATGATGATCTCCCTTTAGTAACTATATCAATGAACCCCATTTGAAACACTTCTTAATTGGATGCTGTATTAGGACTCCACCATCCCATGCTGTGACATGCTGAACATTACAGAACAGTACAAAAGTTATAGGAGAAAAATGGGATATGTGGTATCTACATGTACCTGATAATGAGGTCCTCAGTACCAACAGTACTGGTGGGTAATGACCAGGTTGTAGCTTGGGTGTGGGTTGTCCCTGCCTGCTAGAACTCATTCCACTCCTTGTATATTGTTTTGTCCCTGCCTGCTAGAACTCATTCCACTCCTTGTATATTGTTTTGTCCCTGCCTGCTATAACTCATTCCACTCCTTGCATATTGTTTTGTCCCTGCCTGCTATAACTCATTCCACTCCTTGCATATTGTTTTGTCCCTGTCTGTTATAACTCATTCCACACCTTGCATATTGTTTTGTCCCTGCCTGCTATAACTCATTCCACTCCTTGCATATTGTTTTGTCCCTGTCTGCTATAACTCATTCCACTCCTTGCATATTGTTTTGTCCCTGCCTGCTATAACTCATTCAACTCCTTGGATATTGTTTTGTCCCTGTCTGCTATAACTCATTCCACACCTTGCATATTGTTTTGTCCCTGTCTGCTATAACTCATTCCACCCCTTGCATATTGTTTTGTCCCTGCCTGCTATAACTCATTCCACTCCTTACATATTGTTTTGTCCCTGCCTGCTATAACCTTTTATTTTTGATTGTTATTGATTGGATCATGCGTGAGACCATAAAAGGCAAGAAGAGAGGGCTGCAGTGGTCATTGACAGAGCAGCTTGAGGACATTGACTATGCAGATGACATCGCCTTAATTTCGCAACGCCACATAGACATGAAGCAGAAGCTTCTCCAGCTTGACGAAGAAGCCAGGAAGACTGGACTGAAGATCAACGTGAAAAAAACAAAGAGTCTGAGGCTCAACCACACGAGCGAAGCTACATTCACCATTCGGCAGGACACCATCGAGGAAGTTCAAGACTTTGCCTACCTGGGCAGCACTGTGTCCACAGAAGGCGGAACTGATCAGGACATTCGCATTCGGATAGGAAAAGCTGCAGGAGTCTTCAATACCCTTTGACTCATCTGGCAATCAACAAAGCTGTCCCTCAACACGAAGCTTCGTATCTACAACTCCAGTGTAAAAAGCGTCCTTCTATACGACTGTGAAACTTGGAGAGTGCTGAAGTCATCGATGGCCAAGATACAAGTCTTTGTGAACCGCTGCCTCTGCCAGATCCTGGGAGTGCAGTGGTACAACAGGCTGAGTAATGAAGAGCTGTGGAGAAGCACATCCCAGGAGCCAATCGAGCAACAGATCAAGAGACGCAAGTGGCGTTCGCTTAGACATACGCTAAGGAAACCTGCAGACAATGTCACACGAAGAGGGCTACGGTGGACACCTTAAGGGAAGCACAAACGAGGACGGCCGAAGACCACCTGGTGGCGCTCAACTGAAGCCGAAGCGAAGACTGTTGGCCTGACGTGGGGACAGCTTGAGCGGAGGGCCCAGGACAGGAGGGGATGGCGAACTCTGGTGGACGACCTATGTTCCGTACGGAACGACAGGAATTAATGTAATGTAATTTATATTGTTTTGTCCCTGCCTGCTATAACTCATTCCACTCCTTGTATATTGTTTTGTCCCTGTCTGCTATAACTCATTCCACACCTTGCATATTGTTTTGTCCCTGCCTGCTATAACTCATTCCACTCCTTGTATATTGTTTTGTCCCTGTCTGCTAACTCATTCCACTCCTTGCATATTGTTTTGTCCCTGTCTGCTATACCTCACTCCACTCCTTGCATATTGTTTTGTCCCTGTCTGCTATAACTCATTCCACTCCTTGTATATCGTTTTGTCCCTGTCTGCTATAACTCATTCCACACCTTGCATATTGTTTTGTCCCTGCCTGCTATAACTCATTCCACTCCTTGTATATTGTTTTGTCCCTGCCTGCTATAACTCATTCCACTCCTTGTATATTGTTTTGTCCCTGTCTGCTATAACTCATTCCACTCCTTGCATATTGTTTTGTCCCTGCCTGCTATAACTCATTCAACTCCTTGTATATTGTTTTGTCCCTGTCTGCTATAACTCATTCCACTCCTTGCATATTGTTTTGTCCCTGTCTGCTATAACTCATTCCACTCCTTGCATATTGTTTTGTCCCTGTCTGCTATAATTCATTCCACTCCTTGCATATTCATAAGTTAAAAATAAACTCTCAGATGCTCAAGTCAGTCAGCTACACATACATGAATGTATACGTATGTCTATCAGTTTGGTTGTAATTGTAAAGTACGTGTCTTAGTGTGGTTAGACGCAGTAATTTACAGTCTTTATTATACATGTATAAACTATTTTATAGGGATTTCTAGCACTGAGAAAAATTGAAACGGAAACACATACATGTACACTTTTTTTTCTAGATTGTTTTCTTCTTTTAGATCAAAATGTTAAAGGTTGTAACACCGAGGCCTGTTGTGCTTAATGTTGTTGATACATGTACTTTGAATGTAATGTACTGGTAGGAAAAAAACTCTTCATAATCTTAGTTACCACTCCAAATGTAATCATTTCCTTCCAGTGACTTTTGCACCTACGTTGACTGCTCATAGAGTTTGTTAACTAAAACAGCAATTCTGAATTCACCTTCTTTCCCTCTGGATTTTAGTATTAATCAATCACTAAATCTAGTAATGGTATCCCCAAAACGTTTTGAAGTTTGGTCAACACTCAGGCATTTTGTTAACTTGAAGTTAACTAGTTGCAGTACATGTACTGCAGGCATAATATCAAAGTTCATACCTTGAAAATGTTTCTTCCTGATCCTATGAGTCCAGCTTCTTTTATCCATTCCTTTCCTTCCCACTTCCATTGACTGACTTTATATGAAGGGTATCTAAAAATAGGAATGATAAATTAAAGACTGATGCTGACACACAAGCTGGATTCAGACACAATGTAACTACAGTGTAACTACAGTTAGTTGTATATCACTTAACACTTTTATTCTTTAAGCTCCAATATCGGCATGCACATTCTACTTACTGCTCTTCATAATTATACATGTACAGTTTACTCTCCCTCAGGGACCACTCCAAACATGACCATTTCCCTTCAGTGACTATATCAATGAATCCCATTTGAAACACTTCTTAATTGGATGCTGTATTAGGACTCCACCACCCCATGCTGTGACATGCCGAACATCACAGTACAGTATAAATGTTATAGAAGAAAAAAAACATGTTAAGTGTTTCGAAACTTGGGCTAATGGGATATGGGATATGTGGTATCTACATGTACCTGACAATGAGGTCCTCGGTACCAACAGTACTGGTGGATAAAGCCCACATTGTAGCTTGGGTGTGGGTTGATGTGGAACATGGATTAGAAATGGTGCAATGTATTCATCACAAAACCTGCCGTGTTGAAGATCTCAGAGGAACTATGTTTTAGTGGTGCCAGTTACGATGATTCAAGACTGCACAGCTGGAAAAGAATAGTTTTACATAATTACTGTATATCCATCTGTTTTCATTTTTGTTAGTGACAAAGAAACCTGACTTGATCAAATGTTGCTAGGGAATGTTGTGCAGATAATTTAAATTTGTATTCCATCCTTAAAATGTCTTCTCTCTAAGTTGATACTTTGAATGTTCTGCACAATATTTTAGTTGTTACCTTTACAGTGTTTCCTCCTGATCCTGTGAGTCCAGCTTTTCTTTGATCCATTTCTCTTTTTTCCACTTACAAGTATGATTGACTGACTTGATATGAAGGGCACCTAAAACTATAAAATGATAACAAGATGCTGAAAGAAAGGCTAGACTCTTTAAAAGCACCAATATCAGCATGCGCATTCTATTTACACCTCTTCATAATTTTAGTAGCTACTCCAAATGTAATTATTTCCTTTCAGTGACCTTTGCACGTGTTGGCTGCTCATATCCGCGTTTGTTAACTAAAACAGCAATTCTGAATTTTAGTATTAAGTAATGATCTGCATAAGAAGGATAGCGCCAATGGCCATGCACGATGGAATGTCAACTTTTTTCATTGTTACAACTGGTGATCTCATTGGCCTAGACTCAAAAACTGCTAAAAAGTTAGGGTTCAAGGTGCATTTTGTCTAATTTCTGTAAGGTTTCAAGTAATTTGAGACCCAATCGCAGAACATGCAAGTTTTAAAAGATATTCTATTTAGAGAACTTCATCAAAAAAGCAAAATTATTAGCTATAATAATTATTGTCTTCTGCTATTCTGATTGGTTAAGCACAAACATTTCCTTAAGTTAATTTAATGCAAATGGATTTTCTTTATTTTTATAGTGAATATAATTATGAACCATCAGCCCCTCCTCTATTCTTGAATCCGAAGATATTCTATGTGGGAAAAAGCCAATGCCACAGAACAATAAAGTTTGCTTTTGTTCTTATGTGGAGCATTACTTAATCAATTAGCGCAAACAATCAATAAATCTAGCACTGGTATCCCAAAACTTTAGAAGTTTGGTCAACAGGTATTTTATTAACTTGAAGTTAACTAGTAACAGTACATGTACTGCAGGCATAATATCAAAGTTCATACCTTTACAATGTTTCTTCCTGATCCTATGAGTCCAGCTTCTTTTATCCATTCCTCTCCTTTCCACTTCCATTGACTGACTTTATATGAAGGGTATCTAAAAATAGGAATGATAAATTCAAGACTGATGCTGACACACGGGCTGGATTCAGATAGAACAGTTGTTTATTACTTAACACTTAATTCTTTAAGCTACAGTTTACTCCCTTTCAGGGACCACTCCAAACATGATGATCTCCCTTTAGTAACTATATCAATGAACCCCATTTGAAACACTTCTAAATTGGATGCTGTATTAGGACTCCACCACCCCATGCTGTGACATGCTGAACATTACAGAACAGTACAAAAGTTATCGGAGAAAAATGGGATATGTGGTATCTACATGTACCTGATAATGAGGTCCTCAGTACCAACAGTACTGGTGGGTAATAACCAGGTTGTAGCTTGGGTGTGGGTTGTCCCTGCCTGCTAGAACTCATTCCACTCCTTGTATATTGTTTTGTCCCTGCCTGCTATAACTTATTCCACTCCT
The DNA here is from genome assembly GCA_022457155.1 of Cladopsammia gracilis. NCBI lineage: Eukaryota > Metazoa > Cnidaria > Anthozoa > Scleractinia > Dendrophylliidae > Cladopsammia > Cladopsammia gracilis. Next base: position 223,156 of record JAJGOT010000288.1, read on the forward strand.
TGCATATTGTTTTGTCCCTGCCTGCTATAACTCATTCCACTCCTTGCATATTGTTTTGTCCCTGCCTGCTTTAACTCATTCCACTCCTTGCATATTGTTTTGTCCCTGTCTGCTATAACTCATTCCACTCCTTGCATATTGTTTTGTCCCTGCCTGCTATAACTCATTCCACTCCTTACATATTGTTTTGTCCCCGCCTGCTATAACTCATTCCGCTCCTTGCATAATTGTTTTGTCCCTGTCTGCTATAACTCATTCCACTCCTTGCATATTGTTTTGTCCCTGCCTGCTATAACTCATTCCACTCCTTGCATATTGTTTTGTCCCTGCCTGCTTTAACTCATTCCACTCCTTGCATATTGTTTTGTCCCTGCCTGCTATAACTCATTCCACTCCTTGTATATTGTTTTGTCCCTGCCTGCTATAACTCATTCCGCTCCTTGCATAATTGTTTTGTCCCTGTCTGCTATAACTCATTCCACTCCTTGCATATTGTTTTGTCCCTGTCTGCTATAACTCATTCCACTCCTTGCATATTGTTTTGTCCCTGCCTGCTATAACTCATTCCACTCCTTGCATATTGTTTTGTCCCTGCCTGCTATAACTCATTCCACTCCTTGCATATTGTTTTGTCCCTGCCTGCTATAACTCATTCCACCCCTTGCATAATATTGTTTTGTCCCTGTCTGCTATAACTCATCCCACTCCTTGCATATTGTTTTGTCCCTGCCTGCTATAACTCATTCCACTCCTTGCATATTGTTTTGTCCCTGCCTGCTATAACTCATCCCACCCCTTGCATATTGTTTTGTCCCTGTCTGCTATAACTCATTTCACTCCTTGCATATTGTTTTGTCCCTGCCTGCTATAACTCATTCCACTCCTTGCATATTGTTTTGTCCCTGTCTGCTATAACTCATTCCACTCCTTGCATATTGTTTTGTCCCTGCCTGCTATAACTCATTCCACTCCTTGCATATTGTTTTGTCCCTGTCTGCTATAACTCATTCCACTCCTTGCATATTGTTTTGTCCCTGTCTGCTATAACTCATTCCACCCCTTGCATATTGTTTTGTCCCTGCCTGCTATAACTCATTCCACTCCTTGCATATTGTTTTGTCCCTGCCTGCTATAACCTTTTATTTTTGATTGTTATTGATTGGATCATGCGTGAGACCATAAAAGGCAAGAAGAGAGGGCTGCAGTGGTCATTGACAGAGCAGCTTGAGGACATTGACTATGCAGACGACATCGCCTTAATTTCGTAACGCCACATAGACATGAAGCAGAAGCTTCTCCAGCTTGATGAAGAAGCCAGGAAGACTGGACTGAAGATCAACGTGAAAAAAACAAAGAGTCTGAGGCTCAACCACACGAGCGAAGCTACATTCACCATTCGGCAGGACAAGATCGAGGAAGTTCAAGACTTTGCCTACCTGGGCAGCACTGTGTCCACAGAAGGTGGAACTGATCAGGACATTCACATTCGGATAGGAAAAGCTGCAGGAGTCTTCAATACCCTTTGACTCATCTGGCAATCAACAAAGCTGTCCCTCAACACGAAGCTTCGTATCTACAACTCCAGTGTGAAAAGCGTCCTTCTATACGGCTGTGAAACTTGGAGAGTGCTGAAGTCATCAATGGCCAAGATACAAGTCTTTGTGAACCGCCGCCTCTGCCAGATCCTGGGAGTGCGGTGGTACGACAGGCTGAGTAATGAAGAGCTGCGGAGAAGCACATCCCAGGAGCCAATCGAGCAACAGATCAAGAGACGCAAGTGGCGTTCGCTTGGACATAGGCTAAGGAAACCTGCAGACAACGTCACACGAAGAGGGCTACAGTGGACACCCCAAGGGAAGCACAAACGAGGACGGCCGAAGACCACCTGGTGGCGCTCAACTGAAGCCGAAGCGAAGACCGTTGGCCTGACGTGGGGACAGCTTGAGCGGAAGGCCCAGGACAGGAAGGGATGGCGAACTCTGGTGGTCGACCTATGTTCCGTACGGAACGACAGGAATTAATGTAATGTAATTTATATTGTTTTGTCCCTGCCCTCTATAACTCATTACACTCCTTGCATATTGTTTTGTCCCTGCTTGCTATAACTCATTCCACTCCTTGCATATTGTTTTGTCCCTGCCTGCTATAACTCATTCCACTCCTTGCATATTGTTTTGTCCCTGTCTGCTATAACTCATTCCACTCCTTGCATTTTGTTTTGTCCCTGTCTGCTATAACTCATTCCACTCCTTGCATATTGTTTTGTCCCTGCCTGCTATAACTCATTCCACTCCTTGCATTTTGTTTTGTCCCTGTCTGCTATAACTCATTCCACTCCTTGCATATTGTTTTGTCCCTGCCTGCTATAACTCATTCCACTCCTTGCATATTGTTTTGTCCCTGCCTGCTATAACTCATTCCACTCCTTGCATATTGTTTTGTCCCTGCCTGCTAAAACTCATTCCACTCCTTGTATATTGTTTTGTCCCTGCCTGCTATAACTCATTCCACTCCTTGCATATTGTTTTGTCCCTGCCTGCTATAACTCATTCCACTCCTTGCATATTGTTTTGTCCCTGCCTGCTATAACTCATTCCACTCCTTGCATATTGTTTTGTCCCTGTCTGCTATAACTCATTCCACTCCTTGCATATTGTTTTGTCCCTGCCTGCTAAAACTCATTCCACTCCTTGCATATTGTTTTGTCCCTGCCTGCTATAACTCATTCCACTCCTTGCATATTGTTTTGTCCCTGCAGGCTTGCTATAACTCATTCCACTCCTTGCATATTGTTTTGTCCCTGTCTGCTATAACTCATTCCACTCCTTGCATATTGTTTTGTCCCTGTCTGCTATAACTCATTCCACTCCTTGCATATTGTTTTGTCCCTGCCTGCTAAAACTCATTCCACTCCTTGCATATTGTTTTGTCCCTGCCTGCTATAACTCATTCCACTCCTTGCATATTGTTTTGTCCCTGCAGGCTTGCTATAACTCATTCCACTCCTTGCATAATCATAAGTTAAAAATAAACTCTCAGATGCTCAAGTCAGTCAGCTACACATACATGAATGTATACGTATGTCTATCAGTTTGGTTGTAATTGTAAAGTACGTGTCTTAGTGTGGTTAGATGTAGTAATTTACAGTCTTTATTATACATGTATAAACTATTTTATAGGGATTTCCAGCACTGAGAAAAATTGAAACGGAAACACATACATGTACACTTTTTTTTCTAGATTGTTTTCTTCTTTTAGATCAAAATGTTAAAGGTTGTAACACCGAGGCCTGTTGTGCTTAATGTTGTTGATACATGTACTTTGACTGTAATGTACTGGTAGGAAATAAATTCTTCATAATCTTAGTTACCACTCCAAATGTAATCATTTCCCTCCAGTGACCTTTGCACCTATGTTGACTGCTCATAGAGTTTGTTAACTAAAACAGCAATTCTGAATTCACCTTCTTTCCCTCTGGATTTTAGTATTAATCAATCACTAAATCTAGTAATGGTATCCCCAAAACTTTAAAAGTTTGGTCAACACTCAAGCATTTTGTTAACTTGAAGTAAACTAGTTTACTGCAAGCAAAATATCAAAGTTCATACCTTGAAAATGTTTCTTCCTGATCCTATGAGTCCAGCTTCTTTTATCCATGCCTTTCCTTCCCACTTCCATTGACTGACTTTATATGAAGGGTATCTAAAAAGAGAAATGATAAATTAAAGACTTATGCTGACACACAGGCTGGATTCAGATACAATGTAACTACAGTGTAACTACAGTTAGTTGATGTATATTACTTAACACTTTATTCTTCAAGCTCCAATATCAACATGCACATTCTACTTACTGCTCTTATGTACATGTACACATGTTGTAAACAGATGTATCTTGGCCGAATTTGTAGATAAGCAGTCTGTTATCGGCTGAAGATCAACAGGTCACATTTCGATGAACTAAGTGTCATGATTTTTTGAACTTTACAACATACAGTTTACTCTCTTTCAGGGACCACTCCAAACATGACCATTTCCCTTTAGTGACTATATCAATGAATCCCATTTGAAACACTTCTTAATTGGATGCTGTATTAGGACTCAACCAGCCCATGCTGTGACATGCTGAACATTACAGTACAGTATAAATGTTATAGGAGAAAAAGCATGTTAAGTGTTTTGAAACTTGGGATAAACATGGGATATGTGGTATCTACATGTACATGTACCTGATAATGAGGTCGTCAGCAACAACAGTACCAGTGGGTAATGTCATGTATTCATCACAAAACCTGCCGTGTTGAACATCTCAGAGGAAGTATGTTTTAATGGTGCCAGTTACGATGATTCAAGACTGCACAGCTGGAAAAGAATAGTTTTACATTTTTATATCAGTCTGTTTTAAATTCAGTCTGTTAAAGTGGAAAATAAAACTTGGTGATGTTTATGTACACAGAACAAAATTAAAATGATCACTGTATGTATATAGGTGCCATGCTGGTTTTCCTCAAAGCTTTGGACATGCTGACTTGTGTCAGTAGCAGAAATTGCAGAAACCAACATAGACTGTGTTCAGCAACCTTAAACATTAACAATAATTTACTAGTAATAACCAACGGTTAGGAAGTGCGGGCGAGGACAATGCATTGTGCTTTTGGGTTAATAAAAATGTAACAGAGGTGTACTAAGTTGTAATCAGTGGCGCATTGAGATTAATTCTAAAATAGGGGCGTTATACATTTTGGCTCTTTGGGTAATGAAATATTTTGGGGCCCAAAAGGAAAAAATGTTTCTGCTTCGCGGGCCTTAAATATTTGCTCATAGGGGCAGCACGGCCCCCCCTGCCGCACCCCCCTTTTCCTCCTCTTTATTTGCCGCTTATAATTCATTTGCCAGAAAGTGTATGTGGAGGTGCTGCACAGAGTGATTTTACTAAACCTATGAAACAGTCACTTACTCTATAACATTCCATGAGACACATATAGTTCCATTGTTTTGTTTTGTTTTGTTTTGTTATACTAATACACAGTAATTGTTTCTTGTTGTTTCACAGTGTAAATAGATTAACAATCACTCTAGGTTATAAATTGTGGGTATTGATTGAGTCAGTGAATAAACCTTAGTACGCTTATCAGACGTACTAGGGAAAAAAGAGGAAACATGGTTCCCATAACGCGCATCATATGCCGTGTTAATAATAGTGTCAGAGCGGAATGCTCGGCTGGTTTGCGTCTTTCTCACCTCAAAGTCAGATCAGCTAATACTAAAGCGTTGGCAATTAAGGATTTTACTGTTGACAATGACATTGACGTGTTGGCAATAACTGAAACCTGATTGCAAGATGAAGTGGAAAGTGCCGTTGAGATGGGTACCCTGTGTCCTACCAGATATAGATTCCTTCACAACCCAAGGCTATATGCGGAGGGTGGAGGAGTTGGATTGTTGTTCAAAGACAGTCTGGAGATCAATAGTATTCTTTGTGATACTTTTGAGACCTTTGAACTCATAGTTTTCCATTTGAGGAGCCGTGTGCATCTAGAGATTTTAGTTGTTTATTGACCACCTAAATCCACTTTTGCATTGTTTTACGAAAAATTTTCATGATTATTGGAGAGTACCTTTGCTGAATACTCGGGTCATTTCTTATTGATTGGTAACTTTAATTTTCATGTAGATGATCTCGCTGATGGATATGCTAAGAGGTTCAGTAATATACTCAGAGCCTTTGACCTAAAGCAACATGTTAAGGGTACAATACACACTGATGGTCACACCCTTGACCTTGTTATCACAAGATCTGAGGACTCCCTCATTAACTCTGGATATCTGACCACTATGCCATCCATTGTGATCTTTGCTTGCAGAAACCCCAATTCGCCAGGAAAATCGTTGACTTTCAGAAACTGCAATCTATTGACATTGACTGTTTCTCTGAAGACATTCTTGACTCTACATTGTTCAAACAGCCACCCTTGGACTTGAACACCTTGGTTGCTCAATACGACACTGTTCTACTGTCACTAGATAGACTGTCACTAGATAGACATGCCCGACTGAAAACTAAGCTTGTGACTATCAGACCATCTGCCCCTTGGTACACACCAGAAGTGGCAGACGAGAAAAGGAAGAGACGGCACCTGGAGAGGAAATGGTTCACCACAGGTCAGCAGGCTGATCGTGACAAATATGTGTACTAGTGCAGCCTTCTCACCAATCTCATTGATTCCTTGAAGTCATCCTACTATACTTCAATTGAAGCGTCTGGAGCATTACCAACCTATGTCTAATTTCAGACCTTTTTTTGTCTTTTCGCACTTATTTTCCTTCATTTTTGGCATGTGACCTACAAATTAACTTCAAAACATCATTCAGAAATTTGTATGCTGGTTTTCCCGTCATTTAAGAGAGAAAAAACGTATATAAAAACGAAATTAACTAAACTAAACTACCTGAAGAAAGATAAGTTCTGGCCCTCTAGTGATTTGACCGTACATCCGAGCGTAGTTCCTTCCAAAACTGTACGAAACGTACTCCAAAACGACGCCATTAAAAGCAGATTGGCCGTGAGACTATGCGACTGCAATGATCTTGACAAGTGCCAACAACCTGAACAAAAATACCGCTATTTACGCGCGCCTGGCTCACTTATCGATCGCGAGTTCGCTATGGTTAACACATCGTCCGTAGCGTGTGTATGTTTGAGGCCCGTCCAGTGATGGAAGGACATCATTAAGTCCTGAAATCCGTAAGTCTCTAGCACCTCTCAAAGAAATGAGTCGTGTTTCTTGTCCCACCTTGTGTTGAAATCGCTATTTCGCGCTCGAGGTGAAAACAGACGCTGGATGGCAAGATGGAGCCGGTGGGAAAGTCTGGAATCATTTCGGATCAGAAAAGGGGCAGCGTTGTGAGTTGTGGCCCATTTGCCATCCTGTGCCGTAGTCGAAATGCCCGATATCCAAAGTTCTTCGAGACTTATAATAAACACTATTTCAAAATAATTGGCAATTTTTCAAAGTAATTGGCACTAAAAGCTGTTGTTCATTATTGGTCATTATTTGCCATTAGAGCCAATGAGAGATGGCCTTTTTCAGGGTACAGATTTCCAATAATGTTATCTACTTAGAATTCTGTTATATCCAATGAGAGGCTTGTTATCCAATAACAAGATAATGGTGAATAATAGCAATAATGTTATTGACTAATAATTATTAGCCAAATCCACCAATGACATGTCAAAATCAAGAATAACTTCAGGAATTAGGAATGCATTAATTGACCACAGCATTTAGAAATGAATGAATGAGTTACCAGTAATCGGATACTGTGTTATGCGCAAAGGGTTCTGGGATCGCTAGGGGGCAAACATTGCAAGTCGCTAGAAGGAAATGTACGGTGTAAAGTTGCTTTTTCGTCAAACACTTCGATTTGGGGAAGAGAATAATGCTTTTTCGCAGTTATTTTATCAGAAATGGAGTTGAGCAAAGTTGATACATGAAAAGTGTAAGTTTTTGTTTGAATAATGTGATAAAATCTATCGATAAACTCTTGCTTGCATAAGATTGATTGTGAAATCTACATCAAGTACTATTTCGAGACCATGAATGGTCTCGATACTACAGATTTAGGTGTGAATTTGAGGGAATTGTAATAACTTGTGTCGAGAAGTTGTTTTCTTGCAATTAGTAGGCTTGATACTACATGTACTACGAAGAACATAATTATTAGAAATACGCCCAGCGGCGGTCATGCATTGTGCTGTGTGGTTGTGACAACGATCGAAGGTATTCGGAAAAGCAAATCATTCTTCCTCAGTCACGTTGGAACATATTCTTACTCGCTTACTGTAAGAACAAGCAAAATGTATTGTCATGGGCTAGAGCTATTAATCGTGATAAATTCAAGGTTATAATGAGGTTGTAGAGACTCTCAATGTGATTGTCGCACATCGAAGAGAAGAGAAGCGCTTTAAAAATTTGTGGGTGTTTCTCAATAAAACTACTACACAACCTTCAGATGTTCTCTATCGTTGATTTCATCCCTTCACCGAGCAATAGCTCGGTAGAAACAATTACCATCTCCTCGGACAACGATTTCTCTCCTTTGTGGGAGTAAAATTCCAGAAGCCATAATTTGTTATTAACACACGTAACTAAACAGAAAACAATCTCGACACAAGTAATGAACACTGAAAATGCATTATTAAGTCATTTCTCTCAAATTCACACCTAAATCTGTAATATTTCGAGACCATAAGATGATGTAAATTTCACATTCAACCTTACGCAAGCGAGAGTTTACCGATAGATTTTATCACATTGTTCAAGCAAAAACTTACATTTTCCACGCATCAACTTTGCTAAACTCCATTTCTGATAAAATAACGGCGAAAAAGCATTATTCTCTTTCCAAAATCGATGATTTTGATGAAAAACCAACTTTACACCGCACATTTCCTTCTAGCGACTTGCAATGTTTGCCCCCTAGCGATCCCAGAACTCTTTGCACATAACACAGTATCCGATTACTGGTAACTCATTCATTGAACCCTCTTGACAATGCACATCTGTGAACCGGATCTGTTAACTCTCTGTATTCTTAGACTGAAACACACGTTGATGACATGCAGTAAAAAAAAAATAATTTCCAACTTCAAAACGCTTTACTTTTACGAAGGGAATTAATTTATAGCTAATATCACTAAAATCATCGCATTTTCGTTTCATGTTTTCCCTATAAAATACAGCGTATTTACGACTATTATTTAGTGCGGTAAACTGATATCGATGGAATGCTGCTAATTGATCAATCGTTGAAATTTGGCGGTACACTAGGTTTTGAAATATGTTTTTCCATAATTTCAAAAGTCAATTTTCGGCTTATACATTTTGGAGTACGCTACTTAAAATCAGAAAACTTCCATGAAACAAGTTGAAAAAGGTTGAGTTATCGGGTGTTCGAGTTATCGGGATATGGCATCAAATAACTGTACTGACGAAGGGTCAACACTCGAAACGTCAGCTAAGTTCTATATGGAGAAAACATACCGTATCAACTTCAAGTTGATTATAACACTAGTTTTTGTACAGCCTGTCTCCGAGAGTGCCAGTTTTAGTCAGAAAAAATAAGGTTCGAGTTATCAAGGGGGGAAATAATATTAGTTAGAAAATGACCTGAAGGTTAAACGAATTTACTTCCAGTTAGCGGAAGAGTTATCGAGGGTTCAAGTTATAGAGGGCAAAATTATAGTAAATGTATGAAGCAAATCCACGGGAAATCGATTTTTAGTGGTTCGAGTTTAACACTAAATAGCAGGAACTTCGAGTTACCAAGAGGTCGAATTATCAGGAGTAAACTGTAATTATAAATCACTGCTTTACATAGCTGTTGGCGACGGAACAGTTTTAAACATTTCAATCAGAAGTATTTATTAAAGCCGTGCACACTGAAAAAACAATATTACAATTTTGTATTAATCAAAATATTGTAACATCATTCTAACATAAAAAGCATGTACCTTCGAATATAGTATCAACATAGTCAATCGATAGACTGCTTGCAGTCCGTTTCTCTCTCGAAATATTAAACACTTTTTATCTCCAAAGGAGCACGCTGGAACTTTAGGACGAGTGCACAGAAACAGGCGGACTGCAAGCAGTTTATCAATCGATCGTCGCCTTCATTACAAAATTCGGGAACATTTCCCTTCAAAGAGTCGTACAAACCTCAAATCTCTAAGGAAACATCCTGTTTTGATAATGTATTTGTCTTTCCCCCTTTTCATCATATTGTACATTTTCTTAGCACCCACATCGAAGTTCAAGCATTTTACCACGGAAAATCAACCCGCAAGCTCCCTCAGCACAGTATTGTGCAGGATTGTGTGGATTTTAAGGAACTGTGCGGGTTTGACCAAATTGTGTGGTCCCGCACCCACGCACCCTGTCAGAACCCCTGTCAAGTTGTTCATTTCACTTGGAAAAAGCACATTCCAAGTCGTTTGTTTCACTGCTTTTAAACTGCTCAGGTTGTTCATTTCACTATGCTAAACTGCTTTTGTTGTTTGTTTCACTGAACAAAAACAGGGAAAAAGCATGAGTTGTTCGCTTTACTGCTTTTAAAGCACTCAAGTTGTTGGTTTCAATGCAGTTAAACCGCTTAAGGTGGCTCGACTGGGTTTTTTTGTTGACACAACATCATAACTTTGAACGGCTGATACTTCACTGTCTGAGCTCGGTCAGGCAAGCTGCTTCACACATATACTACTAAGAGATGAAATAAACTTTCCAAAAAAGTAGATTTGATTGACATCGGTGTCACCATAATAACGATCTGATAGCGTCATGGGTTTTGTATATTAGTAATTTTCTCAACATCTAGACCTAAACTTTTAAAATGACTGTATGCCTCTTATAGTCTACATGTTATTCTTCAAGACTGCAAAAATTCTATGAGAGCATTTTTGAATAAAATTGGGTTGAATATTTTCCATAAAAAATTTAAAGATTTGCATTACATGTACTTTCTGTTATTTTGTAGATGCCAGCGTTTTCCTGATAAATTGAAACAAAATTTTCACCATACATTATTCATGTGCCATAAAACTACATTCCTTGAAGGTTTCATCCTGTTTGCTTCATTAGATTTCAGTTGTGATCAGAAGTCTTAAATATGCTCATTTTACTCACAGAAGTAGCACTTTTGTTGTAGCCTGGGAGCAGGCTCACTTGTTTGGGGTATCGCTCGAGTATCTTGGCGGCGGAGCTGCCAGGGTGAGCCGGCAAAGCTGGCGAGAAGAAGTGAGCCTGCACGTGGGCTATTGATTTTTTAATTCCCTGCGTTTGCCGACGAATGCAGCAATGCCGACGAATGCAGCAATCTGATTGATGAAATATGACAGGTGCCATGGCTTTTAAAAGAAAACAAAAAAGTGTTACTCATCACCACGTCAACGGCTTGTCAAGTAAGAATCAGGCAGTTTCCAGCTTCATACAGATGTGTATCACTTTTTGTAGTGGACGATGGTTTTTCTATTATTTTTAAAAGCAGTGAAATTTATTGAGCTTGTCTTAAAACGACTTATCAGCAAAACATATTCAGTGACTGTTTTGCAATTACTCCTCCTTGTACGTGACCAGAAGTCAGAAGTTTCAATACCCACGGGCCACCTTAAATTAATTCCAGAATCAATTCATTTTTCTTTTGTTTACTGGTCGATCGTTTTTTTTTATTGAAGATCTTGACTATATATACATAATTATGTGTTGTACAGTGTAGAAAACCTAATAGTATAGTATGAAATGTTTGAACTTTTATTGAGTGTTTTCCCTTGCGGTTTCAACTATACTTAAGCCATTACGTAAGCAATTAAAATCTGTATAATGACAAAGTGATGGCAGCCAAAAAAGCTTTTTTCCGTTGGGGGCTGTTACATGTATCACTTTCGTGGGGATGGTTATCACTTTCGTTTTTCTTCCGTTCCGATAATTAATTTATCACGCGCAATGCGTCATCTCAAATGTCACGTTGAATTGTAAACTCGCCACATCAGGGGCCAGTATTCCTAAGTTGTTAATTGACACTTTTTGCAGTGGCGTCATGAAAGATCGTTTAGCCCCATTTAGTCTGAATTACGTTCCACTGAAAAACTACTAAAATCTGAGGTCTTATGTTATTACTTATTGTCTGTTATCTGCAAGTGTTGTGAGATAAATTACAGTCGTAATTTGACCTGATTGAAATGTTATGCAAATTAAATATATGGCCCGAATTCTCACGTTTATCTGAGTGCAATCGCTTTCAAAAACTCGAAAAACTGTAAAACGTAACCAATGTTTATCTAGTCCGTATTATCACAAATCAGTTTTGTAGCTCCTTATTTTTTTTACGTCTTTGGTTCAAATATTGTTTTTGACTCACTGCATTGATCTTACCACAGTCATGATTTTGTGAAAACTCAGAAGGGTGAATGTAAAAATTAGTCACGCTCATTTGTAATCACGCAGTGTCTGATCCAGAGCACGCCATCACGGGATTGGCGCAGTTTGAGCAAAAATGTCCCCTTCAATTTTGTTGCCTGGGTCATTTTGGCGCACTTCAAATTTTGTGGATACAAGGAATTTGTGATTTCTCCTTGTTCAAAATCTTTTGAAAGCAATATCCCAGGGCTGTCACTAAGATTTCAAGTTGCTGGGTATATGCAATTAGTAAGCGGGAATTCAACAGCTATGAAGTTCTTTTGGTTTTATTTTTCTTTTGTATCCTATGCCAAAGTAGTCGGGGTTCACGCTCATAGAAGCCGGGGAAAATCCCCGGCCCCCGACCCTTAATGACAGCCCTGGGAGAATGCAAAAACGAGAACCCAAATGCGGAGAATCCTATTCGAGTCTGACATAAACAAAATGGCCGTCATACTCCAAGTCCCTGGAAAATAGTATCAATAATCACTATAGGGGGTTTATTTTATTGAAACCCACGTGCTTGTGAGGTGGTGACTGATCGAGGGGTTCTCCGGCCACAGCGTTTTTCTCGATGCCCCCGACTCTCGGAATGGGTTTTTCCGGTTGGCCCCAGGTATTCTCCCATCCCCCACAAGTTGGTGGTAAAAATCACAGGACGACAGTTTATTGAACTCGCTGACCTTTTGTCGGACAACATCAAGGCCCAGGACACGGAACCCCAGGCGTACTTAAAGGGAAAGTTATTAGTCGAGAAGAAGTAGCGCGTGGTGGAAATAACAGACATTGTTACCTGGGTAGAGGCCTTCCCAATTTTCTGCTTGGTGCTCTGCCACTCGTTTCCTTCCCGCTGGCTTGACCTCCACAAGTACAAGCTGCTGATCATCCAAACAGCTAAGCGTTTCCGCGACAGGTCCTGGCTCAATTACGACATAGCGTACAGGAAGGAAGCGGCAGCCTCAGGTTCCACGGATTGGTCTCGCATGAATGCTGATCTATATAATTTCCACACAAGATCTCCCTCTGCTTCAACATCTTTACCAGGCCCTGCACCATGGCCAGCTTCATCGTCTTCCGAGGTACCTGCTGCCTCGGGCAACTCAAGTGCCACACAATACTGCCACTCGTGGAATGATGGACGTTGTCGTTGGCCCTTTGGGCGTTGCCGGTTTCGTCATGCATGCAAAGCGTGCAATGGAGACCATCGAAGCACCCAGTGCCCCCACCGCCCTACACGCAGAGCTCGGTCCCGCTCCCCTTCCCAGGAAAAGGGGGGCCGCCGCTGCCGCTGACTCTCGAAGCACAGCCAATCCAATGGTTTTGTCTCTGTTGATGTAATGTAATGTAAATCTTTATTTAAACACGGAGAATCATCAGTTAAGTTAATAATTAAAAATTAAAACTTGTACAACTGCTTTACATGATTGCCGTGTGGGAATCCGATATCTCAGATACTTTCTTAATACCCCGTTTAAACTGCCCAGTAGAACAAACGCTTTTTAAATCTTGGGGCAAGTTGTTCCACAAACAGGCCCCGCTGTAGCAAAAACTTCGTTATAGGTAATTAGTACTTGGCTTGGGCAGCGAAAGCTTTCCTTCAAGATTTCTTAGGTTATAATCATTAACGTGACGTTGAGTGAAGAGACATTGAAGATAGTCTGGGGCAAGTTCATTCAATGTTTTATACATAATTAAAGCTTTCTGCTTTTTACGAAGAAGAGACAGCTTCTCCCACTTAAGCATCGCAAGAAGGAGGTTGGAGCTCGTATCAAAAGGTGATTGAGTAATTACTCTGGCAGCGCGATTTTGTAATTTTTGTAATTTATCATTCAAACAGCCACTCATACTATCCCAAACCGGGCTGCAGTAATCAAAATGTGGTAATATGAAAGCATTGTAAATTTGAACTGCAACATCCGTCGGAATAAAAGGTCATACACGTTTCAATGTACCAATGGCTGAAGAGACTTTCTTGCTTATCTCGTCAACGTGTTTAGACCAAGAGAGTTGTGCATCAATGGTAAGACCCAGAGATTTAGTATGGTCAACTCTCTTGATCATCCTGTCATCGATACTTTTTTTTTTTTTTTTAAATTTTATTACTTTATTCATAACACGAACAACAAACACTTACAATAGTGAGAGTTACAAGTTAAATAAAATACTGAAAGATAATTTAATTAAATAATAAGTTATTAATAAAATTATAATAATAAAGTAATAATAGTAATAATAACAACAATAATAAAAAAAGTAATAGTAGTCGAGCACAACACATCTTAACTTACATCAAGAATCCAGAAAAAAAGGAAGCAAAGAATACAAGTTGCGCAGGAGATTGAAACATCTTCACACCCTTTAGTTTTTCTGTATATGATTTTCAATGTATATCTTTTGTTCCATCATTGAGATAAAATGGTCGAAGTTGCATTGCTCTGAGTGCATTTTCTGGTTGTATAAGTAATATTTTCCAAATAATAAGCAGAAATTTAATTTTAGCACAGTAGTGTGATCATTTTCATCATCATTAGTTACTATCCCAAAAAGTTTTTCTAAAGGTGTTAGAGAAAAGGTGTAATGATATTAATTATTCTTATTAAACCAGTGAATAATTCTATCAAAGAACGTTTGAGACGAATAGCATTCCACAAAAGTATGGGTGATCGATTCAAGTCCTCCACAATAAAAGCAATTATTTACGTCTTCCAAACCATATGTACATAGCTCCTTATTAGTAACAGTTAATCTATGAATCAATTTAAAATAGAATTCTCTTAGTTTGTTCTCTCGGCATACTTTTCCTATGAGATTAAATATTGATGTCCATTCTATGTTCTCTAATTTTAATTCTTTCTCCCATTTTTTTGGCCCCGTGGCTTTGACGGTGGTTGCATTGATGTAAAGCCAATAATAGTCCTTAGATTTCATTTTATATAGATCAATAATTAGCGAAGGAGACAGCTGAAAGGTTGTATCATCATCTATAAATCCATTTCTTGTGCTTACAGATCTAGATTTTTGAAGTAAATGTTTAGGGATCGCGGAGATTACTTGTAAGTAGATCAAAAAATTAGATTTTGTGTTGAATTTTGTCTGGAATGCATTAAAGGACAATAATTTTCCACAATTATCTAACACGTCATGGATAAAAACGACACCTTTCTCCTTCCATTCTGGGTAGAAAAAGCTCTTTCCGTTGATCAGGATGTCTTTGTTATTGAAAATAATTAAATCTTGGCCATTGTTATATTGATATAAGGTCCTAAGTTCTTGTTAACAACCACGTCGCAATTGGAGGTTGGGTACCCAGGGATAAACCTAAGGCAGTGGTGAGACCCCAACCCCAAGATGGAAAACTGCCCGAAAGGCTGGCACTGCCCGCAACCCAGCCATGAGCCCCCCCACGCACCCCAGAGCACCCGTCACACTGACCATGTCAGTGTAAAAAAAAAAATTTGACTTCTCCACGCCACGTGAATCAACGATGAACGAAGGAAGAACGACACGCAATGAGCCTGACCCCAAACCAAAAGACCGCTGACCCTGCGACTGCTAACAAGGCAAGCCGCTGACCTATCATATAAGGCACACTGCAATTCGCACTATAATGTATATGAAATGACCCAGCTACAAAAACACCACGCTAAAACGCTGCACAAAAGACGCCACGCTAAACGCCACGCTAAAACGCCACGCTAAACACTAAACGCTATAAACATTTGGTTGAGGGCATGCTAACTATGCGCTACCCAACATAATCACACCAACACAATGATTGCTCCTAGTTGTTAACTGGGTTAAATTTCATTTAACTTCATGAAATTAGCCAGTATTTGTCTGTAGAAAAGTGGAATTTTGGATTCCTTCAAAAATTTGGAGTCGTAATTACAATGAAGAAGAAAATTAAGACCTCCATATTTTTTAAAAAAGTGAGTTGGAATAGATTTCCATGACTCTATCGCAATTTCGTCCATCACTAGAAGTCTTGAAATCCAGGCTAGCCGTAATGATTTGAAAAGAATGTTTGGATTGGGAGCACGTAGGCCTCCATTACTATAATCTTGGCACATAACATCTCTCTTAATTTTGTCCTGTTTCTTATTCCAAATGAAGTTAAAAAGGGACTTCTTTACTTTGACGGTGTCTTCTGCATTGACATCTAACATAGATGCTGAATAAACCAACTGAGAGATCCCCAAACTTTTTACGATAAGACATTTACCGAATAACGAAAGTTTGCGACTTCTCCATATATCGAGTTTCGTGTTAAGATTATCAATTTTACTCAGTACATTTTTCTTATTGTTTCCTTTATCATTATATGAAATAAAGATCCCAAGAACTTGTACAGGTTCGTTCACCCAATTCAAAGCTAGCGGCTTGTCCTTATTAAGCCTCCATGACCCAAGCCATATTGCTTTAGTTTTTCTCATATTAAGTTTAAGACCAGATATATTGCCGAAGACATCAAGAACTTGAATTGCATTAGTAACCGACGTTACGTTTTTTAAGAAAAGTGATGTATCATCGGCAAATTGACTTATTTTATGTTCTGTTTCAAAGATTTTAATGCCTTCAATATTTGTTTCTTGCCTTATGCGGGCTGCCAAGATCTCTGCTCCCAGTATAAAAAGGTAAGGGGAGAGGGGACACCCTTGTCTAACTCCTCTTGTTAATTTAAAGTAGTGAGTTGTATACCCATTGTGCAGAACAGCACTTTCATGCAGTATTGGTATAAAACGTTTTTATCCAACGTTTAATGTTACTTCCAAAATTAAATAAATCTAAAGATTTCTGAATAAAATTCCATTCCACGGTATCGAAAGCTTTTCTAAAATCTAACAGAAGTAAAATCCCAGGCATGTCTTGCATTTTTGTTTGTTCGAGGATATCATTTATTAAACGGATATTTTGTCCTATATAACGTCCTTTAACAAAGCCTGTCTGATCACAGTTAATAAGTAGCGGAAGTATCTTTTCAATTCTCGTTGCAATGGCCTTAGAGGCGATTTTGTAATCGACATTAAGGAGTGTAATGGGTCTCCAGTTTGATAAATCTTTTAGATTTGCATCTTCCTTAGGAATAAGTGTTATCACCCCTCTACGTTGGGAAATACTTAATTCGTTATCATCATACGCAGCATTGACGCTGTCAAGAAATTCTTGGCCAAACAGATCGAAGTGCTTATAAAATTCTATGGTGAAGCCGTCTTCACCAGGGGATTTTCCGTTAGTGAGACTCATTAAAGCTTTTTTGCATTCTTCTAATGTTAATTTTCCTTCAAGTTCAATTTTTTTTGCTTTCGGACAATTTAGGTAAATTAGTACTTAGATTCTCAGTAAAAACTTGAAGACTCTTTTGAACCAGTACTCAAGTCTGTGGTATAGAGATTTTCGAAAATGTTCGTATTTCTGCAAGAATATCTTCGTCTTGATATTATTTCTCCTTCTGCATTTAAAAGTTCGCTTATTGTTTTATTATTATAATTTCTTCGCTCCATATTAAAAAAATATTTTGTGGGTTTTTCGCCTTTTTCGATCCATCTTATCTTTGAACGGAGGATGGCGCCCTCTGCCCTCCTCTCATAGATGAGACGCAGTTCAGTTTTAAGGCGCTCGTATTCGTGTAATTCATTTTCAACTATTTCGTCTGTGGTGGTATTTATTTTTTCCTCTAATAACTGCAAACGAGACTCTACGAGCTTTATTTTTAGAGTACGGAATGGTTAAGCTTCGAATCTCCATTTTAATCATTTCCCATTTTAGTTTTGGATTATTCAGATCTGCATATTTTTTACATATGTCCGGATAGCTTTCCATTATTAAATTAACGAAAACTTCATCTTCTAGTAGCGAATTGTTAAATTTCCATAAACCAGGGCCTTTTTTCTTGCTTTCAATTTGCAACGATAGTCTAATAGCTTTGTGGTCTGGAGCAATAGCAGTTTTAATATCGACGGTTTTAGTTTGAGGAGTTAGAGGTTTCGCGATCAGAAAGAAGTCAATTCTTGATTTCATTTTTAGTGCGCTAGATTCATAAGTGAAACATTTTTTGCTGGGGTTCTTTACTCTTAGGATATCTACGAGTTTTAATTCATTAATCAGCTCAATAATTAGATCTCTGTATGCCGTTGGTTTCCATTTAACGCCGCCTTTCTTGTCAATGGGCTGAAGGGTAGCATTCCAGTCGCCTCCAACAATTAGATTACTAAAATCAGCCTTTGAGATTAAGATCTCACCTAGGGTTTCAATAAACATTTTCTGAAGAGCAATGTTGTTTGGCGCGTAAATATTGCATAATGTGAATTTGAATTCCTTAAGAGAAGCGTTAATTAACACAATCCTACCGTCTTCATCCACCCAGGAATTTTCAATTTGGGTACCGAAGAATGGATTTAATAAAATGCATACACCTTTTTGATGATTGGAACCGTGTGAAAAGAAAATTTCACCTCGCCATTCAGTTTTCCAAATTAATTCGTCTTGCGGCTGAGAATACGTTTCTTGAAGTAAATAAACAGCACAATTTTGATATTTCAAATATGTGAAGATACTTCGTCTCTTACGCAAATTTCTTAAGCCTCTAACATTTAGAGATAATAATTTTAGTTCTCTGTTTTTAGTTATAGACTACTAAGAAAAAGAGAAAACGATTGTTAGATGCGCCCAACTGAAATAAAAATCTAATAAAAACAGAACGTAAAAAATAATAATTAACATGCAAACATTTATGTCAACAAGAAAAGAAAAATGGATAAATAATATTCACAACAAACAAGTACATATAAACTTAATCAGTCTGGGAAATCTAGATAAGTTTATACTGTCTCGCTCTTTCCGTCAAATTATATGATTGTTTAATTTTTACAATTCCTTTATATCTTCTTTAGAATACATTTGCCGTGGACTTCCACTCGGAGAGGTTTTGATGAAAATTTTTCCATCGAGAGACCAAACGTTTTTTATCTTTCCATTTCTTCGTTTCTCCAATGCAATACTCATCATGCTTCTGCGATATGGAGTAAGATTCTCATTAATAAAGATTTCCATGAAGCATCCAGGAAAAAGATCTGTAGCGGACACATTTTTTAAGTTAATTCGGGCTTTGTATACTTTAGACTTAATTTTATGACTTACGAATTTTGCCAGCACCGGTTTGTTGCCTTCTTTCCTCTTTATTCGGTGAGAGATTTCGATGTCGTCTTCCCGAACTTTTACCCCGACTGCCTCGGCAATTTTACAAACAATCTGGTCAGTTGACATATTAATATCGTCAGGGATACCACAAAACTCCAATGAATTTTTTCTCGAATACTGCTCCAAATTGTCGAGGTTTGTTTGAATCTCTTCAAGTTCTTCAGCATGTTCTTTGGCGTATTTAGCTGTTTTAGTAAGTTGGTTTTCTAAGGATGCGACGTATTTGTTCTGGTTAACCAATTCATTCTTTAAATTTGAGACCTCTTTTCGAAGTCGTTCCTCGCTGTTCTTTAATTCGGCTACGTTGTTAGTGAGTTGAAAACTTGTTTTAAGTAGCTTCGTGACTGTTGTTTGTACATCAATTAGAAGTTCATGGATTTCTTTTAAACTTGGTTCGTCCTCTTCTTCAAGTTCAGTTGGTGACGCCGCCATCTTTGATTCTTCGACACGCAATAGTTTGTGTTCAGGTGATGTAGTGCTGTCGTCTGAGCCTCGGTCGATTCTTTTTTTTTTCTTATTTGTATTTAACATCTGCGAAGTGGGATGTAGAGGATATTTGTAGTTGAAATTTACATTTTTTGGAAAGGCGTTTGCAGAGCTCTTTAAGCGCGTCCGTCCTCCATGCCGTCCCAGTATCATCGATACTTATATTAATCTCCTCACATTGGGCATTCAATCTCTGCCTAGATCCGATTATCATTAGCTCAGTTTTGGCCACATTTAAACTTAATTTGTTGGCTCTCAGCCAACAGGTAAGATTGTTAAGTTCAGAAGTCACTGCTACTTTCAGATCGGCTAGCGTTTTTGCAGATAAAGTTATACTGGTGTCATCGGCAAACATTCTCGGCGCAGCAACCCGCAGGCAGTTAGGGAGATCGTTAATGTACATCAAGAAAAGCAAGGGACCCAGGATGCTACCCAATCAATGTTCGTCCGTTACAGTTGCGTTCTCCTCGATTTCCAGTTTCTCAACACGTTACCACAGACTCTCCCAGCCTGGCCAATCCTGTTCATAGCTTTAGTTCGTCTCCGTTGATTTATGTTCGTCCGTCACAGTTGCATTCTCCTCGAGTTCCAGTTTCTCAACATGCTACCGCAGTCTCCCCAAGCCCAGCCAATCCTGTACATAGCTTTGATTCGTCTTCTTTGATTAACGTTCATCCCTTACAGTTGCATTCTTCTCCAGCTCCAGTTTATCAGCACGCAGGTCAGTCACAGCTGGTTTCCGATCAACCAGTCTCGTCGTCTTCCGAGGACACTACCTCCACTCCCCCAGCAGCATGCCCCTTGAAACCAGTGTCACAGCTTTCCCCATTGCGGTGGACAGACTGCAGCACGAAATTCGCAATTATCCACACCCAGACAAAGCTGCCTATGTCATCCGGGGTCTACGTCACGGTTTTCACCTCGGCTTCAACCACAATATTTCCCTTAAGGTTACAGTGTACCTTCAGATCGAAAATTTATTGAAAATTTTTTTTTGGCGTTAAAATAAAGTTTACAGAATGAACTTTCATCCAAAAAAAAAAGTATCGAAAAATAGTGAAAATTGACGGAGAAATGACGGTATAACTTTTGTGGGCGGAGTTTGTTTATTAAGCGATATGTTATTTTAAGCGCCGTTTTCTCAAAGTTAATTTTTCGCTTGTTGGGGACACTTTAAAGAGCTACAACTCAAAGGGAATTTGTTCGATTTTCCTTAAATTTGGACAGAAGCTAGGCTAACATATAATCAACAAAAACGTGTCGGCGAATTTCTTAATTCCGAAAACTTTTTCGTCAAGAGGCATTTCCGTGCGATCATTCCAATTTTTTTTCTCCCCTTTTCGAAAATATTCTGTAACTTTTCACTGCAATTGAATATGGAAAATCGCCGACACGTTTTTTTAGCGCTTCGTGTCCGGAAACCCGAGAACAAATCAAATTAGCAAAATATAATAATCGCTTTGAGTTATAGCGTTTAAAAGCTGATTCGGACGTTCGAATTTAGACGTCGTAAAAAATTCGACAATTCATTTTATTACCAAATGGTTTCCATATTTAGATAGCCAGCTCTATAAGCTTTAATTTGATATCTGGGTTTAAGTATATTAAGTGTAATCTTAAGACGCTAGAGCTGTTATAGTGGAGACACCCCCGAAGGTACACTGTAACCTTAAGTCAGCATCAGGAAACATGGCTTCAGCTCTCTCGAACCCCCAGGTCATCGATAATTACCTCCATACTGAAGTACAACTGGGCAGGGTGGCAGGCCCCTTTTCTTCAGCCCCCCCCCCCCCCCCCCTTTTGCGGGCTTAGGGAGCCTCGGGACTTTGGCGAGTTCAGGGCCATGGCTTCCCCCAGCCATGAGCCCTTCCTTCGACCTGGCCACAGGCATGGGTCGGAGAGTCCCTTCGGCATGGAATGGGGGCTCCTGGCTGGGTTGCGGGGATTTGCCAGCCATGGGAGCGGTATTCTATCTAGGGGCTGGCTGGCCACAGTGGAAGCCCTTGGATATCCCAGGTACCCACCTTCCATTGAAGCGAAGCAGCGGGTTAATATTGCAGATTCCCCCAGGCCATTCAATAGATATAAAGCACTTGGCTATTCACTTGGGTATCTTCCTCTCAGTATAATAAAGAAAGAAAGAACTGGGAATTGGCAGTGGCATGGGTATATCAAATATGCATATTTGCATCAACACAGTGACTTGCCACCAATTTATTCCAAACTAACTTGAATACCCAAATAATGTTATGTTCTCTTACATGTAACTCTAGTCCTCAATTTGAACCCACAAGGTCACACTGCCCCATTACATTATCTTCAGTTCACAAATAGCTGATAATCATAAATCATAATTAAATTTCCACATCCAGTGTCAAGAGGGAAAATAACTAGATCCAGAATCTCATTTGTAAAGATCAACAAAATATTCATTTGTATTTTTTTCAGTTGTTAAACACATAACTATTATCGTAACTATAATTTATAATTTATTGTAACTAAAACTTGCATTGTATTACTTGAAAAAAATCAAAAAAGGGCATCCTGAATCAGATAAACCCAGGTCAGAAGGCTTACTGTGTTGGACTGTTAAATTCACATTTCAAAATGACAAAAACAACTTGAACAAAACAGACTGTGAATATAAATGAGTAAACATGACTAATGATCGCAAATATAAATGCAGTGTATAATGCATGCTTCCCCTTTACAAACATTAACTCTTGCTTTTGTTCCTGCGATGAGAAATTAACATATGTGACCCTCCATAGGAAAACACGTCTTATCAACAAAAGCGTTTTTTGGGGGGTTTGAGGTCACTTAGAAACCCTTTGGAAACCCGGTTTCGGAGGGTTTGAAACCCTTTGGAAACCCGTTGGAAACAAGCTTTTAGCCAGCAGGGTGTCCAGGCGTCCTGTGGACGCCCACTTTTTGAAGAAATTCATGAAAATTGCACCTAACCCTTTAAAAATTTATGATGGGAATTACCTTCAGGACGCCCACTTTTCAATTTCTGGCTAAAGGCCTGGTTGGAAACCCTTTGGAAACGCTTTGTAAAAATCTTTTTTTTGTTCGCTTTGAAACAACTGTGTATATCTCGCTTTGCTAACACTTTAACAATCCTTGCAAATACGCTCAGGCGTTTTCGTGGCTATTTGAATAGTAAAATGAAACAAAAGATTTTTCAAGTTACGCGCTTTAAATCACCGTGCGACCGCTGAAAGAGAAATTCGGCGTTGCTTCCTACATTTTTCGTCTTTTAAATTAGGGCTGCTGTTAATTTCACTTTCTGTTAAAACACTTGCGCTATTGATGCATTTGATTATGTTGCAAACGTAAACAACCAAAACCGGTAACACCGTATTGAAAATCTAAGTCTTTTGAGAGTAAAACAAATCAATTTGTTTTCGCCGGAGAGAAACAACAGCCGTATGAATCGTCTGCGTTCGCTTGCCATGCAACCATTTCGACAATGCATACCGCAATGACTTTATAAACATCTCGCTCGTCATAGATTATAACACTGCCATTCAGAGTAGGTGACGCTTTTCCCACTATTATTTATCTTTGGAGGTAAAATCTGTAGTGATGAAAATTTCCATGATGTGCTGAGTATTTCTCGTTTACTTTATTGCGAGCAAATTTTCATTTTAGTAAACATAGAAGCAGGCGCCAATTTGTTGGCACGGCCGCATTGATTTGCATTGAATATTGTGGATTCTACAACACATATAAAGTTACAATTGAAACAGTAAAATACTCTGCCTTTGAAGGTAGTCATTAATTATGATATCAGTAGCTTTGAACTTGTGAGTTTTTTCGGCATGTGTCAAATCTTGCTTTCTTTCAAATTCTTCGCCGCACGCTTAAATCACAAGTCATGTCACGTAGTCAGAAAGGCACAAGTATCAAATTTCGTTTCTTTGCGTTTTTACTTTCACCGACAAATAAATTCATGAAGTGAATAACGTGTTTCTTATCAAATAATTTTTCCCGGAAAAAAGAACATAGTGAATGAAGATGAGGGTTGTGAAAGAGCAAAGTTCTCCCGGTTTTTCCAGCGGGAGATAATCTCAGACTTAAGGAATGAGCCGACAGTGTATTCCCACGGGAGATATCTTTGGACTTGAAAAAGCGCTCAAATCAAATATTTGCATACGGTGAAAGATAGAAACATTTTCGGGAAACTTGTTGAATTAAATTTATAGTTTATCTTGTTGAATAAAACTTAAGTCTTGAATAAAACATGTATCGATAATCGAATGTTATGAAAGTGATGATGGCCAAGGAGCAAAAAAAAACTTAAAACTTAATTCATGAGGTGTTTGTAAACAACGCATATTACAAAGTTCGTAACGTGACCACCCGCGAATAACTAGGCTTTTTCATTTCACAAGTCGATTTTGATTTGAGTAAACATCAAAATGGCGTGCTAAAAAATATTTTTCGGCCCACAAATTAATCCTGAAACTTTATGCGTTCGCACTCATCCGGCCGATAATTTTTCGATTTTGCGTGAGTTTGAAAACGGCGGGTTTAGAAACAGTTTTTAACAGATTTCGACGAACTGTAGGTTATGCTTGTTACATTTTTCTGGCTTGTATTGCCACAAGGGGCAATTTGTTTTATTAGAAGTTTTCATTATAAATCATGTGTCAACATGATATTAAACAATGTTATTGAGTTCCTTTTCTGCTTTTCCTCAACCACTGGTACACTTGGTACACTTGCTCCACTTCATTTAGCTGTGGAAAACTGAAAGGACCAACACCCACAATGACAGTAGGGCCAAAAATATGCTGCCATGAACTATGAACAGTATCAATGTCATCTCATCTTGGCCAGTTAAAAACCCTCTCACCACTGCTAACAGTTGAGTGCAAGAACTTGAAACTGACCGAAGAATTGCCATCAGGACTACCAAGTGCACGGCCAAAATAGTAGCTTTTCTGATACTCAACAGCATAATACTGGTTTGCCTGGATAGATGGCGGCGTAAAGTGATAAATAACACACGTCCACTACATAGACTCAACTGGTTTAATCTTCAACAACACGTAGCGTACACGAGAACTGAACTGAACAACTTGGCGAAGGCCACGAGGGAAGGCTATGACGTCACGAAGACTAACAATAGAAACTGTAACCATAGAATCGAACGGCATACATTATCATAAAAAAAAAAACAGTTCTGTTCTTAACACTCCCACTTGATATATAATAATGCCGTTAAAGTCAAACAAGCAAAACTTAAACAATAACAATGTAATTACATAATGTCATAAACGCCTAATAAATCTCACAGTTTCTCAAAAGACAGTTTTGCAAGTCCTTTGGTCATAATGTCCGCAACCATGTCCCCAGTAGGGCAATAAATGACACGGATTTCATTTGAAACAACTCTTTCGCGAACAAAATGATGGCAAATGTCAATGTGCTTTGTTCGGTTATGATATTTGGCATTCTTTGCCAGTTCAATGGCTCCTTGATTATCTTCATAAATGGTAGTTGGGGTATCCAAATGTTTTCCAAGGTCTTCCATTAAACGGCATAGCCATACAGCTTCCTGTGTAGCTAAGCTCAGAGCAACATATTCAGGTAGAAGACTTAGCAACTGTCGCTTGCTTTCTGCTTGACCAACTAACTGTACTCCTTCCAATCTGAAACACATAGCCTGATGTTGATCTTCGAGTGTCAACATCTCCTGCCCAATCTGCATCACTGTAGCCGATCAATTCTGGATCCTCGTCATGAGCTGAAAATTTCAAACCATAGTTCAAAGTTCCTTTGAGATATCTCAGAACACGCTTTACATCAATCCAGTGATCTTTACTTGGTCTCGACATATACTGGGATAGGACTCCAACTGCAGCAGCCATGTCAGGTCTTGTTGCTGTTGCTATGTAAGTCAGACATCCAATTGCCTGTTGGTATGTTTGAACATCAAACGGCTTATCCGTTGGTGGTAGCTGCTGAAACCTTTTGCCCAGTTCAAGAGTAGAAACAGGTTTGCAGTTTTCCATTCCAAATTTCTCAAGTACTTTCTCAACATAGTTAAGCTGGCTTACTGTCAGTGTTCTACACAGTCTGTCTCTCTTGATCGACATACCAAGGAGGTAGTGTATCTCCCCTTGGTCAGTCATTTCAAATCTCTCACACAATGCAGCTTTCTCTGCTTGTAGCAACTGAGGGTTGTTTGAGACTGGAATGATGTCATCGATGTACACGCCCAGTATCACAAAACTGATGTGACCATTGACTTCTTTCAACGATTTAACATAAATGCATCCATCAGCATTATTCTTGCGATAGCCAACTGAATTCAAATACTCATCTAGAGTAGTGTTCCAACAACGAGCTGACTGTTTGAGTCCATAAATGCTTTTCTTCAACTTGCAAACATGATTTGGTTTGTCGGGATCGACAAATCCTTCTGGTTGTGACATGTAAATTTCACAATCCAATGAACCATTCAGAAAGGCAGTTTTTACATCCATTTAATGTATCTCCAAATTTGCGCGTTAGCTAGGGCAAGCAACGATCTCACAGACGAATATCGAGCCACTGGTGAAAACACCTCATCATAATCTATACCTTTCACTTGAGAATATCCTTGTGCAACAAGTCTAGCTTTGAAGCGATCAACAGAACCATCTTCATCACACTTAACTTTCAAGACCCAGCGGGATCCAACTACGTTCTTTCCTTCAGGTGGAGGAACTAGGTCCCATGTATCATTCTTCAACAGTGACGAATATTCTGATTCCATGGCTTCTCTCCATTGATTTGACTGTTCACCATTCAACGCTTCATGAACTGTTTTTGGGTCCTCAATCTCTGAACTAGTCACTAGGCATTCATCATCATCTTGAAATCTGCTTGGCCGTTTTCGCTGCCTTACTGGTCCTAGGTTTCGAACTTGTTCCATAAACAAATCTTCATAGGTTCTCTTAACTGGTGCTTCTTCATTTGTTGCTCCCACTGGTTGAGCATTCTGTAAAACTGCAGATTCAGCATTCTTTTGAACTGGAGGTTCTACACCTTGTGTAGCATCTGAGTTTTCCTCCACTTGAACTGACGGCTCAAGATGCTTTGGAACTGCAGGTTCTTTGTTCGTGGGTTGTTTTGAAACTGGAGACTCAGGATGCTCTGGAACCACAGGTTCTCTTTTCACAGAATGTTCTGGAGCATTTTCACTTTCTTCATCCACTTTAGGAAACACATTGCTCAAATCCAACTTGACTGCTTCTTTTGACTTGATCTCCTCTTCAAAATGATCAAAGTTCTGTTCAAAGAATGTTACATCTCGACTCACAACAAAACTCGTCTTTTCAAGGTCATACAGTTTGTACCCTTTAACTCCAGGAGGGTATCCAACGAAAATTGCTTTACGGGCTTTAGCATCTAGCTTTCTGCGCTTGCTGTTTGGAACATGCACATAACTCACACACCCAAAGACTTTTAGATGAGTAATGTCTGGTTTCGTACCAACCAAACGCTCAAAAGGTGTTTCATTCTTCAATGCTGTTGTCGGGCTTCGGTTAAGAAGATACACTGCTGTGCTGCAGGCTTCTGCCCAGAATTCCAGTGGTAACTTGGCTTGGTGCAGCATTGATCTTGCTTTCTCCATAATAGTGCGGTTCTTCCGTTCAGAAACTCCATTTTGCTGTGGACAGTACGGGACAGTAAACTCGTGTGAAATTCCCATCTCGGCACAGAATTTAGTGAAGTTGTTGGAAGTATATTCTCCTCCATTGTCACTTCTGAGGACTTTAACATCTTCTTCTGCCAGAATGTTCAGTTTCAAAATTTGACTACCAGTTTGTTTTTCGACAGAATTAACATACTCCTT
This sequence comes from Cladopsammia gracilis, assembly GCA_022457155.1. NCBI lineage: Eukaryota > Metazoa > Cnidaria > Anthozoa > Scleractinia > Dendrophylliidae > Cladopsammia > Cladopsammia gracilis. The sequence goes on from JAJGOT010000288.1 coordinate 250,644, forward strand.
GAACTTTGACAGTACTTCACTCTTGGACTTGATGAAGTAACTAGTTGTGTAGCGTGAGAAATCATCTGTAAATGTAAGCATGTATCTACTTCCACCTTTGGATTCCACTTGCATTGGACCACATACATCACTATGAACAATTTCATATGGTCTGGTTGCCCTGTGTTGGCTCTGCTTTGGAAAAGGCTTCTTCTGCATTTTGCCAAGAACACATCCCTCACATTCCTTTTGGGACTCTGTGACTGAATCACAGTTCATTCCATCAACCATTCCTTTCTTCATCAACTGATTCATGTAGTTGTAGTTTAGATGACCCAATCTATTGTGCCAAACTTCAAGTGATGGGCCATTGTCAGTGGTCGAAACCTGAGCATACTCAACAGTGTTCACTGTGTACAGCTTGTCATCTGGCAAACAACCAATGACGAATTCTTTGCCATTCTTCAGCACTAAACATTTATCCTTGTCAAAACGAATTTCGGCTTCCATCAACGCCATTGCCGGGACTGAAAGTAAGTTCTTGGTCAACTTTAATTTGGTACAAACAATACTTTATGCAAGTCAAGAGCAATTTTACGGGTACTGCTTACTGTGGGAAGTCTCACTTTCCCTTCACCAAGTACATGAATCACTGTGCTGTCTCCAAGATAAATGTTCTTCGGTTGTTCGTACTGAACAAAGTTCTCCAAAATGCTTTTGTCATGTGTCATGTGCTTGGTTGCTGCGGAGTCAATGAACCATTCATCCGACCGATTCGTTGTACTTGAAATCAGTGCCACTCCTTCGAGTTCCGCCATATTGGATCCTTCCCTTTTGCTTGTGTTAGGTTTCTTGTTGAACGGACAATTTTTCACCATGTGTCCTTCCAGGTTACTTTTGAAACATGTGACTTATTTGTACTTCTCGCGATCATCACGGTGAGACGGATTGCCTTTGTTAAAGTGTGAATTCTGAGAGCGAGAACGTCCACCACGACCGCCACCACGTGCTTGATATCTTCCTCTATAGAAATGGTTTCCTCTTTCGACGAAAAGTGCATTGTCTGCAGATTCCTGTTTCTCGTTCTTTTCGACACGCTTTAAATGCTCTTCAATCAACAATCCCTTGATGCTCTCCCAATCTAATTCTTCGGCTTTTCTCGCATTTAAGCTTGTAAGGAAGTTATCGTAGGACTCCGGTAAACTTCCTAATACCACCGTAGCAAATTTCTTCGAAGAAATTTCTTCGGCCATTTCTCTAAGTTGCTCGGCGAGGGAAGTCATGTATGTCAAGTGCTGCATGAGATCCTCCCCCTCCTTCATACTCGCTGCGAAGAATTTCCTGTTTACACGAACCATTTGCGTTACCGACACGAACTCAAACTGCTTTTGCAGAATCCTCCACGCATCCAGCGGGTTTGTAACGGATGCAATGTGAACTTGCAGATCTTTGTCAACATTTAACGCGATTAGCGAATATGCTTTATCAGAACGTAAACAAAAGGTTTTCTTGACAGCCGCCGATGCAGAATCTCCCGGTGGAACTTCCTGTCCTTCCTGGGTGAACCCCCACAATCCACGTTCCATCAAGACTAGTTTCACGTTGTACTTCCATGTTTGATAGTTTCTTCCGTTCAGCTTCTCTATCTTAATGCTCGAATTTTCAGATATTTCCGCCATTCCTTGGCAAAACAGCAACAACAGTACAACCAGAATAACAATACGGCGCCCTGGGCCCATAACCTGATAAATAACACACGTCCGCTACATAGACTCAACTGGTTTAATCTTCAACAACACGTAGCGTACACGAGAACTGAACTGAACAACTTGGCGAAGGCCACGAGGGAAGGCTATGACGTCACGAAGACTAACAATAGAAACTGTAACCATAGAATCGAACGGCATACATTATCATAAAAAAAAAAACAGTTCTGTTCTTAACATAAAGTTGTGCAGCTCTTGCTCATGCAGTTCCAATATCATGTGGCATCGAAAGGCATGAACACTGTTAACGCTGGGAACTGGTGACTGAAGGACCAAGGACCTTGCAATAAAGCAGAGAAATACACCACAGTCATAGCCATTCTGCTGTTGAGGAACATCTTTCGGGGTGTTGGTTGCAAACAGCCACTGCTTTATGTCTATGTTGTTGTCAATTTCCTTCAGTATTCTCCACATCTTAACAACAGCATCTTCTGTGGATGGCTTAGTAAAAGAACCTGCCATGCTGTCCAAAACAAAAATTTGCTTCTCTTTAGGAATAACAACAAGAAGAAACCAATGCCCACTCTGGCCAGGGTTACAAGGGACCAGAACAATGTCCTGTTCCATCAAAGGAGCTTTTCCTTTCAGTGATTCTTTTGATGAACCGTTTCTGAAACCCTTCTCAAATAATTCCCACTCCAAAATTTCGACTTTTGTACCTGTGGCCATTCCCTTGGTTGCAATGAGGTGCAAATAAGCATCAATGACAACGTTTGTGAGGTAATTATCGGAATCTAGTGCTTTGCGCCCATATAAACTTTGAAGATCTTTATCATCAAGGATGCTGTTTCCTTTAAACATGACAGTTCCATTCAGTACACAACTTAAAAAAGGTTGTCTGTGTTCTGGGAAAACACAGGCGGCTTCATTGTTGAACTTTGGGCTGTCAGCTGATGGATTCCATAATTCCCTTTCATGCCAGTGCCTGGTGAGTGCTGTTGTGTGTTTAAAGGGAGTTGGCTTTTTTCACAAGCATTGTGCTCCTCTTTGACTTTAGTAGCATCAAGAAGTCTACCCAGAGTGGAACTTCTGAAAAGATTCCCAGGTGTTGCACTTGATTTCTTCTTTTTTGGTACTGTCTCAGTACCTTCTGGAGCCACGCCACTCTTCTTTCTCTTGCTCTCTTTTGGTGCTAGACCAGGCTGAGACTGTTGGTGCATTTTCAGGACAAAGGAAAGCCTTGGGAAAACTCCTGCTTCATCTGGCAATGGAAGTTTCTTTTCAGTGACGATTTTTGGGGTTTCTTTTCTCACATTTTGGCTGCTTGGTGGGTTTTCCTGCTTGTGTCTTTCCTCTTCAATGGATGATTTGGCACAGAGATTCCAATTCAGGAAATGTAACGCTCTAATTGTATTTTGATCAAGCGATCTTCGCTTTTCATCAAGGATCTCACTATAGGCAGAAAATGATCACTCAACATCATAAGATCCAATAGTTGTTGTAGTGTAGCAAGATGCCAGCTTGAAGAGTTCAGGCAGGATGCTTGCCTTTGCCTTCCAGAACAAAGTCAGGTCAAAGCTTCCATCTTTACTTTGTTTTACAGCAAGAGGGCCAAGGTGGTCTACATACATTTCCCACCCATCCTTTGGAACTTCTTCAATACCAGGGATGCTGTCAATTAAGCTGAGGTCATGCTCCACATCAATTAGATTTCGCGGATCAAGCACTTTAACTTGTTCCAGGAACTTTGATGCTGGTTGTGCCCATCCACAACATACTTGGACAGTTTCGAATGGGCAGCAGTAAAGGCTGAACTGAACAACAAAACTAGCTCTTTCCTTTCATTACACGTGAAAGTGTGCTCTCCTTCAAAACAAAAGGCATGATCTTCTTCTTCTTTCAATTTTCTATTTACATTTAGGAAGTGCAGGCGTTGCTCCATCTTTCCATGGGTCTGGGTGACATATGGCACTCTTTCTTGAAAATAATTCAGGTATATCATAAGGGTGGGCACTTTCACTTTTAGGAGTGCCAGCTGGGCCTGAAGCCTCTTCATAAAACTTTCATCTGCATACATTTCTTCCAATCGTAGAAGATAATCGCTTGTGGTAGCTCTGCAACGATTTATTTCTTCTCGGATGAAATCTGGGAACAGGAAGCAGTAGTCGGCATGGTACAGTACAGAATCAAACCAGGCACTCCAGCTTTTCGTTGTCGGGTTTGGTGGCATGGTGGCTTTGTCACCTGAATTAAGGGCCTCTTGAAGGAATTTCATGAAGCGACTCTTTCTTCCACTTGGTACGTAGAAAAGATTGCAAAAGCATTTCACAAACTCAGTTACCTCTTTAATCCTATTTTAAAATTAGAGGCCATCAGATTAACAATGTGGCTTTGGCATGTGATGTGAATGCAGTAAGGAAATAAACAGGACAATGTATCCATAACGCTTTCTTCATGTATGCCACGTTGTCTGAATTAAAAACACGGATATTGTCATACTCTATGCCATATTCATGCACAGTTTTCACTACTGCCTGTGAGACTGTTCTGTTGTTGGTTGCAGTAAAGAAGTGGGAATCAAGGAGCCATGCAACAGAATTTCCACTAGGAGAAAGTTCATCAAAGTCAAGAAAAACAGCCATGACATCAAGTACATACCTCCCATCGTCGTCACTGAGTTGGTCCACAATCAACGCCACTTTCTTATTCATAACCAACTCCTTAAGAGCAGCTCTTTCGGTCTGACAAACATCAAAGAGGTAGTAATCACGCAGCTGGGAACTTTTAGGAATCGCTCCATCATATGAAACACAAGTTTGCAGAAATTTAAGCATCAGTGGATTGACAGACTTGTGAAGGGGAATATTTGAAGCTGCACATACCCTGATCCACTCCTGACAAATTTTAACTTTCTCAATCTGCGCAGATGTTGTGCAATTAAGAATAGTTTTCAGCGTTTGCTGTTTACTACCTTGGTGTTGCTCTGCCTTCTGCTTGTGTACTGAGACTCCAGGTGCTTGTCAACCACGGATTTTCTTAGATGATCGATTACTATGTTACACGACAAACAAAACATCAGTCCATCATCCACGTGGAACGTACCGGTGGCGTATTTTTCTGCTCTGTCTTAGGCAGTCAAATTTGGACAAAGGTGAGATTTGGTTTTCACAGTAGTTGAACACAAAGGAACAGCGGGCTTTTTCACTATAAACTTGTCCATGAGGACGTCGGTGATGTACGCAAAAGAACCTAAATAAGCTTACATCTTGTTGTAAAACAACGCTTCCCTCATGTACATGTAAATTTCGCTCATTTCCGATTACCACGTACTTACAATGTGAGTATAGAAGGATCATATGTCATGGATTTAATCAGCAATTCTGATAGGCTAACTCAAAGAAAAGAATTGTTTGCATTGCGCCAATAGGCAATTCCTTAAGAATGAATAGACTAGCACCAGGCCCCAGACCTGCCAAAAACGAAAATAATGCCGTGAACTTCGATTGTTTGTAAAATCGATGGTTTCAGGACTTTTCTGGGGCTTTTTCGAAGAAAAATCATCTTGAAACTAAGTGCAGACACAGAATATTTTCAGACAAGGCATTTATTTATGGTTTACTTTTTAAGAATTGTGCGATTTTGTATGAATTAGGCAATTTTTTATGAATTGTGCGATCGGATGCGATTTGAGGTCAATTGTGCGAAATCGCACCATCGCGTAATATCAGAGGACCTGTAATTGTTGTTACCTCCATTAAGTTGCATTTAACTGCATTTACTAATTGCCCCACTGAAAAGCACCTCGGTGATGTGGGTTCCCCTGTTTAAACATTGTTATTGTTATTATTAAAAAGTGACTTACTATTATTTTGTAAACATCCTGAACGAAACACGTTTTCCAAACTTAAGGAGGCTCGTACCCATTTCTCAAGTCCACACCCTTTCAATTTTAATGGGCCATGTCTTTCGTTGTAGTGCATAAAAAGACAAGCCACTTTGCATGCAAACACACAATACACTGAACTTTATGGGAGTATAGGATTTGTTTACATCGGTGCTTCCATGGCAACAGAATGGCAATCCTCCGAAATTAACAAATTGCGGAGTTTCTCTAGATCGAGAGAAATTTTTGTAAAACCAGCTAGTGGACTAATTGATTTGACCATGGGCTTCAACTGGACAAAGTTTAAAAGAAATGTATGAGAGCGTTTTTGAAATTATTGGGGATGACGTTTTGGGGATTATAAATACAGTGAAAAACATACTATCGACATAATTGGCTAATATCTAAAGAAAATTATGCGCGATGGGAATGTCGTTTCATCTCATAGTAGTTTGATTCCATTTGAAATGGTGTGTGAAAAAGTGAAGGGGTTGCTTTGGCCGATTGCGAGAAAGAAGGATTTGATTAGCGTGCGTTCAGCTGCTCTTGTTGCTATTTTTGTATGTAATTTGGTCTACGTCTACAAATGTGATGATAATTTGGAACCCGCAAGATAATTTTTTTTAAAAATTTGACAATCTTGAGATTAATTATCAATTTGTATGGCCTGCAAGTTTCAAGGACATTGAAGACATGCAAGGCAATAAAACAGGGCCCCCAATGTACCAATTTATTCCCGCAGATTTTATGTTTACAAGTGAGCGTCCTCATTATTCACGAGTATTTAGTAGTACGAGTAATTTCGGAGGATCACCATTCCGTTGTCATGGAAATACCGATGTAAACAAATCCTACACTCCCATAATGTTCAATGTATTGTATGTTTTCATGCAAAGTGGCTTGGCTTTTTATGCACTACAACAAAAGATATGGCCCATTAAAATTGAAAGGTTGTGGACTTGAGAAATGGGTACGAGCCTCCTTAAACATTGTGTCGTGCTTTTAAAATGTGTAGACTCTTATTATTTTGGTGATCATCTTTAGCTTTGTTTACAATTATAATTGCGTTAGTTTTAAATAAATACACGCATGTGAAGGGACCTCCCGCTGTCTTTTGCCAACTGTGATCAAGTTTAGTTTATTAAAGAAATAAAAAACGCGCCGAGTGCATTATTGAGTTATATAAGCACGCAGGAATTTTTAAGAACATGAGAGAAGTGCAGAGAAGCACGAACCAAAGGCGAGTGCTTCTCGCACTTCTCGAGTGTTCTTAAAACTTCCCAAGTGCTTAAATAACTCAACAATGCATGAGGAACAAGTTTTTTTATTTCTTTTATAAAATAAAAACGGTTATAATGAACCTTACGTCACGCGCATGCTTTATCGAGTTATAATGAACTCGCTTTAACCAATCATAATGCGCGCATTTCATTGAGCATTTTATAATGCCCTATATTGTAAACAGTTACAGTACATAAATATAAAATTTAAGAGCAAGGAAGCCTAAAAGAAGCCACTGGGCTTATAAATAAATAGGCTCCCTCAATATATTATAATCATCTAATTATTAAAAGAATATAGCATCAGATCAATGGCAAAGCTACTAACAATAAACATTTATTATATATGATATATTTGTTGCTGCGGAGCGAGCGCAGCGAGCGAGCAGCAACATAATCAGGATTTAGGAGAGATATATAAGGTGGGACGAATTCTCAAATTCATCACTTTTTACCAGAATGCATTGCATTTAACCACACTTTTTACCAGAATGCATTGCATTTAACCACACTTTTTACCAGAGTTCTCTGCGGTATTTTTGACATGTGCTGAACAAATTTCCTTGGGTTTCCGACAGTTTCTTCGATGCGATAATTTAACGAGTTTTGCTCTTAAGACTAAACTAATAGATATTAATTCGAATAAAACTTTCAACTAAGAGAATTCGTTGACCTTTTTCCTGGGTAAAGGCAAAGTGCGATTAAACTTGTTCGAATGTTTTCTTCGCGAAGCCAATATTCACGGTAAAGGCAAGCCAGTAAATAAAATTCGCAGACGGTTGCGCTTCGCGCTGCAATTAGGATAAATAAATCGCCAAGCCTCCCGGAAGCAGAAAATAACTGAATTCTGATAAGCGTTTAACTCTTTTATTCAAAGGAAAGACATTTTCTTTCAAGGAAATATGAGTTTCATTAAAACTTGCATATATGACAGAAGATGATGCGTCACGCAATATTTATTTTTATTAAAATGTCTCACTAATTTATAGCACTCATCACCACAGTTCTCCTGAATCCGATTACATGTAAATGTAAAAAAAAAAATTAATATTCAAAGCGAGTACAGAAAAATTGGTAGCTTCAATCAACGCGTCTTAGAGTCTCATGCGCATGATCTGAGTGTAGGCTATGTGTAGAGTAAATACAACATGGTTATGTTTTCCAATAATAATACCCTCCCTCGAATTCACCTACATGTGAACTCAATGTCGATGAAAATAACACTAACTAAACAAATCAAATGTTCACACTGAATATCATTTGATAAATTGGACCTACTACGATTATAATTTACCTTCCTACTTCGACATATGTGAATTTTTTTGCCTGGGGGTGGGAGGGTGGTCTTAGTTTTAAAAACACCGCACAATTTGTGACTATTTTCAGTCTCGCGCAAGCAGATGGATCACTGCCTAGCTAATGTCAACATCAACAGAATGAGCCGCAGCATCACTATCTTTTAGATACCCTAGTTTTAAGCATAGTTGAGGCCCTGCGTATACGCAAACATAACTTCAAGTCTCTAACCTGGTATGTTAAGTGTTAATCCTCATGCATGCCTTGTAAATCCGTTAGTTCTTTTTAATCAATGCGGGGGAGTTTTCTGCTCATTTAACAGTCATTCTCTTTGCTCTGTTTGAGTTCGCAGAGAGTCGACACAAGGGATGCCACGAAACCATTTTGCACGTGGAGTCACGGCGAACGCAAAACACCTAGAAACTAAACAAAAAACGATCGTTCAACTTAACAAATGAAAAATAAAAACTAACTAGAATATTAATTACACCGTTTTGAAAGTTTTAGCAGAAAAACTGACCTGTTTTGGACAAATTTTCGAAGAAAATCTCGTTCAAATTTTTCGCGGTCAAAAACAAAAACACTTTCGAAGTTCATACCCATACGGCATTGCGAGTTGAGCGGAAGTTCCCGGATAAGGATCCACAGGGAGCGCAAAATGCCTTTCGACAGCAGCCCATCAATAGGGCTCCTGCTTTCGATCTTGAAGAGAAACCTAGGCTCATCCTCGGTGTAAGAACCTGTGAAACTCACGAGTGACGTAAAACAAAGAAAACAAAAGGCATAAAACAATAGAGTCAACTGGGAATGCAATACTACAAAGGTGAAAAACAAAGGAAAAAGTCACAGGTTCTTACACCGAGGTAAACCCGAAACCTATCAAGACAATGCACAAATTGATTCAGTCAGTGCCATCAAACAAAGCGAATGACCTTGACGGGATATCATGAAGACAGGAGCAGTGGGCTTGTGATGTAGACTACTTAATGTTTCGACACGCAATAAAAGACAACACTCATTTATGGACGTAACTTGGGCTGAGAAATATACTGGCCACCAGATGAGGGGTCCTCGTGCCTGTACTGCAAGGCGAAAATCGCCGCTAGGGCGATGTCTTGGGGCCAAGTTAACCGGTCCAGCAGAGTATCGCATGCCCCATCCCTGATGGGGCTTCAGCACGGGGTTGAAGCGGTGCCGCAGGCAGCAATTCCCCGCCCTTAATTTATTAACGAGACTGGAATAGGGATTTTGCCATCAATCAAAATTAGCAAACGACTAAGGTCTAGGTAACAGAGCAATTATTACAGAGACGTTGAATAAGTATGGGAGGGAGGAAGGGATCAATCTTGCTGCACGCAACTTGAGCCTTCTGAGATGAGGGCGATTGAGTAGTATCATCAGCACTTCAGTTCTATTACAGATTTGTAGAACTATCCGTTTAGCTTTTCCGTTGGGCAGGTGGTAGTTGTGGGGTTTTTAGCCGTTAATTTTTCTAGCTTTCTATTGTAGTTGATGCGGGCTTTTATCTTTTGGCGGTCTCACGTGCATTTTGGCTGCTGCTATTGTTTTTTTACAGTTTTCGTCAGTTCATTTTATGCGCGTTAAAGAGTGTGACCACGTGATCACTCTGTGCAACTTTCAAGGCTACAGCTCTCGCAGGAACGGAGCAAATCCCCTCTGAATTTTGAAACAGTAGAAATTTGTTTTTGAGCAAAAATAAGTCATCTTTTTCAGAAATCGAAGAGTACCCTATTGTTGCAATTAATATCCATGCGTTTATTCCCCAGCCTCCCTTTTAATTTGACTGCTTATTTACTGCGTGTTAAAAAGAGCGCGAGCACGTGATCATTCTGTGTATCTTTCGAGGCTACAGCAGAGCTTTTGTAGAAACGCAGCAAATCTCCTCTGAATATTGAAACATTAGAATTTTGTTAATGAGCAAAAATGAGCCATTTCTTTCAAAAATCCAAGAGAAGCCTTTTTAGCTCATTTACCATTTTCTATTGTTTCAATATTCATGCGTTTATTCCCAAGCGATCCTTGCGATTGCGATCGCAGAGATAGAACGATCGCAATCGCAAGGATCGGACTGCTTATTTTCTACTTGTTAGAAAGGGTGTGAGCACGTGATCCGCTGTGCATCTTTCAAGGCTACAGCTCTTGTAGAAACGCAGCAAATCCTTTATAAGTATTGAAACAATTGAAATTTGTTAATGAGCAAATTAATTCAATATTAAAAATCTGATGAAGTGAAGTATTTTAAAAAACTTGTGGTGGGTAGGGGTGGGGGAGGGTGGAAGTTCAGAACACTAACTGTTCGATAACTTTTTTCATCTAAGCGGATATGATTCATGAGTCGTGAAGTCTTTGTTAAAGGGTGTATGCACGGCGGCCATGTTGGTGTTCAGAACAATGAAATTTCCATCATCGTTTTGGGAATTTCGAACATGGCAACCATGTCTACGCTTTATTTAGACCCTCTTCGCCAGAATAAGAAGTGTGGTACACATCTGTTAACATATGAAGTAGTTTTATTTTCTTTACTTTTTTTTTCAATTTTCTAATCTCCACCATTGCTAATTATATAACTTAGGTAGTCCCATATTAAAAAAATATTAAAATACATGTAAATACACGAAATTGTTATTTCGAATTTACAAAGGTAAAAGTTGAAACGTCTTACCGCAGCTTATATTTTCAGTAAAAAAAAATCGATAATCATTGCACGACTAAATTTTCCATTAAGGGTAAAGGAATACTTCAAGGCTATTCTCGTGTTTAATCAATTTTCGAAGTTTCAATCCTTCAAGATTATAAAATTATTTCACAGTTTTTCTAGCATCATTCAAGACATAAAAAATCATTATTTAATCAACTATAGCTTTTATTTGTTTTCATGATTTAGGGAGCCATTTCTAATATTTTAAGGTCAGTGTTCGTCAGCAATCAAATGTCAAATATTGCCATGACTTTTTTGGCTAAAATTTTCTCGCCAAAATTGTTTTAGCCAGAGTGTGTATTGTTTTTTCCAAATAAATTTTCCCGTTCTAGGACATTTTATTACAATTATAGGTACCTCAAAGAATCGCCCCTTATAAGAAAAAAATGTTTAACACTGCATTCATTCTATAACTGACAGCACTTTAATTTCCGTGAAGTTACCTATCTAACAAACTTCTAAATAGCCAATTAACCGTCATAAATTAGGTTTTTTTCGGAAGATCGCTGTTTTTTTTTTCTATTTTGGAGCCAGTTAGGAGACGGCATTAACCTATGTTATAATGGATTTGAAAAGAAATATGACTATAATGCCGTCCTAAACCACGAAATAATTTCAATCGACTTAAAGTAGTAGTTATTAGCTTTATATAATCTGGGTTTCCATTATCATCTTTTGCTCTCAACATGGCACGTATTCCATTGTAACACTCGTTTTACACGATTTCTGCTGCTTATGCCGAAGAACAATAACGATTTTCTCTGGCTCGCCGGTGGGGTCGGGGCAAGTTGTAACGGTTATTTTTTTCAGGCACAGTTGGTCTGTGTGACGTTTAACTCCTGTAACATAACACAGAACATACAGTCATTTCAAATGTCTCTATTATTGGTAAAGCCATGATGTTGTCGAGGGAGACTTAGTCAGTGACTGGTTAGTTTCCATCTGTATATTTTGGTGTAATTTTCGTTAACCATGGAAGATCATGGAACTAAAGACTCGTTTACACATGCGATTTTTGTCGCGCTCTCCAATGCAACTTTTGTCCCAATTGTAAACCAGCAGCGATTTCTCTGCGATTCGGGCACGACATTTGCTTCGATTTGCTGTGATTTTCCAAAAATCGCCGCCAAGTTGCATCAGGTTGCGAACATTTTCGAAACCTCTGCGACATCGCGCGACAAATCGCGTCCAAATCGCACTGAAATCGCCGCCCGTTTACACATGCGATTTGAAGATACAACTTGCGCGCGACAAAAATTGCACAAAAAATCGCATGTGTAAACGGTGGTTCGATACAGTTTTCTAGAGACCATACCAACATTTTTCAATCGGCTTTTAAGCGGTCTTCTCCAAGTCAGATCAACGTGAAATTTTCACCACGAACTAGTTCTGAATTGAAGTTTGGCAAAATATATTGTCTGGTAAAATCGATATTACCATGACGACGATAAACAAGAAACTTAGAAATCAGTAAAAGTGAAATTTAGCGCGTTTAAGATTTTGCATTGAAAATCCCACATAGACATCTTAAAATATGGTATATGGCATATATATTTTGCAAGAATAAAAAAATCTGTATGTTTGAATTCAAATAAATCGCAATAATATTTCAAACCTTACTATTTGTGTACTGGCAGGAGCGCTCCTGGTACTGTCTGGTACTGGTAATAAATTGATGGAGATATCAACACTGGTTTTGTGAAATTCTTTAATGATAGTGTCAAAAAGTAGCTTGATGTTATGTTTGTAAACCTTCAAAGTTTTGTTTACTTTCTCTTTTGCGATCTTGAGAACTACCTGTTTTCCTAACATCGCTTCATGTGCAATTTTTGGGTATTTTTCGATTTTAATCGCTTTTGCAAAAATCTGAGAAACGGCTAGATGGATTGTTTTAAAACATTCACTGTGCATGCTTACCGATGTGCAAACTGAATATTATCTGAAAGTTTCATTGACATTGATTCACTATAACGCCTTTAAATTTAAAGATGAAGACGACGTACGAACCGGCCGAAAAAATGGCGTTACAAATTTACTTTTTTAAGTTACGCTTAATAATGATTTCAAATCAATGCGCACTGCATTCCTCCGTGATTTATACTTTCGTTGTGATCTGCTGTGCATCTATTATTATCTATATTCGAGCATGATTGTACCTTATTACTCTCCTTGCTACTTTCCAGATTCTTTTAAGTCTCCTTTTAGGATTATATTGAGCAATAAATGCCCTTTTGCGTTTTGAAAACGTTTTTACAGCAGGCGTTTTGAGCGCAAAAGAATACATATGCCTTTGCATATGTATTCTTTGCATCAACGAGCGTACATTGCAATGTTTCAATCACGGAAGAATGTAGTGCGCATTGATTTGAAATCATTACTGACGGTAACTTAAAAAAGGAAATTTGTAACGCAAACGTTTTGGCCGGTTCGTACGTCGTCTTCATCTATAAATTTGAAGGCGTTCCAGTGAATCAATGTCAATGAAAGTCAAACTTTCAGATAATATTTTGCACATCGGTAAGCATGCGTGGTTAACGTTTTAAAAAATCCATCGAGCCGTTTCTCAGATTTTTGCAAAAGAGATTAAAATCGAAAAATACCCAAAAATTGCACATGAAGCGATGTTAGGAAAAATGGTAGTTCTCAAGACCGCAGAAGAGAAAGTAAACAAACAAACATAACATCAAGCTACTTTTTGACACAATCATTAAGGAATTTCACAAAAACCAGTGTTAATTTCTCGATCAATTTAATACCAGTACACAAATGGTAAGGTTTAAAATATTATTGCGATTTATTTGAATTCAAACATACAGAATGTTTTTATTCTTGCAAAATATATACGCCATATACCATATTTTAAGATGTCTATGTGGGATTTTCAATGCGAAATCTTAAACGCGCTGAATTTGACTTTTACTGATTTCTAAGTTTCTTGTTTATCGTCGTCATGGTAATATCGATTTTACCAGAAACTATATCTTACCAAACTTCAATTCAAAACTAGTTAGTCACGTTGATCTGACTTGTAGAAGACCGCTTAAAAGCCGATTGAAAAATGTTGGTATGGTCTCCAGAAAACTGTATCGAACCACCTTAAAGGAGCAAACAGATTACGAGGTACTAGGACCTCGAATATGAAGTCGTTTTTTGTATTATTACTTGTTTTCATTCTGTTACTATTATCCTTCACTTGGAGTAACTGATAATGATTGATTACATCGTATGTATATCTGTAAAAGTTTAATTGGAAAGAACTAAACGTTTTTCTATAAATGTATCTGCAGTTTAACATTTATTCTATTCCGACTTTTGCGTCTATTTTTCCAGCAGAACTTGTATTGATAGCAGTATTTCAAAGCTGTGGTGGCTCGTTTTATTTATTAAATTTATTTATTTATTGTTATAATAATAATAACTTACGTTTTAAGTTTTCTTTTTCCACATCCAAAATGAGGGTTTTCTTCTCCATGCTGTAAATGGGCAGCTTAGCACACATGACAGCCATTTCATCACTCAGAATTGAGCGATCATCAAGGGTACCAACAACTTCGTAGCGATACTCGGTTGAAGTCTTTGCCTGAACGGGACCTTGAAAGGCCCCCTGTAGATAAAACAAGTTCAGTTACGACAGTCAGTGTGCTGTTACAATTTTCTGATAAGAAATGCACTTCAGTTATCTTAATACTTCTCCAAGGCTTTGCTGAAACAGTTGTAACTCTCAATCAAATTAAGTACGACATTCAATTTCAATTGCCTGACAACAACACAAAAAGAGAGATCAGTATTCAAAAATTGTATGTACCATGGATCCAGACAAAAAGGAAAGCAAAACAAGTGAATAAAACTAATAAGAACATGTAATGGATTTCCGGACTTGAAATTATAACAAACCATCAAATCCATGGCTTAAAAATGATCCCAGAGATAGCTCTCGTAAGCGAACGATACACTGCTCAACATTTTTCAATATTTGTTAAATGAGTAAAAAAAACAACACATTCAACAATTTAAATCGATTGACTGACATCGTTTAACAAGTTGGAATAGAGCCTGTCTTTTCGTTCAGCAACGTGCAAGAAAAACATCCCCGACCACAAAAGGCTCGGCCGTGCCTGGTGGCTTAGCTTTAGCGTCTTACCTTGTCAAGAATTTTCATAAGATCATCAGGCTTTGGCAGCTCTTCGGTGGAGTTACCCAGAAAACAGGCTTTGGCAGAAGAGCTTCGATACATAGCCAAGTTCTGTACCAGTTAAAAATCAGACAAAAATGTAAGTAAAAATTACTATAGTGCGTAAGTTTAAGAAATTCATCGAGTCAATCAGCTGCCAGTCAGTCAGTTAGTCAGCCATGCGGGTTAATCAGTTAGCGAGTAAGTGATTACGGTGAGTGGTAGTTTGTTTGTTAGTAAGTATTGAAAACCAAGGAAAGAACGTAGAACGAACGAAGGAAGTAGTGGTGAGTTCTGATTAGTAAGTAAGTAATCGAGTAAGTTGTAGTTAGTAAGAAAGTAAGTATAATTAAGTAAGTACTGAATTAAATAAGGATGAAAGTACGATTAGGTTTTATAGTAAGGAAGGAAGGAAGGAAGAACAAAATTAATTAAATAAGTAAGTAGTATACTATTCGTGTGTAATTTGGTAAGTAAGTGGGTTAATACTGGGATTAAATTCAATAAACTAAGGATACGAAAGAAACCCGTTAAATCGGAAATTCATAGCCAGTGCTTCACGTATCAAGCCTATTTAGAACATGGCCAATTAGACGCATCCTATGTAAGCAGAACCTGCATGCAATTAAAACGACACAATGCAACTACACCCACACCTCCCCCAGTTTCACCTGGTTAAAGTCGTAAATAGCATCGACATTTCCTGCAGATGAAGAGCCTGTGTTTGAAATGTGAAAGGTCTCCGTCTGCTTCTTAGTGTCGACTTCAATTTCTTCATCGTACTGTTCGTTTCCATCGTCAACCTTAACTGTGTACTTTGGCACCACATCCTACAAAGTACAAGAAAAATGTTACTTCAGTCTTTTTTCGGTTGGAGTCTCTCCTTAGATGTTTCCAGCAGGGAAATTGCAGGCAACAATAAGAATCCTTGCATTGTGACATGCTTACGTCGACTTTCGGAGTCAAGAGTGTTCTTTATTTTTTTTTTTTATTTGGGGGTGAGGTGGTGGGAGAGAATACGATGATCTTATAAATGCCTTGGGCGTTTATTAAAGTTTTCAGTCATTTTAATTTAACTGTGAGAGATTATTTGTTAATTGGAAAGTTAACATTAGTTAAATCTTGTAAGTCAGTTTTTATAGTTATTTTAATTTTTACAAATGATTGTAATTAAAATATTATTAGTATAACTGAAGATTTTTTAACCGAGTTTAAATAAAGATCTACTATACTACTACTAGTGTCGAAAAACCAAAAATCAAATTTATCACTTTGGCCAATCACAACAGACGCGGACAACCCAATGAACCAATCAGAAAATCAGAATTAGCTCAAAGCAAATACATGTAGACGACCCCAAGTGCCAAGCGCGATTGGTTTCAGATGGTTTACCTCTGCCCGATTAGTTGAGAAAAGGGTGCGAGATTTTTTTAATCAATCAAGAAGCAAACTAATCACAAACTTTTCGTCGCATAACTAAAGCTGCTCTAAATCAACCAAATATTCACTTGTTCATATTCGTGAGGCTCCAGTTATGATTTGTATTAATCAGTGTTGGTTCTGTCTTTATTTTATTGTTCGCACAAAATCATTTTGAAGAAAACTACAGGATGATGAAGATAATTTCAGCAAAGTCATTCAGCACGGTTACCTTTTTCTCTGGTCCACATTTGCAAACAGTTGCTCCTGATGTGGCGACAACAAACAAGGTAAAGCACAAAAAGACTTTAAACTCCTGATGACAAATAAAATCATTATAAGTGTGGATTCGCCATATTTTGTGAAGTTGGCGCTCTTTTTAATTCGATCAGTTGTTAATGAGTGTAACTTGTTAGCTCTGTGAAGAATACTTACCATCTTAGGTCGTTCTTCTAACAACAAAGGCTCAGCTCTTCTTTCTTCTTTCAGCAAAAGGTGTTTGAAAATTTTCACGGAATAATGAATCCACGCGTTTGAGTCGTACACTTA
Source organism: Cladopsammia gracilis (assembly GCA_022457155.1). Classification (NCBI taxonomy): domain Eukaryota; kingdom Metazoa; phylum Cnidaria; class Anthozoa; order Scleractinia; family Dendrophylliidae; genus Cladopsammia; species Cladopsammia gracilis. The sequence continues at coordinate 267,646 of JAJGOT010000288.1, forward strand.
TATACTTGTTGGGTGCCCTTGATATTTCCTTGTTCTGAACATGATAAGCTATAATACCCTGAATTCTTTCCGCCTTTCAACTCAATTTTGCGGCAAAGCTAGTCACGTAGCAATTCCTTTAGTTCAGCGATTGTTTTCACATGTTGTTGTTCAATAGCTGAAGAAGTCACCCGCAATTGCTGAAGGAAATATTTTTTTTACTCACCAGCACGTTCTATGTTTAGGAAACTCAGCTGACCAGCTGCTTCTGTAAATACGACCCGAGAGACGCAAACCTTTTGGTCAGATCTTGTCTGATTTTCTAAATGATATCAGTTGGAATAAGAAGCTCATTAGCATTCAATAGTGAGGTTAAAATTGCACTAAAATTAAATGCTAGCATACACCATGCGACTGCTAAGATATGACTAATAACTAATGCCCGTCTATAAGTCTATAATTTAGGTAAGGTACCTTGAACTTGGTGCAGTGTCTTATTACACCAATATATATATATATATATATATATATATATATATATATATATATATATATATATATATATCGGGCGCTAAAGAAGTCATTCGTCAAATTATAGTGCCTGAAGAAGCTTTGTTTTGCAAAGCAAAATATTGGGCACTATTATATTTCGGCCACTTTTATTTTATTTTATTTACTTCTGCTTCTGTTTTTCTGCCGTTAGGAGTCAGTCTCCCGTTTCTTTTGTTTCATTGGTGATCAGTTCAGCGCGCATTGTTACTCATATAAAACACCTTCCACTTTCCGATAGAAGCTGATAGAACATTTTTTTAAACGCTCAAAAACAAAGCCAAAAGAAAGTACTGTTAAAGAGTTTGGATTTCAATCATTGGTCATATGCCATAGGCTTTCATCCAAAGACACAAAAGCTATAAACACATGACAACTCAAGGTCAGGCTACTTGGAAATAAACGTGATGACTTCCCGTTTCTCTGAAGTTTTATCTTACATTTATCTTAGACAGAATTTCGTGAATGCGTGTTTTTACATGTTGATGTTCAATAGCTAAAGAAGTCACCCGCAATTGCTGAAGCAAGTATAAAGTTTTTACTCACTAGTACGTTTTATGTTTAGGAAGCTCAGCTGACCTGCTAAAATAGTTAAGTGTTCACATTTCATAACTGCATGTTAACGAAGTGAAACTAGGTACTAAACTAGTAATGCAAGTCTGCACTATGGCTCTAGCATCTCTATATCCGGCAAAAATTAACCAGTGCGTTTTATTTACAAGTGTCACTGAACTCACTGTCTAAACATACGTTCAATGACACGTGCGCATTGAGTCCGACTGGGTGGTGAGTGTTGGTGTTTTTTTTTTAACCCGCGAAAGTTTTTCTTGACGATTCTTTAGGATGGAAAACTTGCTAGTCAGCTCAATTACGGTGACACCGTGTTTTTATTTCTGCAACACTTTGTTGTATTAAAAGGAATAAAGAATTGTTCCCCATCTCAACTCTATTGGTCCTGCTGGTGAAGTTTACTGACCTCAAGACCTGCTCATCACCAACTCGTTCACGGTGTACTGTTACTCATGTCATATATCTGATAACAGTTCAAGTTCGTCTAAAACATTAACATTGCCACCCAATTTGGCATTTTTGGCTTTTTATTCAATTCTTATATAAGGTCAAGAGAAGATCTTTACAAAAGGAAATAATCTTATCATTCTAAATCATTTTTCACATATCCGCCTTTAGTAAGTTGGGATTCTCTATAAATCGCCTTTAATTCTTGTTTGGATATAAGCTACGCACGCAGAGTAGTACAATAACTAAAGGAAGATTTCCATCTGTTTTGAGGCCTGTCAGGCCATTATACAGTTAGATGAGTTAAATTACTCTTGAAGGTACTAAAGATGAGAAGAGAAAATGGGGTCAAACAAGTTAAGTTTTTTTGTTGATTTCCACTCCGGCAAAGATTACATGAATGCACACACATAAATAATATAAATACAATAAAACAAGAATATAAATAAATACAAGAAAACAAACATAAAAACAACAAATCTATTGATTGAGGGCATCAAAACACTACCCTAATACCGATGCCTTTCTATGGATCATATAAAAATATGTAGGCAGTAACTTGAACAGTGAGATAAAAGGTGGCGAAAAAGGCTGAGCTTTTTTTTAAAAAAAAAAACTTTTATCCAAAGAAGTTTTGAGGTGTAGGAGAAAATTTTCTTAAGTTTTATCGAAAAGGTTCTCTGTAAAGGTTTTGTTGAGTAGAGCCTCTGGTTGAATAGGGATGTTGCTCATTCATGAAGCAAAGGTTCACATTATTTTTATTACCATTAACGTTCTCGTGAATAAATAAACAAGTGTGTTAAGTGGCATAATATCCCCCCAGCGTTTTCCTTGATCTCCCAAACAACAGTTTATCGGAAGAACCGAATGGATGAAGAGGGACAGAGTGGCTGAGAACAGTTTCAATTAGGTAGAAAAGCAAAACTAAGATATGACTAATAAATCGGGCGCTAAAGAAGTCATTCGTCAAATTATAAATGATTAATTTATAGTGCTAGCCCCTGAAGAAGCTTTGTTTTGCAAAGCGAAATATATTGGGAACTATTATATTCCGGCCACTTTTATTTTATTTTATTTTATTTTATTTCATTTGCTTCTGCTTCTGTTTTTCTGCTGTAAGGATCAGTGTCCCGTTTCTTTTGTTTCATTGGTGATCAGTTCAGCGCGCATTGTTACTCATATAATACACTGAACTTCCACTTCCCGATAGAGCCCAAAACCACAATTCAACGCTGAAAAGCGAACAAAGCCAAAAGAAAGTACTGTTGAGGAGTTTGGTAAACACATGACACAACTCAAGGTCTGGTTAGGGAAGTAAACGAGATGACTTCCTGTTTCTCTGAAGTTTTATCTTACATTTATCTTAGGTAGAATTTCGTGAATGCGTGTTTTTACATGTTGTTGTTCAATAGCTGAAGAAGTCACCCGCAATTGCTGAAGCAAGTATTCAGTTTTTACTCACTAGCACGTTCTATGTTTAGGAAGCTCGGCTGACCAGCTGCTTCCGTTTTAGTGCGAAACCAGAGACGCAATCCTTTTGGTCAGATCTTGTCTGATCTTCTTAATAATATCAGTTTGAATAAGAAGCTCCTTTGCAGTAAATAGGGAGGTTAAAATTGAAAAAATAAATGCAAGCATACACCATGCGACTGCAAATTTTTATACCGAACTGTTTTCAAATAGTTACATGCGATAGAAATAGTAAACAGTGGCGAAAAAGAGCTTTTTTGAATAAAGTTTTATCCAAAGACGTTTTGAGGTGAAGGAGAAAATTTTCTTAAGTTTTATCGAAAAGGTTCTCTGAAAAGGTTTTGTCGAGTAGAGCCTCTGGTTGAATAGGGATGTTGCTCATACGTGAGGCAAGGGTTCACATTATTTTTTTTTTACCATTAACGTTCTCGTGAATAAATAAACAAGTGTTTAATTCAAGTGGCAAGATATCCCCCAGCGTTTAGCCTGATCTCCCAAACAACAGTTTATCGGAAGGAAGGTAAAGAGGTACAGAGTGGCTGAGAACAGTTTCAATTAGGTGGTAAACGGCAAAACTAAAAATATGACTAACAACTGATGCCCGTCTAAAAGAAACTTTTAAAGACGATTCTTAATTTAGGTACGGTGGTCTTTGTATTACACCGATATAACTGTAATATATTAATCGGGCGCTAAAGAAGTCATTCGTCGAATTATAAATGATTAATTTATAGTGCTAGCCCCTGAAGAAGCTTTGTTTTGCAGAGCGAAATATTGGGAACTATTCGATATTCCACATCTATTTTTTTTTTTTGCTTCAGCTTCTGTTTTTCTGCCGTAAGGATCAGTTTGCCATTTCTTTTGTTTCATCAGTGATCAGTTTAACGTGAATTGTTACTCACATAATACACCTTCCACTTCCCGAGAGAGCCCAAAATCACAATTCAAGAAAGAAAGAAAAAAATCATTTTTTTAAAAACTAACGCCGAAAAACAAACAAAGCCAAAAGAAAGTACTGTTAAATAGTTGAATCAGTGGTCATACCATAGGGTTTCATCCAAAGACTTAAAAAGCTATAAACACATGACACAACTCAATAAGGTCTGGCCCCCGGGGTCTGGCCGCTAGGGAATTTCTCTGAAGTTTTATCTTACATTTATCTTGGGTAGAATTTCGTGAATGCGTGTTGTTCAATATAGCTGAAGAAGTCACCCGCAATTGCTGAAGCCAGTATTTTTTTACTCATTAGTCAGACTAGTACGTTCTATGTTTAGGAAGCTTAGCTTATGACCTGCTGCTTCCGTAAACACGACACAAGAGACGCAATTCTTTTGGTCGGTTCAATTCTTTTGATCAATAAGAAGCTCCTTTACAGTTAATAGGGAGGTTAAAATGCAAAATTAAATGCAAGCAGACTGCAAATTTTTATACCGAACTGCTTTCAAATAGTTGCATGCGATAGAAATAGTAAAGCGTTCACAGTTCGTAACTGTTAACGAAGTGAAACAAAGTAATAACTAGTAATGCAAGGCTGCACTATTGCTCTAGCATCTCAACATCCGGCAAAATGGAACCAGTGCGTTTTATTTACAAGTGTCACTGAACTCACTGTCATTGAACGCATGCTTAAAAGCATGCGTTCAATGACACGCCGACTGATTTTTGTCGCCTGCGGTATCAACGCCGAAAAAGCGGGAAAAGAGTTAAAGCGTTATTTCTCGCTAATGCAACACATTGGGCAGAAAAATGGTTTGAATCATGTCTTTCATACACTAAATTAAGCTACCAAAAGAAATTATTTTGGGGGGGGCTTCAGTTCTACTAAACTTTAATACTGACCTCAAGACCTCATTCAGGGTGTACTGTTACCGTACTGACAGTGATTGTGATTGAGCTATCGGCGAAAATCCTACAAATACACGTACGAAGTAGCCTGCGAGCAGGCTCTACCATTTGGGTTTTGCGCGCGAGTGCTATGCGAGCGGCGAAGCTGCGAATTACGAGAGAGAAAAGTAGGGTTTTGCGCGCGAGTGCCGGCTCACAGCTTCGCCGCCAAGATACTCGCGCGATACCCCAAACAAGTGAGCCTACTCGCAGGCTACGTACGAAGATGCTTTTGTAATGAAAGATTGTAATCAAAGATTTCCAGTTACGCACTCCATGGTTTTCAAATTCGTCTTAACCACCCAATTCGTCATTTTTAGCTTTTTACTCAATTCTTATATAAGATAAAGACTGAGAAGATCTTTTACATAAGGAAATAATCTTATCATTCTAAATCATTTTTCAGATAATCACCTTTAGCTGGGATTCTCTATAAATCGCCTTTAATCCTCGTTTGGAAATAAGCTACGCATGCAAAGTAGTACAATAACTAAAAGAAGATTTCCATCCGTTTTGGAGCCTGTCATCAGGCCATCATACAGTTAGACGAGTAAATTACACTTGAAGGGAAAAGGTTTTGTCCCTTTGGGCCTTATTGTTTGGCTGTATGCATGTTCAGAGAGAGAGTATGGGATTATCTACTGTTTTCGACTTTAGGCTAAGGGTTAAGGTTGAACTATGAATAGAATAGAATAGAATTCTGTCTGAGTACCCTCCGAGCAGCTTAAATAGAATTTTTTTAAACATATGATGCATCGTGGAGTTTTTCGGACAAAATTCAAAGTATTGGCCAACTGATAAAATATGACCTCATGTGTTTGATATATCTTATTTTTAAAAAGTGCTTTTATTAATAAAGACAAAACGAAGAATTAAATCACTTCGTAAAGTCTGAGACCGCTCTTAACCTTCGCGTTCAAGACTTTCTTTGCTTAACTCTTGATGGTTTTATATACTCGACTAATTCTGCTCTACATTTTTTTTACAACAAATAAAATAGGACTGGTGACTTTGGGCAGTAATTCCCTCTCCCCCCCCCCCCCCCCCCCGTCTTTTAGGCTCTATTTGTGTAGAACTTGTCACATAATTTATTGACCTCAAGACCCTGTTCTTAGCTGTAGTGTCCAGTATTGGCACTTCGTTTAGTTTAGCACGTATTGTTCCCTATATATGCATGTGATAACAATATGACCGATTGACTAACCAATTTCGAGAATCCTACGCGTTCGACGTTGTCAAAAATCTCTTCAGCGGTTTTTTTTTTCAGCGTTTTTGCCGTTTCTAAACACTTAAGAAAATAATAACTAACATTGTGCAAGAGCCTTGAGCTGGAGCTGACTAACAAGTTTCTATCCTCAATAAATCCCAAGCAAAACAAGACTGTCTAATCCACAAAGCGCTAAAAATACGCGGTGGAAAGAACCCAAAACTTTACATACAGTCGAACTGAGAGTTTACTTATAGCGAGTTCATTTTAGCCATTTTTCTGAACCGCGTGACTTCGATCCGCTAAGCAGTTTAAGGCCTGGGTTTAATAAAGTCTGTTAGGAAAATATCTTCGGCTAGATTGCCTAGACCGGCATGAAGTTTTCCCTGAATGTAATCTAGACGTCGTCTTCTGTATAAGGTTGGTCACGTGACTTGGTCACGTGATATGTCACGTGATTACGATTAATCGGCGATATGCCAGCGAATTAATAAATCCTTTTTAATATATCCGTGTAATTTACCCCAGGATTTAGATTTTTTTTTAGATTTCATTGCAACCCTTTCAGTTGTCAATCTAATTTTGCTAACCTTACAAATATTATAGGTTTGTATTTCACAGCCATTTCGTATACTACAAGAGTGAAAAAGATACCCCTTGTGGGCGGTGCCTCACAGTGTAGCCCACTATATGGAGTACCGCCTCCCGGACCATAACGAGTGCTTCGGCTTGTTACTAAAGGGGGCGGGAGGGGGGCGGGAGGGGGGGGGGAGAGGCACTGTCACGGAGATTTGGTGTCATTTCAAAACCCAAGAAATGTTTTGTATGAAAAGGAACCGCCAAAAAATGATGGTCCAGTTTTGATAAATCACCACCCTAGTGGGACGTAATAAAACCGTCGAAAACACCCCGTAGCATAGATTTATGAGATAAGCATAGAGTTTTTGATTGCTTGAAACGTGAACGAGATATTTCCATCAAACCCGTGGTGGCGGTGTTCAGGTGTAGACCCGCCTTAACAGAAACCGAAAACTAATGGTCTAGTTTTGTGATAAATGACCATCCCAGTGTACCACTCCAGTGTACCACTCCAGTGTACCACCCCAGTGTACCATCCCAGTGTACCACTCCAGTGTACCATCCCAGTGTACCACCCCAGGGTACCATCCCAGTGTACCACTCCAGTGTACCATCCCGGGTACCACTCCGGTGTACCACCCCAGGGTACCACTCCAGTGTACCACCCCAGTGTACCACTCGAGTGTACCACCCCAGTGTACCACCCCAGTGTACCACCCCAGTGTACCACTCCAGTGTACCACTCCAGTGTACCACTCCAGTGTACCACTCCAGTGTACCACTCCAGTGTACCACCCCAGTGTACCACTCCAGTGTACCACTCCAGTGTAACACTCCAGTGTACCACTCCAGTGTACCACAGCAGTGTACCACTGCAGTGTACCACTGCAGTGTACCACTGCAGTGTACCACTGCAGTGTGCCACTCCAGTGTACCACTCCAGTGTACCACCCCAGTGTACCATCCCAGTGTACCAAAACCGTCGACGAGTGTCTTTAGTCATTGACGGATTGGGTCCCAATGAATTGCAACTTTAAAAAAGTTAGCCTAACATTTTTCATGTTCTCACATCTTCGTTTCCAAAATGGGTTAGAAAAGACCATGATTTGAATTAGTTTATTTCCTTAAAACTTTTATAGCAAAGCTGAAAACAGCGTAGATTTTGTTTTGTACAATATTTTAGCTGACATGACAAGCCTTCCTTCAGGTATAAGATTTAATTTACAATGTGTTATACGATGTAATATAAACAAATATACGCTTTTTCAGCTTTGCTTTAAAGTTTTATATCCAATTTTTTTTGGCTGAAGTAGATCCTCAAGGATCCAGCGTACAAGCAGCGGGATTCTCTTATACGGCTTCTTGCCATTTACCCATTTTTTGATTTCCTTCTCTTGGTGTACATGTTTTAGAATTACTTTACTTTACTTTAATTACTTTAGTTGACGTGTGTGCTTAGTTCGTTATTTAACGTACTACATTTATTTTGCGTTGTTTTCCTAACTGATATGTCTTGTCAGTAACTGTGCTCACACTGTGGGTGGCTCCTCCTAAAATGTTCTGCAATTGGTATAGGATTTAATGGAGCCGAAACCAATTGTGGAATTGCACGCATTTTGGGCATCCTACTGATGAACAGTTACGAAATTCAGATATATTTAGTAGCCACATTTATTTGCGGTCTGTCCACTTTAATTTGTACTGAAATACTGTCATGTATGCGTCTTAGTCTTACGTAATATATCAAACACGAGGAACAGTGTTTCATCAGATTTCCAAACACCGAGAAGTGGGTTGGAAAAACGAGGCAAAGCCGAGTTTTTTTAAACCCACTTCAAGGTGTTTGGAAATCTGATGAAACACTGTTTCGAGTGTTTGATATAGCTTCTCAAACTGATCGTTAAATGCGGAGAAAACGAAGGAATAAAATCGCCAAAATCTATGCAAATTAAGAAGCGATTTCAAAACCTCCTTCACGGTAGTGATTTCCTTTGTGTTCTCGTCATGAATTATTAATGAGTTTGAGAAGTCTTACGTCAATGACGTTATCTTGTAAAGTACTCAAAGCATGGGTATTAAAAAAGCACGAGGTTGTAACAACATGGCGTCCTGTTTGCTGAGTTCATGACAAATACGTCAAGGCATTGTAGCATGGTTTTGACCAAAAGAGTTCAAAATTTTCATAACACTGCGCCTTTAACGATACAAGTTATACTGTTAAAATTTTTTAGTCTCTTAGTTTTCTTCCCGGTTAGACTTTCTGATGTGCAAGGCGGGATATCCCTGTCTTATCAGATCAGTTGATACAACCTCTCTTATTTTCCACCAAGCTCGGTTTTCTTTGTTCTTTTCAGGGGAATACATCACATAACCCCGTTCATTACAGTATCTGAAAAGCTGGGTGCGGCTTTGATTGTAACAGGGGAGAGGCGGGGCTGAAAACAATAGCTGATAACAAAAGCAAAACAAAGGATTACATATTCCCCTCAACATATTCCCCCAACATATTCCCCTCGACATATTCCCCTCAACATATTCCCCTCGACATATTCCCCTCGCCTTAGTCTCCTCGACGTATTCGGCTCATAATAGAATAACACAAACGGGAATACAAAATAGGGCGTAACAAGGAAAACGCTCTAGCATCGGTCAATATTTTTTGTTTACAAAAAAGACAACTTCGTCAATCATATTCCTACGTAATTAACTTGCCGGTCGCGACCAAAAAGCGAAATGTTAATAACATTATTCGATGGTATCGTACCTCGATTCAGGTTTCGGGTCTTCAATAATGTAGGACGCCTCGTTTTACGCTTGAACCTGAACATGTTTCTGCCGCTTTTCCTTGGAAAACACACCGCAACCACTCCGGACCATTGATCTTCGAAAGATGAAGGTGGGCAATTGGGCCATGGCGAGACCACGAGTACTGCTCATACATTTGCTTCTCTCTCTCTCTCTCTCTCTACTCATAACGAAGCAACGTGCTCAATGCAAATTTGGCAAAAGCAAAACATGTTTACCGTCTCGCTTCGTAATGTGCCATGATCCCAATGCGGCCTTGCGGAATCATGCTTTTTTGCATTTAAATTGAACGGAATGTTACTTTCCGAAAAATTAATAGTTTCTTTGTTTTAGAAAACCTCACAAGGTGGAAAATAAGCATGTTATTGACCAGTCCCTCAGGGATATGTGATATATTCCCCTAGTGGCGTTCCCTCGGGCTACGCCCTCGGGTACGCCACGAGGGGAATATATCACATATCCCCTCGCTCCTGGTCAATAACCCTTACGTATATATTCTCAGTATAACTGGAAATTGCTGTAGGAACTGACAAACTAAAGGCAAAGGCCTCAACCATGTATACCAAAAAAAGTGCCAAATAATAAGATATGATAATAACTTTACTTCAACTGATAAGACCAATCAGTAAACCCAAAGGTTAGAAAGGTTTAAAACCTCATTAATAATTCATAAGCGTATGAGCCTATCGCTTAAGGCAAATCAATAGCGTGCATGGACCTTTATACTTGGTAATATACCGTCATTTGAAAAGCCAGGAAGGGGTTGGATAAAGCGAGGATCAAACCGGTACAAACCGAAATTTTTAATGTAAAAACGGATTATATAAAGATCACATTGACCTTTATTGATCTTTATATAAAGAATACTAATATGGACAGTGATTATCTTTTGCCATTCTATTTGGAAACTTCTACAAAATAAGCAACCAATATTTAAGAAAGTAAGCCGTCATTTTGAATGACACCAGCGCCCGCCTATCACTTGAATTGTTAATTAGGTAAGCAAGTAAATTCAGCGATGCAATGCAAGCTGCTTATTTCTACATGTTGTCTGCTACTAAAAAAAAATGTCAAAAACGTTTTATCCACCGTACCTGCCAACTTTGGAACATCATTTTTCAGAAGATTATTTTTTCCTCGGAACGTTAAAATCCCAAAACGTTCGACAGGCGACGGGACGCCATGGCGACTTCGTTGAAGCCAGTCAGTACAGGAGGTTTTCACGTTACGTCACGGCGGCCATGTTGGTGCACACCTACAAAAGAATTTTGTTATGTGCACCAACATGGCCGCCATGGCCTTTGTTATTTGAGTCCCACAGGACTGAAGGTCACGTGAGTGAAAACCATCTAGGTTTTGGAGTAAACAAACTATGATTCTGAATTTTTCAATTATTCTTGTTCTACTCATCTAGGACAATCAATTGCAATTTGCAACATAACTAGATTTGCAGGCATCAAAAAACAACTCAAATTATGATATATTTACCTTGGGGCACCCTTTTTTGGACAAAGCGTTCTTCAAAATTCAAAACCTCATGCCTTATCTAATATTTGTGATATCGACAACCAGTTTTCAGTTTTTAACTTCTCTTGTTGTCCTTGGAAATTAAAAACTATTAACCCATTGGCTCCTAGAAATTTCGCAGAAAACGGCAATTTAACGCAACTAATGCTGACATCAAATGTTGCCAATTTTAATGTCAAAATTTGGCGCATGTCCTCTGTTCCCTTGCCCAGTTTGGCAATGCATTTTCAAAAAGTTATGCTAAAATAACCAAAATTTTCGACCCTTTACGATCCCTTGGAGGGGTGGTTTGGCCCCGACGTGTTAGGTAAAAACGAAGAATGGAACTGCGGACGGGACAAAAAGAGTGAAATCTCTGATTCTCGCTTTGATCGTTGAAACAAGAAAGTCAAAAATTATGTTAATTTAATAAAATAAAAATATATGTCTTACAGGCGACATACCCTTCAAAATTCCAAAAAGGGGAGATGTTTTGCACACCTCACGTAGGGATATACTCTTTCAAGTTATAGATCATAAAAGAAGGGCAAATGAGCGGATTGTTTCAGTGAAACTTAGGTTTGGCATGATTAAACTCGGCAGGTATAAGGAAAATCTCTAGGGATAAAAGATTTTCCCTACTTGCATAAGTAACCAAAGTCGAATTTATAAATGGGCGGGAATTTAAGGCATGGGGGAGGGGTGTTTCGATTTAGGTGAAAGGAAGTATTTGTAAAACAGTGGAAGGGATTTAAAATACTAAGTGTACAACGGCTTTTTGCATCTTTGGGAACTGTGATTCATAAACCGTGCAGACTTTGTTATTTAGTTCCTCTTCACTAGAATAAAAGAGCACACAATCTGTTAACATAAAAGTGGCTTTATTTTCGTCACCTTAAGCTTTTTTGTAATTTAAACCTACAGCACTAGTAACTTATGGTCAACAATATGCGATTGCGTCTAAGACAAAAATGGGTGAAATTGATCATTCTGGCATTGATACTAGCAGCTAAGCAGTTGCAAAGAAACCTGAAAAGATTCACACTTAGTTGAACGTACTTCACCATCCATTCCCCATTTGCCCATTGATTTAATGGACAGAACGCTTTCTAAACACTTTTTTCTAACAACCATTAAAATATATTTTGTTAAAAAAATTCGATCGTCATTACACGATCGCGACGCGACGCTTTTACTGAGTTTAACTTAATTATCGAAGCTTTATCTTTTCTTCTTTTCTTAATCTTATCTTTTCTAATTTCTAAGTTTTTCTTGAAGCATTACCAAAGAAAATACGTTATTGAATCAGCTTCACCTTTACCTTCTTAATTTAGGAAGCCATTGTTCAAATATCTTACTGAAGATGCAGGGTTTCGTGGATCTTCCCGCCATAAATTGGCATCTCAATATATATTTTCTCGAAATAATATTGCCGGAAATTCGGGCAATTTATCACCTCTCATACGCCCTTATCAAGAAAAGGATAAGAATTTTTAGTAGATCTTGTAAACATTGTCATTATAATTCTGATGTAGTTACATGTAAAAATAGATATTATTTTTAAAATGGCTTCCTTAATCGTGAAATTTTATGGTCTATAATCAAAGTTAAGTTGACATAATGTACTGGTTACTAGCCACTTATAATCTAGTTTCTATCGTCTTCTTTCAACTTAACAGTTCCAAAATAAGCAAGTCCACCAACAGGAATACCAGCCGCATTTTTTGACGCAAACATAACACAAATCACGTTTAACTCCTGTAACATAACCAAAACATATCAGTCATTTTAAAAAATGTATCTTTCTTATTTTGCTAGTAAATAAGACACATGTTTGGTCTCATGTAGTCTATAAAGTGTAGGGATGTATTGGTGAAAGCAGGTCTAATGACATTCAACTGGGCCACGGTGGATTTGAGGCAGTAATCAACCACTAGGTATTTGTTGGTCTGTCGAGTGCGTATGTGATTATCCGCGTTTATAGTGTAGCTCTAAAAGAACAGTTGTTTTTAACATAAATAATTAGTGGTCACTTTCAAGGACATTTATTCACTTTCTACTTATGTGTATTTGCTTATAGTTTAATCTTGCAGTTTTGAATTTTCTGTTGTTGCTTATATTTTTCTAACAGGACCTACATTGAAAGCAATGTTTTATTCTTATAACTTACGTTTTGCGCTTTGTTTGTCCACATCCAAAACAAGGCTTTTCGGCTTGACGCGGTAAATGGGCAGCTTAGCGCACAGGGCAGCCATTTCATCACTCAGATTTGAGCGATCATCAAGTTTTCCAACAGATTCATATTGGTACTCACGTGAAGTATTTGTCTTAAAGGGTCCTTTAGGGGTATCCTATAGAGACAACAAGTGTACAACTTTCAGTCTGTTTGTGGATTTCAACTGACTGAAGACTTAAATCATCATCATCATCATCATCATTGTCGTCATCATCATTATAATGATAACAACTAGAAATACGTGTCTCGCAGAACCTCGCGAAGCTCCTTTCATAGGCATAAAGAGCTTTGTCGCGGTTTTGTTGCTAGGCAACAAAACGTAGTAATCAAAGGCTCCTATAAACCAACTCGTGAAAATGAAACACTCTAAAAGATTCTGCACACGTTCGGACCCTCAGTGTTCGGTGTTTTGCTTCACCGATCCCCCACCCGCTGCGTCCAAACTCTTTCTCTCTCTCTTACGCCGTCCCCATGGTCGATCGAATTAAACCCAAATGCCAAAATTCGTTCAAACCTTCGCGTATTTACGAGTTAAAAATAAAAACTTTTTATCACGAAAATATAATTTCTAATCTTACCTTGTCAAGAAGTTTCACAAGGACTTCGGGCTTTGGCAGCTCTTCGGTGGAGTCACTCAGAAAACAGGCTTTTGCAGAAGAGATTCGGTGTATGGCCAAGTTCTAAATCAGTATTAATCAGACAAAAATGTTATCAATAGTAAAGTAGGAGTGGAAGAGTCAGTCAGTCAGTCATCCATTCTGTCGTCAGTCAGTCAGTCAGTCAGTCGGTCGGTCGGTCATCCAGTCTGTCAGCCAGTCATCCAGTCTGTCAGTCCGTCAGTCCGTCAGTCCATCAGTTCTTCAGTCTGTCAGTCTGTCAGTCTGTCAGTCTGTCAGTCTGTCAGTCTCACTCAGTCATGCAGTCAGACAGTCAGTCAGTCATGCAGTCAGGCAGTCAGTCAGTCATGCAGTCAGTCACTCATCCAGTCAGTCACTCAGTCACTCATGCAGTCAGTCAGTCTCTCATGCAGTCTGTCAGTCAGTCATCCAGTCAGTCATCCAGTCTAACTGTAACAGTCAGTCAAGTCAGCCAGTCAGTCAGTAGGTTAGTCCAGTCAGCCAAGTCAGTGAGTCAGTCTGTCTGTCTGCCTCTCAGACAGTCACTCAGTCACCCAGTCTGTCAGTCAGCAAGTCAGCCAAGTCAGTCAGTCAGTCATCCAGACTGTCAGTCAGCCAAGTCAGCCAAGTCAGTCAGTCAGTCAGCCAAGTCAGTCAGCTAAGTCAGTCAGTCAGTCAATCAGCCAAGTCACTCAGTCAGTCAATCAGCCAAGTCAGTCAGTCAGTAGGTTCGTAAGTAAGTAGTAAGTAACTAAGCAGTTTTAAAATTATTAATCAAATAAAGAAGGTAGGTAATGAGTAACTAAGTAAGAAAGAAAGAAAGAAAGAAAGAAAGACAGAAAGAAAGAAAGAAAGAAAGAAAGAAAGAAAGAAAGAAAGAAAGAAAGAAAGAAAGAATGAAACAAGGCAAGCAAGCAAGTTCATTTATATGTTAGAAAGTTAGGCGAGTAGTAAGTAAAGAGCTCGACTGAATATGATGCGATTCAGTTTTGTACAATTGCGTAAAGAACTATTCATCAGGTCCTACAAAGTTTGCGGTGGTTCCTATCTGAGGAAGCGAGCTGGCTAACAAATAATCATCGATATTTGGCGTCAACACCATCGTGCAGCCATGAACGCCATAATACTTTTCCACAACATTTTCGATTGCCAACTCAGCGATTTTTATTCCATGCCAGTAACTGTGATTTCTAATTTCTAAACACAAAACACGCATATTTTCTAGGTTTTATTACAGGAACTTTAAATAAAAACTGAGCAAAACCGATTAAGATCAGTTCACAGTTACCTCTGAGCTAATTTTAGATACTGACAAAGTGTGCGCATTGGTTAGTTTTTTTGTCAATCTTCTTTTCCGCGCTGCAATTTTTTAAAGATTCTTTTCATGTCTCTGAAACAAGCCTTCTTAACTGAACTGGCTGTTCTGAATATAAGCGAAGAAATAGAGGACACGGACATTTTAATAGATGTAATTATGTAATATAGATCTTTATATAAAAAATACTAATATGGGTGATGATTATCCACGATTGTCGGCAGATGGTGACTTTAATATTTGTGTTCAATACATGTTATACGATACCTTTTGCCATTCTATTTGGTAACTTCTCCAATGAAATAAGCAACCAACAGTTTAGAAGTTAAGCCGTCATTTTGAATGACACCAGTGCGCATGTGTTAATTGTTAGGTAAGCACTCGAGTGGATTCAACGATGCAAGCTGCTTATTTCTACCTGTTATCTGCCACTGAAATAAATTGTTAAAACCGTTTTGTCCACCCTACCTGTCAATTTTGCTATAGCATTTTTCAGGAGATTATATTTTCCTCAGAACGTTAACATCCCAATACTTTCGACAGGAGACGGGACACCAAGGCCACTTCGTTGAAGCCCAGTCGGTATATGTGGAAAATTTGTTGTATGCTAATTGTTTTCTAGTATGCTAATTTCCTCTTTACACAAAAGTGCAGTGTTTTAATTTCCGTAGGGACACGCTTTGTGAGGAATGTCTTTGAAAACGTTCATAAAATTCACAGCACGTGTTTTATCAGGTGTAAAAACTCTCTAGCTTTTGGAATTAATGGTTGAAAAAAAAAACAACATAAATCTGATTTTTTTCAATTATTCTCGTTCTACTCATCCAGGACAATCGGCAACATAACTACATTTGCTGGAATCAAAAATCAACTCGAGTTATGATATATTTACCTAGAGGGCACTTTTTTCTGGACAAAGCGTTCTTCAAAATTCAAAACGTCATGTCTCATCTAATTTAGTTTCAAACGCGCTTTTATAACTTTTTTCAAACATATTCATTTGATGTCTCATCTAATATTTGTAATATCGACAAACAGTTTTCAGTTTTTTTTTAACTTCTCTTGTTGTCTTGGAAATTAAAACTATTAATTACAGGTACACTATGACGTCATCAATTGTTGTCAATTTTGATGTCAAAATAATTTAGCGCATGTCCTCTGTTCCCTTGCCCAGTTTGGTATTGCATATTTAAAAAGTTATGCTAAAATAACCAAAATTTGCGACCCTTAACGAACCCTCGGATGGGTGGTTTGGCCTCGCCGTGTCAGGTAATAATAAGGAATGGAACTGCGGATGGGACAAAAAGAGTGAAATTTCTGATTCTCGCTGTGATAGTTGAAACAATAACGTCAAAAATTATGTTCAATTATAAACGGGCGGGAATTTAAGGCAGGGTGTTTCGATTAAGGTGAAAAGAAGTATTGTAAAACTGTGGAGGGGATTTAAAATACTAAGTGTTCAATGACTTTTTGCATCTTAGGCAACTGTGATTATAAACCGTGAAGACTTATACCCCATTCACACCAACGCTTAAACATGTTTAAATGTTGTTTAGTTTAAAACAGGTTTAGAAAAATACCTCCTAACCTCCCGTAATATTTGGAGTGAAATCTTTACTAAAAGAAACTTTATTGACTTTATTACCATTCCAGGTAGTTTGAGTCATATCCATTTCAAAACGTTCAAGACAGAGGCTAAAAACGTAGTTAAACTAAACAACATTTAAACATGTTTAACCGTTGGTGTGAATGGGGCATAATAGTTTGTCATTGAGACCCTCTTCACTAGAAAAAAAACACACATCTGTTAACATAAAAGTGGCTTTATTTTCATCACCTTAAGCTAAAATTTTAACTTAAACTTACAGCATTACTAACTTATGGTCAACAATATGGTACTTCGTCTAAGAGGCAAAAATGATTGACATTGATTATTCTCGCATTGATTCTAGCAGCTCGCTAGGCAGTTGCAAAACAAACCTGAAAAGATTCAGACTTAGTTGAACTTCACCATCCATTCCCCACTTGCCCCGCATTGATTTAATGGACTGAGAGGCTTTCTAAACACTAGTTTCTAACAACCATAAAAAATATATTTTGTGAAAAAAAATTCGTTCGTTATTGCACGATCGCAACGCGATGCTATTCTTGAGTTTAACTTAATTTTCAAAGCTTTATCTTTTCTTTTAGGCTGAAACGTTTTCTTGAAGCTTTTTAAAAAATTGCGTTATTGAATCAGCTTCACCTTTACCTTCTTAATTTAGGAAGCCATTTTGTAATACCTTAGTAAAGATGCAGGGCCTGTTATTGTATCACGTTCGCGAATCTTCCCGCCATAAATTTGCATCAGAATATATCCTTTTCTCGAAATGAAATTTCCGATCACACGGTCAATTTATCACCTCTGTTTCAAACGCCCTTATCAAGAAAATTATTTGACACTCAACTGTCATTTCTAAGCATTTTTAGTAGGTCCTGGTTTCTGCGTTTTGTAAGTTTTGAGGACCACTGTAGAGAAATTGTGATTACTGTCATCGTGATTCTGATGTAGTTAAAAACATATTTGTAATATTAGTAAAATGGCTTCCTTAAACGTGAAATTTTAAAGTGCATAATCAAACTTAATTCGACGAAATGTACTAGTTACTAGCCACTTATAATCTGGTTTTCCATCACCATTTCTAACAATATAAGATGCAAACCCTATAGCTTCTGAGATAACCCCAATAATCAATATAGTAACGTGTGTAGCAGACGATAACACAACGTTTCACTCCTGTAACATAACAAAAAACATATCAGTCATTTTAAAAATATATCTACTCTTACTTTGCTAGAAAATAATTCACGTGTTTGGTCTCATGTTGTGTAGGGATGTAACTGCAATAGTATTTGTGAAAGCAGGTCTAATGTCATTCAACTGGTCCACAAATCTGGTCGCTTTAATGAATGGTCAGTTAACCCTTCAACTCCCAAAAATCGCAAATTTCTTTTTATAAAATATTGAAAAACAAACGGTACAATGCAAAAGTACTGCTGAAGAGGTTTCATTTGAATGGTCACACCATAGGATTTCATCCACAGACTCAAAAGTTAGAACAAATGGTACAATGCAAAAGTACTGCTGAAGAGGTTTCATTTGAATGGTCACACCATAGGACTTCGTTGACAGACGCAAAAGTTAGAACTACACTACATGCCTCCATATTAAATCGCTCTTTTATAGCGGTTTTCAATTAAGTGCCGTAAAACCAAAACCACTCTGGCCAATCACAAGAGACGCAGACAATCCAATGAACCAATCAGAATTCGAAGCAAATACATGTAGCCGGCGCCAAGCGCGGGAAAACGCGTGCAGGCAAGTCACGATTGGTTTTGGTTTTACTTCTGATTGGTTGAGAGAGTGGCACGAGATTTTTTATTCAATCATAAAGCGTAACAATGCCAAAACTAATTAAAGCAATTGAAAAATTACTTTCGACACTCAATTGAAAACTGCTGTATCATCTAAATTTGTCAGTTAATTCAGTTAGTTCAAGCTATTGTTTGTCTGTTCAGTGTTAATCCTATTGATGAGTCATTTACATTAGATGCACTTAGCTGTTGGCATCGGCTTGACTTTTGCTTATATTCTTATAGTTTTATCTTGTAGTTTTACATTCTTTGTTGTTGCTTATATATTTTTAACAGGACCTGCATTGATACGAATTTTTATTCTTTTAACTTACGTTTTGCGTTTTTTCTTTCCACTTCCAAAACGAGACTTTTCGGCTTGACGCGGTAAATAGGCAGCTTAGAGCACAGGTCAGCCATTTCATCACTCAGGTTTGAGCGATCATCAAGGGTACCAACTACTTCGTATTCGTACTCGCTGGAATTCCCCTTCGCCTTAACGGGGCCTTTAGAGGTATCCTGTCGAGACAACAAGTGTACAACTTTCAGTCTTCTCTAAATGTTTCCTGATAAAATGTGTACCTTATATAATTATATCTTTCTATTTGTGGGTTACAACTGAATGAAAACTTTAATAATAATAATAATAATAATAATAATAATAAAAATAATAATAATCGATGTTTAGACAGGTTGTCATTTTGAGTCAACAGACTTCTATCCAAGGGAGAGCCTGTATTTTATCAAAGGCTCCTATGAGCCAACTCGTGAGTAAAAAACGCTCTAAATGAAAGATTTTGCACACCTTTGGACTCTCCCCTCTCCTAGGCGTTTTGCCTCATCGACCCCAACCCCCTGCGTCCAACTCCCCACCCTCACCTCCCTCCAACGTAGTCCCATGGGCAAAGCACGTGACCATTACATTTCACGGGTTCGATGTTTACAGCCGGTCGACCGATCGAGGGAAATTTCCACCCAAATGCCGGCTATAACCTCGTGTTACAAATAAAAACCAAATGAAAAATACTAATGTTACCTTGTCAAGAAGTTTTACAAGATCATCAGGCTGTGGCAGCTCTTCGGTGGAATAACTCAGAAAACAGGCTTTTGCAGAAGAGATTCGGTGCATGGCCAAGTTCTACATCAGAAGAAAACAAACAAAAATGCTAAATAAGTAAATATGCAAATAAGTAAGTCAAGGGATATGTCGAGAGTAAAAAGTAGAAATGAATGAGTTAAAATAGCGCCTTCGGGATAAGAATACTTAGAATGATCAGAACACATAACGATAGAGTGATTTTCAATTAAGTGTCGTAGAATCAAAACCAAATAAATTAATTTCTCTGCCTAATCGGCACAACAGACGCAGACAAGAGACAACCCAACAAACCAATTAGAACTCGAAGGGAATGCACTGATGTAGCTGGCGCCAAGCGCGGGAAAACGCGTACGAGCAAGTCACGATTGGTTTTGATTTTACTTCTGATTGGTTGAGAAAGTGGTGCGAGATTTTTTAACCAATCACAAAGCGAAGTAATGCAAAACGAAAGCAAACGCGAAATTACCTTCAATACTCAATTGAAAACCACTCTATTACAGTAAATGAGTTATACGCCAAATCTGTTCTGTTTATACACGCAAAAGAACACATCATAATTTACAAGAATCTGTGATTTATTTGACCTGTTTGAAATCGTAGACAACGTCAACCGCTCCGGCGGATGAAGAGCTTGTTTTTGGAATGTGGAAGGTCTCAGTTTTCTTCTCAGTGTCGACTTCAATTGTCTCATCGTACTTTTCTTTTCCGTCGTCAACTTTAACTGTGTACTTCGACACGGGATCCTGCAAAGTAAAGTTGATTAATCAGTGTTGTGCTCTCTTTTTTTCTTTTACTAATTCAAGCTATGAAAAAAAATAGTCAGAAGAGAAATAATTTCAGTTGTCATTAAGTTTACCTTTTTCTCGGCTCCGCATTTGCAAACAGTCGCTCCCGATGCGGTGACAACAAAGACAGCAAGGCACAAAAGAAACACTCTGAATTCCTAGTGGCAAAAAAAATAATAACATCAATGTTATAGATTCGTCGCACTTGAGTGAAGTAAGCGCTCTTTTTTCGATTACCTCAGTTATTAAGGAGTATGCCTACAATTCAATAATAATCTGTGAGTTTTGTAAAAGAAAACTTACCATCTCTTTGCTTCTTCTTCTTCCGAGCTCTTCTTTCTTCTTTTAGCAAAAGGTTTTCCAGCTAACTCGCGGAATATGGATTCAAGTCGTATAGTCGACCCTTTATATACCATCTGTTGGGTTCCTCGATATTTTCTCGTTCATAACATGATATCTTTTATTGTCCCCGTTTCAGCTCTATTTTGACAGAGCTCAGTCAATAAACATAATTAACCTAAGACCTGCTCTTAGCTCTAAGATCAACACTTGAGCTTAAGGGTGCACTGTTACACATACAATAACACTTTCTGCATCATCATCATCATCGTCATCCTCTTTTTAACATCATTTGGTGTTTGCCAACGGCAGAAAAAAATTCGCCACATCGTACGATCCATTAGCCTGTCATATTGTTATCACATGCAAGAGAATGCTGACCGAAGCTAATGCTTACATGAGATACCACAGCTAGAAACAGGTCTTCATGTCAATTGATTCAGTTTGCATGCCAAGTTTTGCCCAAATCATGAGCTAAACCTAAGAGATAAATCGACGTTCTGTTGCTAAAAAACACAGCTGAAAACAGGTCTTGAGGTCAATAATTGTGCCAAGTTCTGCACAAATTATGAGCTAAGGCTTGAAGTTCTGTTACTAGATATTACCGCTAAAAACAGGTCTTTAGGTCAATTGAGTTTTGTGCCAAGTTCTGTACAAATCATGAGCTACAACTAAAGGATAAATGAAGTTCTGTTGCCATAGATACTACCGTTAAAAACAGGTCTTGAGGTTAGCTAAAACTAAAACGTTTGATATTGTAGTTTTTATTGTTTTTTTAATTTTATATCATATTGTAGATAAGTTCTGAAAAACCAAGTTGGAAGAACTATTAACACTATTGTATTTACTTTTGTAATTAAGCGCTGTGCTAAGTTGTACACAAATCATGAGCTCAGTAAAACTAAAAGATAAGCGAAGTTCTGTTACTAGATACCACAGCTAAAAACAGGTCTTGCGGTTAATTAAGTTTAGTGACAAGTTCTACACAAATCATCAGTTAAAACTAAAAGATAAACGAAGTTTTGTTATACTGGATATTACCGCTAAAAACAGGTCTTGAGGTCAATTAAATTTAGTCACAAATTCTACACAAATCATGAGCTCAGTAAAACTAAAAGATAAACGAAGTTTTGTTACTAGATATTACCGCTAAAAACAGGTCTCGAGGTCAATTTAGTTTTGTAACAAGTTCTGCGCAAATCATGATTTAAAACTGAAAGCCGATAAAAGATAAATGAATTGCTCACATGTACTAGACACATCACAGCTAAAAACAGGTCTTGAGGTCAATTAAGTTTTGTGCCAAGTTCTGCACAAATAGAGCTGAAACGGTTGACAAATCCGACGAGATCATGTTACGAACAAAGAAAAATTCGCTAGGACCATGTAGGATTCATTTGCAAAATATATATATCTTTGAATAAAGCAGGAACAAATGGTCGAAAATTGCATTTGAAGGAAGTGAGATTCTCAAACTGTTTTGAGGCTGATTAAATAATTATAATATAGCTAAAAACATGCTAAAAGAAGTGTTATTCTTTCAGTTGAGAACCGGTCTTTAATAAGGTGCTCCTAAGAGTGCTCCCAAGAGTGCCAAATATCAAAATTCAATAAAAATCGCAAATTTCATTTTGTACAATTTTGAAAAACAAATGGTACCATACATAAGTACTGCCAAAGAGATTTCATTTGAATGGTCACACCATGGGATTTTGTTGACAGACTCCGAAAAGTTAGAACAAATGGTACCATGCAAAAGTACTGCTGAAGAGGTTTCATTTTAATGGTCACGCCATAGGATTTCATCAACAGACTCAAAAGTTAGAACAAATGGTACCATGCAAAAGTACTGCTGAAGTGGTTTCATTTGAATGGTCACGCCATAGGATTTCATCAACAGACTCAAAAGTTAGAAGAAATGGTACCATGCAAAAGTACTGCTGAAGAGGTTTCATTTGAATAGTCACACCATGGGATTTTGTTGACAGACTCAAAAGTTAGAACTACTACATGTCTCGTCCATAATTGCCTCTGGGAGTGAAAGGGTTAAGCCTAGAAACTGGATCTTTAACGGGACCGCTTTTCATGATAATAAGCTTGCTTTAACCTTGCTGCATTATCTTGAAAAAGGAAAAGAAAATCGCCAAAAGCGATGAACGCAAAGAAATATGAAGGAAAGAGACAAAATAACGGCTTAAAAAAAGTCAAAATTCCTCAAGGATGGCAAGTTTGATTTCTTAACCGCCTGTCACGAAATCAAATTTGATGAACTGTAATCCACTTCCATCCTTGTATTCCTGCACTTTATCGCCTGAAAATACTGCTTCTGTTTTGCTCTATATAGAATCTTTTTATCCATTGTAGTTGTATATTGGTGGTATTTGGAGGAATTGGAGTTTTGGGGGCAAAATTCAAAGCGTTGGACATACGGCATCACGTGACAAAACACTATCTCAAGTGTTATGTAAAGACAGACGAAGAAATAAATCACTTAGCAAAATCTATGCGCATTAATACCGAACTACCGTCACGTTCAAGATTTTCCTTGCTCAAAAAGGCTCTTGATACTGCTCTTGAGAAGTCTAAGCGAATTCTTATCAAAAAATTAATACTTTTAATAAAAAATGCTAAATTTCGAATTGAATTTAGTTGTTATATAATTTGTATCAATAGTTTTGTACCCTAAAGAAGGCAGCATTGCCGAAACGTCGGAAGAATAATAACTGAACAGCGTCGAAATTCTGGGTGGTAATGTTTTCAGAGTGCCTTTGTATTCGCGACTGTTTACTTCAGTTCCACTCTATAATTTTTTTACAATTAATAAAATAGGCCCAATGACTTTGAGAACAGGAACAACGTGAATCTAGAGAGCTAATTTATTGCAAACGAATATGAACAACAATAAGCTTAAAGCGGATGTTTCGCATTCAGAGTCCTTTAATGAATAAACCAAATTTATGTCTTTCATGTCTTAGCGTGACACAAATACGCATTGCTTGAAGTAAGAGAGAAATGGACACGTTTATGCGCTTTGTTAAAAAGTCAACTTTCATATGTGGTCAGTGGATCTGTTCCTCAAGTGAAAATATATCCTTCCGTTTTTCTGCTAAACAGTGTATGCAGACCTTAAATATCACACTTTTTATCGTATCGCGAATTACGGTATTTTAAAAGATATCGAGAATAAAGCTTCCACGAACTTGAGTGTCTCCTCAACCAAATCGGCTAAAATTCAAAATTTCTATTTGACTACATTTCGACACCTTTTTGTAAGGAAGGGTCGCGCAAATATGAACTTGACCAGCGATGTGTAGCTGAGCATTTCTTATTCACGAGTTGGCTCACAGGAGCCAGCAAACACCTACGAAAATACTACTACGGTGCAGGATTCTTGAGCTGACCTAGCAAGTTTCCACCCTAAATAGATGCCAAGGAAAACAAGACTGTCTAATCCACAAAACGCTAATAATCCACAGCAGAAAGAACCTTAAAACATAACATACAGTCAAACTGAGTTTATTCTTAGCATGACTTCAGTTCGAGTCACACTACTAAAAAGTTTTTTTGCCTTTTTTCTGGACCACGTGACTTCGAGCACGACGTACTCAATTTACTACGTGGTGGCACGATCAGTGTTTCCTCGTTCTTAACACGATATTCTTAATTGTTCCCCGTTTCAGCTCTATATTTGTGCAGACCTTGGCAGAAAAGTTCGTGTTTTTAGCTGTGGTATCTATAGTAACAGAACTTCGTCGTGATTTGTGAAGAACTTGTCACAAAACGTAATTGACCTCAAGACCTGGTATTAGCTGTGGTATCTATAGTTACAGAACTTCGTTTATCTTTTAGCATTTATAGCTCATGATTTGTGTAGAACTTGTCACCAGACTTAATTGACCTCAAGACCTGTTTTTAGCCGTGGTATCTATAGTTACAGAACTTCGTTTATCTTTTACTAGGCATTTTTTGCTGATCATTTGTGCAGAACTTGTCAATTGACCTCAAGACAATTGTTTTTAGCCGTAGTATCTTGTAAGCACTTCAGTTCTAAAAATTGTAGAACTGAGCAGTTGTAACGGTAATGCATATAAATATTGCTACAAGTTGAAAACATTTTTTAGTTTAACTCAAACTTTTAAGTTTGAGTTAAACTAAAAATGACTTAAAAGTCATTTTACAAAATAAATCGAGTGGTCCGACTGTATGTTAGTTTTGGTTTCTTTGCTCTTCATTTCAAAATCGTTACAAACAATTAGTTTTAGTTTAGTTTCCCCTATTAGTTCTCCACGAGCTCATTCATTCATTCATTCATTCGTTTTGGTTTTAGCTCTATTTGTGCAGAACTTGTCACCAATCAAGACTTGTTCTTAGTATCTAGCATCACTGAGTATTTCGTTTATTTGTGGGTTTTAGCTCCATTTGTACAGAACTTGTAACTAAACTCAATTGACTTCAAGACCATGATTTTCAAGTTCGTCTAAGACATCAGTATCGCCCGAATTGACCATCACTGTATAGGCATTTTTCGCATTTTTATTCCATGATATGAACGCTTTTCACCTGTGAGAATAATCTTATCATTCCAAATGATCTTTCAGATATTCATCTGTAATAAGCTTTTCGGTTATAATGACATAAATCCTCTTTAATTCATGTTTGTAGAAATCCTGCGCATGCGCATTAGTACAATCGTTTAAGGAAGTAATCATTTGACATGGTTAAAATTACCATCTATTTTAAGGTCTATGAGAGCAGTCTGTCAAATAGCTAAAACAAAATAGATAACTTACTGGTCACATACCCTTGAAAATAACAAAAAGCTAAAGTTTAACAACACCTACAAGAATGACTGTACTCTTTCTAGTTGCTTAAATTTTACAAGAAGGGCAAATAAGCGGAGAGCCTTAGTGAAATTCAGGTTTTGAAATCATAAACTTATGATCGACCTCGACGGATATAACAAACACTCTAGAGATAAGACTTTGCTTACTTGCAGTCATAACGAAATTTGTTTCCTTTTCTTCTGTCAAAATTACACAACTCTTAGAGATGATTTTTATAGTGAAATACAGACTCACTTACCAAATATAAAGAATGATCAATCATAGAAATTAGTATAAAGAACCAATGAAGTCCATTAATTATTTTATAAATACGCAACTGATGAAGTTCTTTTATCGTGTTTTTATTTAAGTAAAGAAGGTAAAATAAGTTTAGTGACAAGCTTTCCCTTCCCAAATTTTTTGTTAGATCTCAATAACAGCTCTCCCGTTCCGATCATCTACTGAGGTAGAAAGAGACAGAGTTCTTGTCACGCTTGGGAAACAGCATGATGTTAAACAGAGACCATTAGGTCGAAAGTTCAATGTGCTAGCCAAGTTTTCTCCGCGGTTTGTGAAGCAAAAATTAAGCATCAGAAAACACGCATAAGTCTAGCTTTATTACAGGGGATATTTAAACAGAAACTGACTTAAACCCAACCCAACAAGAGCAGTTCACAGTTGCTGGAAAAGATTACGCAACGTTTCTCTGGGCTAATTTTAGATACTGTTGTTGTTAAACACTGACAAAAAAAAATGTTTATTTCTGAGTGTGCGCGTTCGTGAGTTTTTATGTCAATCTTCTTTCCGCGCTGAAATGAAAACTTTTTAAAGATTCTTGTCATGTCTCGGGATCAAAGCTTATAAACTTAACTGGCTGTTCTGAATACAAGTGAAGAAATAGAGGACATGAACACATTTAATAGATGTAATAATATTTTGTTTGTCTTTCTTGCTCAGTAACGCGTTCCTCACATGCATACTGTCAAAACCATTGTGTGACAAAATGTGTCACGGTCCTAACGTCACACAGAAGTCATTGTACTCTTTGCTACGGTTTCCTTCAGTAATCGTTTGACCTCGTTTCCCGAATAAATCCGACATTTTCAGACAGACTCGTACCACTCCCTCCGCTGCATCTCTCCACCGTACTCCCCTCGTTTCACAAAACCATTTGTTGCAGCCATACTTGATGTGAATATGATGTCATTCAGTTTTGTGCAATTGCGTAAAGAACTATTCATCAGGTCCTACAAAGTTTGCGGTGGTTGCTATCTGAGGAAGCGAGCTGGCTAACAAATAATTGTAACTGTAACTGTAACTGTAACTGTAACTGTAAATCTTTATTTAAACACGGTAAAATCATTAGGAACCTAACCTAGCTAACCTAACTAGCCTAAACAAATTACAAAGTTAACTACAATTAATCTAATAACCTGCCTTTCATGAATGCCGTGTGTAGTTTATATTAAAAATTCAGATAAGCTGAACGTTTAAATTGACTTAGAGATTTCATTTCTCTCATATCACAGGGTAGGCTGTTCCAGAGAACTGCTCCGCTATAACTAAAGCTATTTTTCATGTAATTAGTTCGTGGGAACGGGACGACTAGTTTGTTATCAGAGTCCCTCAGGGAATAGCGCATTCCATTTCTTATAACAAATTTAGAGGACAGGTATTCAGGAACAAGACCATTTAAACACTTGTAAACCATTATGATTTTCTGTATTTGAAACTGTGTGCTCAAATCTTTCCAATCGAGTTGTCTAATTAGGCAGTTGGCGTCCGCGTCATAGCTAGTCAATACCATCATAGTCACAACATTTTCGATTTCCAACTCAGGGACTTTTAATCCATGCCAGTAACTGTGATTTCTAATTTCTAAACACAAAACACGCATATTTTCTAGGTTTTATTACAGGAACTTTAAATAAAAACTGAGCAAAACCGAACA
Organism: Cladopsammia gracilis; assembly: GCA_022457155.1. NCBI lineage: Eukaryota > Metazoa > Cnidaria > Anthozoa > Scleractinia > Dendrophylliidae > Cladopsammia > Cladopsammia gracilis. The sequence continues at coordinate 295,200 of JAJGOT010000288.1, forward strand.
AGATCAGTTCACATTTACCTCTGAGCTAATTTTAGATACTGACAAAGTGTGCGCATTGGTTAGTTTTTTTGTCAATCTTCTTTTCCGCGCTGCAATTTTTTAAAGATTCTTTTCATGTCTCTGAAACAAGCCTTCTAAACTGAACTGGCTGTTCTGAATACAAGTGAAGAAATAGAGGACATGGACATTTTAATAGATGTGATTATGTAATATAGATCTTTATATAAAAAAATAATAATATGGGTGATGATTATCCACGATTGTCGGCAGATGGTGACTTTAATATTTGTGTTCAATGCATGTTATACGATACCTTTTGCCATTCTATTTGGTAACTTCTCCAACAAAATAAGCACCCAACAGTTTAGAAGTTAAGCCGTTATTTTGAATGACACCAGTGCCCACTTGTAAATTGTTAGGTAAGCAAGTGGATTCAACGATGCAAGCTGCTTATTTCTACCTGTTCTCTGCCACTGTCAAAATAAATTATTAAAAACGTGTTATCCACCGTACCTGTACACTTTGCTATAGCATTTTCAGCAGATTATATTTTCCTCAGAACGTTAAAATCCCAGAACTTTCGACAGGAAACGGGACGCCATGGCCACTTCGTTGAAGCCAGTCGGTATATGTGGCACATTTGTTGCATGCTAATCGTTTTCTTGTATCAGTGATAATTTCTTCTTTGCACAAAAGTGCAGTTGTTTGATTTCCGTAGGGACACGCTTTGTTAGGAATGTCTTTGAAGTGGTTCGAAACTGATTCGCAGCACGTGTTTTATCAAGTGTAAAAACTCTCTAGGATTTGGAGTAAACAATGGTAGAAAAAACTATGATTCTTATTTTTTTTTTTTCAATTATTCTTGTTCTACGACAATCAGACAATCGATCTGCAACATTACTAGAATTGCTGGCATCAAAAACCAACTCAAATTATGATATATACCTAATTCAACAAAGGTTGCTTTGGCAATTGGTCATTGGGTATTGGCATTTGGGCATACGGAACTCAATGCAATGCTTTGCTCGAGTGACCGCCAAACAATAGCTTCCCAATGCTTAATTACCTATGACCAAAGCAACCTTTACTGAATTAGGTATATTTACCTAGGGGGCTCTCGTTTCTGGACAAAGCGTTCTTCAAAATTCAAAACGTTATGTCTCATCTAATATTTGTGATATCGAAAAACAGTTTTCAGTTTTTAACTTCTCTTGTTGTCCTTGGAATTTGAAAACTATAATTAAGGGAAACTATGACTTCATCAATTGTTGTCAATTTAGATGTCAAGATAATTTGGTGTATGTCCTCTGTTCCCTTGCCCTGTTTGGTATTGCATTTTTAAAAAATTATGCTAAAATGGCCAAAATTTGCCACCCTTAACGAACCCTTGGAGGTGTGGTTTGGCCCCGCCGTGTCAGGTAAAAACGAAGAATGCAACAGCGGATGGGACAAAAAGAGTGAAATTTCTGATTCTCGCTATGATAGTTGAAACAATAACGTCAAAAACTATGTTCAGTTATAAACGGGAGGGAATTTAAGGCAGAGTGTTTCGATTTAGGTGAAAGGAAATATTGTAAAACTGTGGAGGGGATTTAGAATACTAAGTGTACAATGACTTTTTGCGTCTTAAGCAACCGTGATCATAACCCTATTCCGCCGGGGGGGGGGGCACATGAACATTCATAACTTCTTTAATATGTATTAAAACGCCACCAAACTTTGTGACTTTCCCTAAAATTTATCTGGCAACAATTGAATGTGACAATTTTTTGATCACATGACTTGGTGTTTCCATGGCAACAAAATTTTGACAGCCATGTTTTTGAAATTTGCATATTTATACCTTTGAATGAAGAAAAAACAATGGTTATTGCTATAACTTTTATAGCTTTAAGTCATTTAGCGTTTATTTATTGGTTTTGATTAATTTTGAATGAATTTGGACGGTTTTTAAGAGGTTTTAAAACAATTCAGAAATCCAAGATCGTGGATCCAAGATGGCGGCCGTATAACTAATTACCTAATAATTACGTCATATGATGTCATCGTTCCATTGTGCGGACAGCAAAGGAAACAGTTTTGGACGTACTATATACCCTCTACGTTTCATTGTCATAGCCTTAATGTTTTTGAAGTTACGAGGGGGGGCACAATGTGTCCCTCCCCCCAGGCTCAGATATGGGATAGGGATAAACCGTGAAGACTTAGTTTGTTATTGAGACCCTCTTCACTAGAAAAAAAAAAGAGCACACATCTGTTAACATAAAAGTGGCTTTATTTTCTTCACCTTAAGCTAATATTTTAACTTAAACTTACAGCATGACTAACTTATGGTCAACAATATAGTACTTCGTCTAGAGGCAAAAATGGTTGAAATTGATTATTCTCGCATTAAAACTAGCAGCTGGGCAGTTTCAAAAAAACCTGAAACGATTCAGACTTAGTTGAACTTCACCATCAATTCCCTATTTGCCCGGCATTGATTTAATGGACAGAGAGGCTTTCAAAACACTAGCTAGTTTCTAACAACCATAAAAAATATATTTTGTGAAAAAAAATTCGTTCGTCATTGCACGATCGCAACGCGATGCTATTCTTGAGTTTAACTTAATTTTCAAAGCTTTATCTTTTCTTTTAGGCTGAAACGTTTTCTTGAAGCATTTTAAAAAATTGCGTTATTGAATAATTTAGGAAGCCATTTTGTAATACCTTGGTAAAGATGCAGGGCCTGTTATTGTATCACGTTCGCGAATCTTCCCGTCATGAATTTGCATCAGAATATATCCTTTTCTCGAAATGAAATTTCCGGTCATTCGGTCAATTTATCACCTTTCAAACGCCCTTATGAAGAATAGTATTCGACGGCACTCAACTAGCTTCAACTGTCATTTGTAAGCATTTTTAGTAGGTCTTGGTTTCTGCGTTTTGTAAGTTTTCAGGACCACTGTGGGGAAATTGTGATTACCGTCATCGTGATTCTGATGTAGTTAAAAAAATATTTGTAATATTAGTAAAATGGCTTCCTTAAACGTGGAATTTTAAAGTGTATAATCAAACTTAAGTCGACGAAATGTACTAGTTACTTGTCACTTATAATCTGGTTTTCCATCACTCATTACTAACAGTAATATATGATGCGAATCCAATAACAACGAATCGAACTCCACCAAGTGAGGTAGCAACGTCTGTAGTAGGTGATACAAATATCACGTTTCACTCCTGTAACATAACAGAGAACATATCAGTCATTTTAAAAATATAACTCCTCTTATTTTGCTAGTAAATAATTCACGTGTTTGGTCTCATGTAGTGTAGGGATGTAGCTGCAATAGTATTTGTGAAAGCAGGTCTCATGTCATTCAACTGGTCCACAAATCTGGTCGTTTTAGTAAATGGTCAGTTAACCCTTTAATTCCAAAGAGTGAAACATGAAAATTCAAGAAAAATCGCAAATTTCATTTTATAAAATATTGAAAAACAAACGGTACCATGCAAAAGTACTCCTGAAGAGGCTTCATTTGAATGGTCACACCATAGAATTTCGTTGACAGACTCAAGAGTTAGAACTACACTACATGTCTCCATAATTGACTCTGGGTGTGAAATTGTTAAGCCATGGTAGAAGGGCTCAGCTCAGTGACTGGTCAGTTTCGAGCCGTGTATCATTAATCTATATCGATCTATTACAGCGGTTTTCAATTGAGTGCCGTTAAACCAAAACCACTCTGACCAATCACAACAGACGCAGACAATCCAATGAACCAATCAGAACTCAAAGCAAATACATGTAGCTAGCCGGCGCCAAGCGCGGGAAAACGCGTGCGAGTAAGTCACGATTGGTTTTGGTTTTACTTCTGATTAGTTGAAAGAGTGGCACGAGATTTTTTATTCAATCATAAAGCGTAGCAATGCCAAACCTAATTAAAGCAATTGATAAATTACTTTCGACACTCAATTGAAAACTGCTGTATCATCTAAATTTGTCAGATAATTCAGTTAGTTCAAGCTATTGTTTGTCTGTTCAGTGTTAATCCTATTGATGAGTCATTTACATTAGATGCACTTAGCTGTTGGCATCGGCTTGACTTTTGCTTATATTCTTATAGTTTTTTCTTGTAGTTTTACATTCTTTGTTATTGCTTATATATTTTTATCAGGACCTGCATTGATAGCAATGTTTATTCTTTTAACTTACGTTTTGCGTTTTTTCTTTCCACTTCCAAAACGAGACTTTTCGGCTTGACGCGGTAAATAGGCAGCTTAGAGCACAGGTCAGCCATTTCATCACTTAGGTTTGAGCGATCATCAAGGGTACCAACTACTTCATATTCGTACTCGCTGGAATTCGCCTTTGCCTTAACGGGGCCTTTAGAGGTATCCTGTCGAGACAACAAGTGTACAACTATCAGTCTTCTTTTAATGTTTTCTGACAAAATGTGTACCTTATATATTAATATATTATATTTCTATTTGTGGGTTACAACTGACTGAAAACTTTCAAAATAATAATAATAATAATAATAATAATAATAATATAAATAATAAACTTTATTAAAAATAGCAATAATAATTTACAATAACTATAAATTGATAATTGAAAACAAATGAAAGTTAAAAAGAATCACATTTCTATATATACATTTTTAATAAATTTTTAATTTTTAATAATAATAATAATAATAATAATAATAATAATCGATGTTTAGACAGGTTGTCATTTTGAGTCAACAGACTGCTATCCAAGGGAGAGCCTGTATTAATCAAAGGCTCCTGTGAGCCAACTCGTGAGTAAAAAGCGCCCTAAATGAAAGATTCTGCACACCTCTGGACTCTCCCCTCTCCTAGGCGTTTTGCCCCACCGACCCCACCCCCCCCCCCTGCGTCCAACTCCCCACCCTCACCTCCCTCCAACGCATTCCCATGGGCAAGGCACGTGACCATTACATTTCACAGGTTCAATGTTTACAGCTGATCGACCGATCGAGCGAATTTTTTCACCCAAATGCTATAACTTCGTGTTAGAATAAAAACTAAATGAAAAATACTAATGTTACCTTGTCAAGAAGTTTCACGAGATCGTCAGGCTTTGGAAGCTCCTCGGTGGAGTAACTCAGAAAACAGGGTTTTGCAGAAGAGATTCGGTGCATGGCTAAGTTCTACATCAGAAGAAAACAAACAACGACTAGGGGACTGCAGCCCCCCCCCCCCCCCACCCCCAGTCCTAAAAACCCCCTCGTGCACCTATGGGAATATTGTCATTTTGTAAAGAAGGCGTCTTGGCAGGCAAAATGGAAAATGATTCAACAACATTCAAGTAGAAGAAACAACGATGATTGCCTCTGATCACCATGCTGAATTTTGATCAAGCGAAACTGTAATAGCTCAGCGATGTTCTCTCATGTACATGCCAAAAACGTGCTGACGAAAAAATTCGTGCCAGAAGTCGTGCCGGAAAAAGTCGTGCCAAAAGAAATTGTGCGGGAAAAGTCGTGCCGAAAAAATCGCGCCAAAACAGTCTTGCCAGAAAAAGGTCGAGCTAGAAAAAAATCGTCCCGAAGTCATGCTAAAAACGACGTGCCAAAAAAAGTCGTGCAAGGAACTTGGTAAATCGTCCGAAAGAGAAAAATTGAAGTCGTGAAAAGAAAATTTGATGAGTAAATTAAGTGGCACAGCCCGCACTAACTGGGCTCCGTACTAAACTCAATTAAGGTAATTCCCTGGAAAAAGAATTTGTCATAGATTTGTAATGAAACTTGGCAAAAATATTGAACAAGTCATGAAGGTTCCAAAATTGCAACAAAAATGAGGGGTCACCGTGCTCGTTTTAGTGGTATACTGCTGACGAATACAGTGTTTAAAGGCATTTTCAGGCAATAACCGCGTGAAGCTAATATGCTCAATATTTCCACTGCATATTGATATTTCGCGTATAAGTTGACTTTATACATATGTATAATCGTCTGTATCATAGAAAACGTGTCCAAAAAGCTTCAAATTTACTGAACACTCGAACAGTAGACGGTTGCTTGGTGTGCGGTCCTCTACCCAAAATGGCTTTCTTAGTAGGATTTCTATAAACTGTGCAAAATCTGATCATAGATTTTTGCTCACTTTTTAAATTTGCGTTGGGAACACTGTCCTGATTGAATTTATGCAGTATAAAATGGGGGTCACCGTGCTCGATTTTGCGCTAGTGCTCACAGAGTCCTTTTCTATCGTGGGAAAGGCCGGCTTTCCTCACAAAAGCCGCCATTTTTTCCAATCTGATGTCGCAATGTTTATGCGCAGTAGGGATGCGCAGTGCAAAACCAGGGAATCACCTTAACTTCAAAACCAGGATTTTCAAGTTCGTCTTAAGCTATCATACTCCATTCAATTTTATTCAATAGTCCATTTTACAGTTGTCTTCTTAGTGTCCTGGCCTTTGAGTGGAAGCGAGGCTGAAGGTGACCTTGCTAAGATACAGACCTTGGAGCTTTTCAGATGTAAATTTAGCTAGTTAGCATGAGAAAAGCATTATTAACATATGAAAGGCAGAAAGGTTTGTATCAAAGCAAGGTCACCTTCAGCCTCGCTTCCACTCAAAGGTACGGTCACCAAGCACACAACTGTAAAATGGACTATTATGTTTTGGTTCACATCTGCGAAAATGCAAATAAACTAGGTAGGGTAACCTCGCAAACTGAAGTTGAAAAAAAAAATGTCGCCCTATCGCGTGGCTGCCATGATTGTCACAACCAAGCTTGATTTTCAGGCGAGACGAAAGGCAAGGAAAGCTGCCGAGACAAGAAGAAGACAATGAATCTGCTGTCGCAACAATTTTTAGGTTTTAGGTTTTAACACGGCACTATTGTGCACTTCTTGAGTACCCTCCATCGGCCATTCCTTTGCTTATTTTGTCCCATGCGAGTTTAAATTTTTTTGTGCATAGTATTTAACTCGTTCGGCACCGCCTCTTCACTCCATGGTGATTAGACGTTTCGTCTCCTCATGCCACCATGTGTCCGCCATTTTGTTCAATCACTTCAAACAACCAAGGGGGTTGTTTGAAGTAATTATAATTCAATTATAATCAGGAACTGTAATTAGTTGATGTGGACCCAGTCCAAATTTAATCCGATTATAATTCAATCATAATCGAGGCCCAATGTGAACACGGCATCAGTATCACCCGAATTGACCACCAGTCTAAAGACATTATTTGCCATTTTATTCCAATCTGATATAAAAGCTTTTCACCTATGAGAATATTCTTATTATTCGAAATGATCTTTCAGATATTCATCTGTAATTAGCTTTTT